>JBBBDQ010000391.1:2645000-2830000 GCA_037127315.1 Ascarosepion bandense
CTTTATCCTGTCAAAAAGACGAAATAATCTTTATTCCAAATTACGTATCTATAAACAAACATTGTTGACAACCAAAACGTATATATGGACACAAAAGAGACATCACTAATAATAATCTAACGAATGCATTAGTGATTCACAGAAATAAATTCAACCACAATATCGATTTGAAAAATGCCACACGAATAAAAAGAGTAAAGAATTTATTCAAAAGGAAAATTCTCGAGATGGCCGCCATGAATTACTACTAAAATATCAATTTGCGCCCCGTTTTTTTCCCCCAATCTCACCTTTTCTTATGGAAATGATACTGAAACAGACTAACATACATAATAAAAAGTCCAAGGAAAACAGTTGAATTCCCTTTACTATATCTCGTAACATTGCTCTACACATAGAGAAATTCTAAAACTAAAATTTTCTATTAATCTTTTTGAATAATTTGTGAGCGTTTTTTTAAGCTGCCAGCACTGTTTATAGATAGGTAATTTGGAATAAAGCTCATTTCGTTTTGATAAAGTCTATCACAGGATGAAACGCGTAAGCAATAAAATACAATTAAAATACAATTTTCTTCTTGTCTTATATGTATTGCATGACCTGAAGATTACTTTATATATATATATATATATATATATA
This sequence comes from Ascarosepion bandense, assembly GCA_037127315.1. Lineage (NCBI taxonomy): Eukaryota > Metazoa > Mollusca > Cephalopoda > Sepiida > Sepiidae > Ascarosepion > Ascarosepion bandense. Next base: position 2,645,640 of record JBBBDQ010000391.1, read on the forward strand.
TATATATATATATATATATTTCCCCACCGATCAGTACGGTTAGACAGCCGATTGCTTTTAACCCAGGATTGAAACCCGACCGAATTGGCGTCAGTCGGCGATTCTACCTCTGGGCTATGGGCGCTCGGGAGAAGAATGCAGACTTTTTAGCGTGCATATTATCATTATACACGCCCAATAGCCAGATATATATATTTGAATATATGATTAGGAGTACAAGATTTAAGTACCACTACAAATAGACAAAATTTATTTTTTATTACAGCCCATAATGATGCTATTTAGTTTTTAAAAAATGAAATCGCTAAACCGGCTGGCCAACTGATTTCGAGCCTCCCTCAACAGATCCAAATCGAGGGGAATAAAGAAATTAAGCTTTAAAACAAAATTGGATAAGATATGGAAAGGAAGAAAAATTAATATTTCGATATGTATTAGAGGCCAAATATATGCTTTCTCTGTTTACAAAGACAGAACTTTAGAGATTAAAATTAAATGGCCTCCAAAACTTTGAAATAGTACTTGAGGTAGTATTTGAGTCGGACGTACTTAGCATGGAATTAAATGTCTACACTGAAGCTAGTGGCATTATTTATGTTTATTAATAAGGTGTTCAGCAATAAAAGACTTTCTTCTGGGTTTTCTAACTTCAGTATATCGAAAACGAACATTTACTGATTTCTATAGCAGGTGAGATTCCTTTTGTCCCCCAATTTAATTGGAGTAGATAGACTTTAATTGGAGTAGATACACTAAACTAAACTATCGCCCGGTTCACACTCCACCCACATTTATTGAACAGGTGAAGAGGCTCATCCCTTGTTTCCTGTTTAGGATGCGGTTTCCGGTTTGTCTATTTTCCAATCTTTTCACTCTTTTCTTTTTTTTCTTTTTTTTCAATTGGAGTAGATAGATCTATCTATCGCCCGGTTCACACTCCACCCACGTCTATTGAACAGGTGAACTTGTTCCCTGTTTAGGATGTGTTTTCCGGTTTTCTCTTTTCTAATCTTTTTACTCTTACGCAGCCCCCTGCGCATCAGTGGCGTTATCGCTTTGCTTGGGGTGATATGATTAAAAAAAAGAAAAAGTAAATCAATTTAATTAAGACAGCTACTTATAGAGCCCTGTTGATCTGCTCTAAAATTTAGTTGTATGAAGTACTCAGGCTTATTACTACCGCTCTATTTAAAAATGCTGTTCATTAGATCTTATCCAGTCGGTAATTAGGAATAAGGTTTTGGAATTCAACAGGGTTAAATCAGCTACAGCACAAAGATGTACCTGCGTTTTCCTTGGCCGGGTTTTATTAGTGATATATTTGCTAAGTGTGTTTCTGTTGCAACTCGACAATGTTACAATGCTGCCATTACTCGTCCTTTTTTTTTTTTTTTTCCTAAATTTGCCTTTCCTTCTATACGGAAGTATATTCTCACCTAAACCATAATAGGTCATTATGTGTAAATGAGTTTGCAGATCAAACTACATACAGAGAACTACACAAAAACTAGATTTTAGTTCTAAACAGCATGTCCCCAGAAAAATCCGTAATATGAACTATTCCTCTATTCTATTCACATCTATTGTGGACTACCTTCGCATGTGCGTTGTGGTGCATTGGATATTGGCTCGAAACGAGAAATCGGGGAGCCAAGTTCGAATTCCAGCCGAATTCATTGCATTCACTTACGCGCAAATACCCTTGGGAAAGGTATTAATCCGTCTATTCCTTCCAGTTATGGGTTAAATAACAGGACAGATTGGCTTCTATAGCCTTGGTCGGCAAACAGTCTACCGCAGAAAGCAATGGTAACCTACTGCGGGATAATCTTCTGCCCAGTCAGTCATGTCTCTTTCGAGACATGATCGCCCAAAGCGTGTATCATGTATGGCACTTAACTGACTGAATTGTGCCGCTAGCTTTTAGTGCGAACATTTTTCTATCCTAAGTGCGTCCCACTCAAATTTATAAAGAAATTAACGTTTAAAAAAATTGAATACGATATGGAAAGAAAAGAAAATATCTAAATGGCTATGTGTTGGAGGCCAAATATATACTCTCTGTATATATTCTCTGGTCCTGGGCATGACGGTAAACTGCATCAGGCAGCAAGGCCTCTCAATTGGGATGTTGTGAGGAGCATGGAACCACTTCTTAATTGCTGTTGTTCCCAGGTCTACCCTTACCAGGAGTGGTAGCACATGTCCCAGGTATGAGCAAATAGTTAACTTCAAACTGGGGTCGAAACACTATGAAAGTATAAAATTAAACTTTTATAGAAAAATATACAATTTTGAATTAGAAATATTCCTAACAATACATTTTTGAAAAAAAAAATTATTACTATCACCAATTTTTGAAGGAAAAAATATCATTCTCAGCAAAACGTTTTGGAATACAAAACTCGAAGACATTTTCAGTTTTCTAAAATAAAAAATAAAAACAAAAAGTTTCATTAAAATCTGACTAAATCAAACTTTCTTACTATAACCGAACATAAAAAATACCTTTAGACCTCTCCTTTTTGGCATTAAATAACCCAAAGCGGTTGATATGCCGTAAAACAAAACTCAAACTCAATGTAAAAAAAGAGAGCATATATTTGGCCTCCAACACATAGCCATTTAGATTTTTCTTTCCTTACCATATCATCTTCAATGTTTTTTATATGCTTTCATTATTTTTAAATTTTTACATGTAGATGACGCTATTGTGTATTATTCACGAGTATAAATAAAAAGGTTTCCTTGATAATGGCTAAAAGTATAGCCGAAAGTGCTTGGATAAAAAAAAACATTCAGACAATGTTTATATAATTTATGTACTGTAAAAAACAATTGTATGGTCAAATGAAAAATTATATAAAATTCTTAACCACAATAACATGTTTGCCATTTTTAATGAAATTTTTATATATATATATATATATATATATATATATATATATATATATATATATATATATGCGCATAAGAAAGTGTGTGTGTGTGTGTGTGAATAAAAAGACAAAAGAGAAACTTTTTCTATCGCACACGTTTCGTGCACTCAGGGACGTTATCAAAGCATATGAAAGACATAAGAAGACGTAAGGTATCGTCTAAAAAAGTGCGTGTTTTATTTTCTTATTGTTCATTTGCGAATATATGCTATTAGGCATACACACACACACACACACGCATATATATATATATATATATATATATATATATATAAGCACAACGAGTAGACTACATTGAAAAAAATATTAAACTGAAAAGGAATCCTTGTAGAAATGCAACGCCTTATGTAGAAATCTTTTGACGATTTTTATTCATTTATGCATTGGGAGTATGATACATAGATTTGTATAAATCTTCTAAATATATTTGTCTATGACTATCTATTTGATAATACAAGTAACTTGCAAAGTATGCCGTAGCTAGGAAAATATAATGTACGTACATAAATTATATTCAGTCATTTTCAACTCATTTGCTCATAGCAAATCTATACACTGACAAGCCGAAAGCCATAGCACAGTATCGTATATGACCGGTCTATGCGAATTAGGCATTCCTGCCATGTTCTGTAAAAGTTTAACTAAGCTCGACGTTCTAATATTCATCAATGCAATTTTAGGCAACTTGGATTTGATCATTCTGCTTGAATAGAATTTTTGATGGGGTAAGTCGAGTCCATGATTGTGTGAAAACAATCACGGAGAAATGGAACACTACTGTCAAGGGTTAATCACAAGTTCATGCGACACAAGTCATACCTCTTGAACCCACCCAATACGACTCTCGAACAACTATCAGATAATTTTGGAGCGTCGTGATTATTATAAATGTTGGGGATTCGCTCCTTTGTACATAATAATGGACACAACTGAGTCTTAAAATCCTGCCTATACAGAGAACGGCAGTAGTAAAGCAGTTGCTTAGATGGTCAGTAAGATGGTGCAGAGGGAGTTGAAGTTGTTTGGATATAGACTCATTACCCGGACATACTATTAGGTTGTCCCAAGAGTTTGTAAACACTTGCGAAATGGGTCTATCTGGTCCAGCACAATCGAAACAAGCGATGGGTTCAGAAATGGCAAAAGACACCGTCGGTTCCAAAAGAAGATCGATTCGGCAAGAAAGTCACGTTGTGCGTTTGGTGGAACTTTGAAGGAATCGTGCATTTTGAATTGGTTCCGAATGGTCGTGCCATCAGTGCCGAACGTTACACTCAGCAACTTGAGCGGGTCTGCGAAAAGCTGAAGCAAAAGTACCCGGCTCTGATAAACCGAAAAGGCGCTTTGATGCAGCAGGACAATACCAAGCCACACACCGCCAGGAAGACGAAAGACAAGTATGAACAGTTGAACGGCGTTGAGGTTCTGCCACATCCAGCCTACAGTCCTGACTGTGCTCCATCAAATTACGGCCTTTTCCGCTCAATGCAACACGTTCTGAAGGGCCGCCGATTCGACTCGTTTGATGAAGTCGAGGAAGCGTGTCAAGAATTCTTTGATTCCAAGCCGGCTGAATGGTTCTTTGACCAGATCCGAAATCTTGCAGATCGATGGCAGAAAGTCTTGGAAAATGATGGTCTTTATTTTGAGCAATAATTTTTGTTGTTTTTGAGAGTAAAATTTCAATTTTTTGCAAGTGGTTTCTGGTAACCTTAGATTACTTGGCGAGTAAAATTTCAATTTTTTGCAAGTGTTTACGAACTTTTGGAACAACCTAATATTTCACTGCAAGACTATATATATTGATTTCCACAATTAGTATTCCTGGGTTGGCTAACCCCTGTTTCAGTTTGCATATTTTGTTCAATATAACTTACATTTTCTATCTCTATAATCTGTTTTTTTTACTTATTATTTTGTGGGGTTTCTCACCCGGAATCCACAACATTAAGGAAAGTAAAAGTTATCAATGTCGTATTTTTTGGTATTTATAATGACCGAGATGCGTGTGTGTGAGTGGGTGGGTGTTTAAGAAAGGTAGTGTGTGTGTTGTAGTGGTTCAGAACGCGAAATAGGTGAGCCGAAACCCAATGGAGAATGTTGCATTCAATTTCACACAAATAGTAGGGAAGGAGAAGTACGCGCGCTGGTTCCCCACGTTAAAAACTGACCTTGTGTCACAACTCGCTCCAGTGGGGGAGTAGGGTAAATATCAAGTGTAGTATCTATTCTCAGGTACTCACTACCGGCTTGCTGGCGTGGAAGAAATGACCAGCTAAGACTAGCTTTGACATGCGATGACCATCTTTATACACAGTTACCGCGTAAGCCAAAGCTGGGTAATCTTTGACCAGTGGCCTGAGTGTACGTGCTCAGGTTCCCCACGCTAAAAACCGACCTTGTGTCACAACTCAATCCAGTAGGATAAATCAGTCCCATAGGAAATGTCGTCCAAAGGGAAGACATTTAAACAGACATGTTGGACATTGAATCTGCTGAAATAAAAAAAATAAAATCAATTAATAATTTATAGTTGGCTGTTTTTGAAATGAAAGTGCATTATATTAATATGTAAGTGCTTCAAAGACAAATGTTTTTTATTTGTTGTATTATAGATTTTGACCAGTTGTTGGCGATTGTATTAATAAATATTGAAATAAAAAGTTAATTACTGCTTTTGCATAATAACTTCAGACGGCAATTCTTAAAATTCGTAAAAAATTGAATTATTGAAGTTTATATGATTCGCTTAACCTTGTCTAGAATATATATAAAGTATGTGCATTACAAATTTTAAATTAGTTAAACGCCAAATATATGCAGCATACAGTGAGCAACCAAATCAATACATGATAAACTTTACCAAGTGTATGCGTATGCAAATTCGTCTTTATATATTTATGTAGTTATTTTATTTTCAATACGTTGACACACGTGTGTACATGAGTGATTAATGTATGTGTTGTGAGGTCTCCCCTTTTCATGAAGATAGACTCGTCTAGAGTATACATATACTCCTGCTATAGAATCGAGAGGAAGATAGCGATGTTTGACGGAGAATACCGTGTCAGTAGTTCATAGTAGCTCTGTGCTCCACTCAGAGAGAAGATTATTACGCAGTACCCGTCACCTTCCGACGTGGATATACTAGATATACTACGGCTTCCACTCCAGAGAGTTGTATATATACTTCTTACTAACCCGTATTCTTGGACTACTAAACATCATACAAGTCTGTAGCCTGACGTAATAGACTTATTTTTCTATTTCAATTTCTGGTTGTAGTTCAGTTATTTGAGCAGTTTCCATTCCCGAGATCCACAACAGTATGCATATTAGTCACATATGTTTTTTTATAAAAATGAAAATAGTTTTTTTGGGGGGCAAGATATGTCATCAGGAGTTTTATCTCTCATTTTATATTATACATTTAACGGTTTTCTCATAATGTTTGATTTTATTAAAAAAAAAATAGCAGTATAGCCATGCATTGCTCGGGTGTAATGAAAGCTTTAAAACTAATCCATGGTCCTGGAGCTCAGACTCTTTGGACGTTGGCACGAAAGACTAAAAAGCAATAGTTCTTTCCAGTTAAAGCGAAACCGTAGACTGAAAGAAAAATGAATGGATGTAAGTCAAATTTTCATTTCCTGGTATCGATATCAAATATGTTTTATCGTCGTAAACTGAATTTTGAAGGCTAAATAAGTTCTCTGAGTAAATGGTATTATGGCTGAGACTAAGAACTACAATTATACCTACTTAGAGCTAAACAAGAAGCAAAAATTAAAATAAAGGGGCTGAAAAAAATACAGACATACCGAGAGATAAACACACACATGCCTTTTATATATATATATATATTATTGATTTTCTGCACTATTTTAAGAACTACAACCTTGAAACTTCTGAATATCGTTTCTTATGTCTTTGTCTGTGAGTGTATCAAATTTGATTAAAATCGGATCACTCCTTCTATAACCCGATTTTTTCGATTATCAATTTTCGATATTTATCGGGGGTACCTCGACACAAGACCTAGCTAAGAACACTTGCAGACGCTTATAGTACAACTGTGTAAATTTTCAAGAAAATCGGTTCAGCCGTTTCGGAGTCAATACGTAACGGACACACATACACACACACAGAGAGACAACCACACACACACAGAGACAAAGTTCCATTTATAAATAAGTTTAGATAAGTTGATTTATTTTGACATCAGTTAATATGTAAAAGTAATCTTTTAAAATTTTCCATTAAGTGTGTTATTCTTTCAACATTCGTTCATAATTGTAATCAATGTTTTGTTTAGATTTTTTTTTTTTTTTGTTAGGATCGGTTTCAGTTATAGGAATTCAAATAGCAATGAAACTTCCTTGAGAACAACATTACAAAATATTCTCATAATTTGCGACCCTTATAGCTTCAAAATACCTGGATTAGAGTAGTAAACAATGTTACGAATTAACTGTCAAATATTTTATTAAAAGTAAGCATACCGAAAAATAAATTTGAAAATGACCACATGGTAAGGGTTGAAAAAGCTATTTATATTTAAATCAAAAGTGGGAGAAAAATAGGAAAGAACAGTTATAAATCCTTGAGTTCAGAATGAAATATGAGATGAAATAAAAGCAATTATTTCATTGTTTCAAAGGAAGTTTTCATTATTCTAATCAGGTACAGACGGTATCTTTCCATGTCACAGCTTCCCGCAACCATTAATTACATAGCATTTCGACACTGTAATTAGCGACCACGTAGACCTTGACTAATGAATTTTCATTAAATATGTACAAATTTGAGTAAATGCAATTATATATTTGTATTCATATTGGTTGAATAACTACATTTTATCGGAATGCATATTTTTCTACTCCATTTTTATTTCTTTTACCTTCGTCCTTTCCAGGCATTTTCATTAAATTGAAATTCCGTTTCATGCGATATAAGTTAATCTTTTGAATATATTTATATTTGAGTAGATTTTTTCTTTGTTATATTTTTTTTTATTAAGACTAGTGTTTCTTTTTCTTTCTTTGACTCCATTTTTTTAAGAAGCCTCACTTTCATTTTTGTTTTTTTCTATGTGGCTAAGTTTTGTTTAATATTTTTTTATTTCGTCTTGTGTTTTCTTTCCTTTCATACTTTTATATATTAAGCCTTGAGTTTATTCTTTTATTGCACCTAGAGTATTTAATATATTTTATTGCACCTAGAGTATTTAATATATTTTATTGCACCTAGAGTATTTAACATATTTTATTGCACCTAGAGTATTTAATATATTTTTTCACTCTAGATCTGCATGTTTCGAAAGAGACATGACTGACTGGTCAGAAGATTATCCCGCACTTGGTTGTCATGGCTATAAAACCCATTCTGTCCTATTATTTAACCCATAACTGGAAGGAATAAAGGGATTAATACCTTTCACAAATGTATTTGTGCGTAAGTGAATGCAAGAAATTCAACTGGAATTCGAACTCGGCACCCGATTTGTCGTTCCGAGTCGATATCCACTGCACCAAAATGCACGTACATAGTCAGAAAATAACAAGGAAAATAAACACACAAGAGCATATAAGCATGTGTACAAATCTAGACCTTGTCCATTTATCTAATCTAAATTTATTTATAATAGGAACTTTGTCTATGTGTGTTTGTGTCTGTGCGTGCGTGTGTGTGTGTGTCTGTGTGTGTGAGCCGATTTTCTTGAACATTTACACAGTTGTATTATAAGCGTCTGCAAGTGTTCTTAGCTAGGTTTTGTGTCGAGGTACTCCCGAGAAATATCGAAAATCTGGTGATAGAAGTAGTGTCCGATTTTAATCAAATTTGATACACTCATAGACAAAGATATAAAAAACGATATTCAAAAATTTCAAGGTTGCAGTTCTTACAATAGTGCAGAAAATCGATAATAAATATATATATATATATATATATATATATATATATATATATATATATATAAGGCAAGATGTTTGTGTTTGTGTCTGTTTATCTGCCTATATGTCTGTATATTTTTTAGCCCTTTTATTTTAGTTTTTGCTACGGGTTTGGCTCTAAGTAGGTATAATTGTAGTTCTTAGTCTCAACCATGATACCATTTACCCATAGGACTTATTTAGACTTCAAATTTCAGTTTACGACGAAAAAAACTTATTTGATATCGATAGCAGGAGATCAAAATATGATTTACATCCATTCATTTTTCTTTCAGTCTACGGTTTCGCTTTAACTGGAAACAACTATTGCTTTTTAGTCTTTCGTGCCAACGTCCAAAGAATCTGAGCTCCAGGACCATGGATTATTTTTAACGCTTTTATTACACCCGAGCAACGCCGGGCTATATTGCTAGTAAACACTAAATATAGGATGTTCTGTTATTTCTGCAAAGCTTAGTCATTATAATAATTGTCGCTGTTTTAAGAATTAACGAGGCTAAAAGAATGAATCTGACCCTGTCTCTTTTATTATTAAGTCATTTGAAATGTGATGTAGTAGATTTATTAGAGTTGTTTAATTATCATTGTTGAATTGAAGACGAAATTCATTATCAGTAGGTGACTGTTTGAACATATTAAAGGCTTGTACTTTCCGATAGTGTCAGGAATAACGTCTCGGAAATGTCAATCTGAGTCAGTTAATTGCCATAAGGGATGCACACTTGAGCGATCATGTCTCGAAAGAGACATGACTGACTGGGCAGAAGATTCTCCCGCACTAGGTTACCATTACTTTCTGCGTTAGACTGGTTGCCAGCCAAGGCTATAGAACCGATTCTGTCCTGTTATTTGACTCATAGCTAGAGATAGAAGTGATGTATTATAATATTACGGAATAATTAGTGGGGGATCAGTTTATTGCTTCATAACAATAGAAAACCGATCCCCCAGTTTATTATCAGTATAAGTCTTAATCATGATTCCAACTATTATATTCAGTCAGTCAGTTAAGTGCCATACGTGATACACGCTTGGGAAATCATGTCTCTTTTGAAACATGACTGACTGGTCAGAAGATTATCCCTGTTGCCATTGCTTTCTGCGGTAGACTGGTTGCCAGCCAAGGCTATAGAATCCAATCTGTCCTGTTATTTGACCCATAGCTAGAGGGACAATCGATGTATTATATTATTAGGTAGTAATTGGTAGGAGATCCGTTTATTACTTCTTAACAATAGAAAACCGATTCCCCACTTTATGACCTGTAGAAGCGTCAATCATGATTCCAACTATTCAGTCAGTCAGTTAAGTGCCATACATGATACACGCTTGGGCGATCATGTCTCGAAAGAGACATGACTGACTGGGCAGAAGATTATCTCGCAGTAGGTTGTTATTACTTTGTGCGGTAGACTGGTTGCTAGTCAAGTATATAGAACCCAATCTCTCCTGTTATTTAATCCATACCTGGAAGGAAGAGACATTAACACCATTCCTAAGGTTATTTGCGCGTCAGAGCTAAGTTATAAATACAGTTGGGTACTTTACATTCACCCACGTGCAAATACTCTTGGGAAAGGCACGAATTATCTTCCCTCCAGCTACGGGTAAATTAGTAAGACAAGTATCACTAAAACCATTATTAAATGCAAAACGAAAATAAAATCATCTAATGTGTATTACGATTCTCAATAGTTCAACAAACGGGTCCTACCATTATCCGACAGACATAAATCATTATTAGTCTAAAAAAATAGAAAGTTTAAAAAACTTTTAATCTACAAAACAATTTTTAGCTTTAAATAACCCACAAATGGTTAAGTCCTAGAAAAAAAATCAATTAATCCAACACACACACACACACACACACACACACACACACACACACACACATATATATATATTTATATATGTGTGTGTGTGTGTGTGTGTTGGATTAATTGATTTTTTAATTGATTTATATATATATATATATATATATATATATATGTGTGTGTGGGGGGGGTATAGCATTAATGCAGAGAAATTTGTTATTAAACTGAGCAAGTTCATGGAACCTTCGAAGTTTTCTGACAAACAAAGTTTCGAAGTCAGCATGAACCTGATCAATTAAGTGACAAAATTTTCTGCATTCATCCTATCATTCCTCAATCTAGTATTTACGATAAAAAAAACTGCTAGGCGAAATATCTTTTTTCGGTAAAACTACGGAAAAATCAATATTCTTGGCAATAAATATTATCATAACTCAGTTCATTATATATATGTATATATATATATGTGTGTGTGTGTGTGTTTAGAGATACGAAATTGGTATACTATTTTTAAAAACAAGGATTTTATTATCAGTCTTAAAGCTCCTTCCGTCCAACATTTCATCAGGATTAAAATCGTTAGAAAATGATTCCAACGACAAGAACAGTAACCACGAAAACTTATTTATAAATGGAACTTTGTCTCTCTCTGTGTGTGTGTGTGTGTGTGTGTGTGTGTGTGTGTGTGTGTGTGTGTGTGTGTGTGTACGTGTGTATGTGTGCGTCTGTGTATGTGTGTCCGTTACCTATAGACTCTGAAACGGCTGAACCGATTTTCTTGAAAATTTATACAGTTGTACTATAAGCGGGTTAGAGAAGGTGTAGTCCGATTTTAATCAAATTTGATAGACTCATAGACAAAGCAATAAGAAACGATATTCAGAAGTTTCAAGGTTGCAGTTCTTACAATAGTGCAGAAAATCGATAATATATATATATATATATATATATATATATATATATATATATATATAAGGCAAGATGTTTGTGTTTGTGTCTGTTTATCTGTCTGTATGTCCTTTATACAAATCCAAAATTTTTATCCGATTCTCACCAAACTTCACACAAATATTCTTTACACTGTGTCTGAGCACCAGGACCATGGATTAGTTTTAAAGCTTTCATTACATCCGAGCAACGCCAGGCTATACTGCTAGTATACATATAAATATATGTACTCATAACGGGAGGAGGAAAATCCACGTGTAAAAAAATTAGCGAGGGACAGTTAAAATAAAATATCCCTCAACAAATTCAGAGACTTTACAAAATCCTTCTGCCGGTAGAGAGACGGTTTCCGTAATGGTATAGAGACTGATTCCAAAATCTTTAAACGATTATTGCAACCAGCTCTATTTATAACTTTTAACCATTCATTCTTATAGGGTAACGATTTTTCTTCTGATGAGATGTTGAACGAAAAGGCCTTTGAGACTAACAATAAATTCCTAGTTTTTAAAATAATATATGTAGTCGACTGTCGGAGAGTTTGACATGTCAGGGGCCAGCCGTTCTGTTTTCGAATTGAACCGCCATACTGCATACACACATGTTTTGCCATTTTTTTTCTTTAGGTGAAGACATGTATAGAACCAACCATTACTTTCAGAAGAACAGAACAGGAGGTCTTTTGGCTTCAAATTCTGGCTGCTACTCAAAGCAAATGAACCCAATGTTCCTTGATATTTAACCAAAGCCAGATAAACATAGAATTTTACTTTTTTCTAAGAGCATGAACGTGGAGAACGAAACGGAATCGACCTGAATTCGAACAGGGCTTGGTGATTTAACGATATATATATATATATATATATATATATATATATATATATATATAGTACTGTACAGAAGTATTAGGACAATAACTATTTTATCTTTTATGAGGCATATTAACAGTAAATAAACAATTTGATTAAAGTAATTTGATTTGATTTCCTCAACAAATGCTTTAACAAGAAAAATTAATTGTTACAAAATAAATTTAATATTTAGTATAATAGCCTTTTGCTTTGATCACAGCCTTCATTCTGTCAGGCATTGATATCACAAGCTTTTTCAATGTATCTAATGGTATCTCCTGTCAAGCAGCTTGTATTTGTTCCCAAATGTCTCTTGCCAAGTAGCATTATATTTATTAGTTTGTATCAAAAATATCCAGTAGATGTTCAATAGGATTGAGATCAGGGCTTTGGGTGGGGGGAGAATTTGCATTCCGAAGCTTTCCTTCCTCTTCCTTTTTAGTTAAATAATTCTTACAAAGGTTTTCACCCTATTTTTTTAGAAAAATCAGGCCTGTTCTAATATGGGTAGCAGTGCACACACACACACACACATATATGTATATATATATGTATATATATATGTATATATATATATGGTGTATATATGTATATATATATATATATATATATATTAGGTCACTTGGTGTATATATATGTATATATATATATGGTGTATATATATATATATATATATATATATATATATATTCGGTCACGTTATCGACTGGGATAGAAACACAGCCTCCCGTAATAACTAGCATTGTATATCTAAACTCCTCGCCCAGATTGTTTCCTGTCTTCCCATGTTTATTTTTGTCTGGATAAATCTAACCCATGCATTTTTTGTGAAGAATTTGGTCTGAAGAGCGGTCTGTAAGAGCTCCGTGAAATAAACTATTGACAATGGATTTATAAAGGCATCCAAATTATCTCCATTTCAAATATGTATATATATATATATATATATATATATATATATATATATATATATATATATATTAGAGAATGGCACACCGTTCAAAAGGCGTAAACTTGCACTGTAGAAGTAAATCTCAGTTTATAACCGTCAAATTATGCGTTGGTTTTTCCTCTCAATATTATATATATATATATATATATATATATATATATATATATACAAACACAGTGTTTTAAAATACTTATAATTTATTTATAAACTATAAAATTTATTTTAAAATACTTATAATTTATTTATAAACTATAATTTTTAAAAGAAATGAATGTGAAAGAAAGTGTTCAGGTTTTATTAAAATTTCGATATTAGCACCAAATTTAGCTACGAGCGTCTCGAACCTCCTAGGAATCGCGTCAACTGATTTCACTAGGAACTCTTGTGGGATGGAACTTCTTCTATTCACTCTTGTTGTATTCTTACAAAGTCTTTGACTTGGTGTATTAGTCTTGTTTATTTAACTAACTGCAAATCAAAGTCACAGGATGATAAGTCATGGCGACCCATCCATCTCCCGAACAACAATAGCAAAATGGAGACGGGGTGTCATTTGCATAAAAATCAAATCTTCAACATTCTTCTAAGCATTCACCAGATTACATCTTGCAGTATGGTTATGTATCTTTTGACATTCATAGTAAGCAAAGAATGCAAGGACCCACAATCATATCAGAATTCATCCAATACCACAACGTTACTTTGGACCGATTCTGCATTTTCAGAGATAACAAGAGGATCTTTCCTTGCCAAATAGTGGCAGTTGTGACGGTTCACAAACCACCGATGTAAAATAGCGATTCATCACTCCAAAAGTTATTTTTAAAGAGATTTTTTTAATCATTTCACCCCAAGCAAGGTATTCCATTGCCACTATTGCGCATGGGGTTACATAGCGGAAGGTGAAGAGAAAGAATGGTTAGATATAGGAAATGTCAAAAGAAGGGTGATAGATGGGTAAGGATACTGAGGGTGGGGGTTGGGTAGATTGAAAGATGGTTAGTGTGTTAGGAAGGAGGTGTCTATTAACCTTACATTTAAACTCCTGGATATTGTAGCCGTCGGGGAAGCAAACATGTGGAAAGGAATTCCACAGTGGGGAAGTGCGAGAAAAGTAACTGTTGGAGTAGAAATTGCGGTTGCATTTTATCTGACCATATCAAACCAACACATCTCCACAAACACCATCGGAGAGTGAGTGACAGTAGTTCGGCTTCTAAGCATCTCATTTAAGGTCCTTCTTGAGCACAGTTCGTATAGTGTGGAAGAAAAATCCACTTTACTTTGCTGCTTGTTTGATTATTGGGCTACGTGTAATCAAATTTGGAACTGTACGCATCGTTTTCTGGTCGTTGGACTTGGATAGCTTCTTCGAGTATCATCAAAAGGACCTTTTGTTATATAGCAATATACAACAAACACGCATATATATAAAAATATAAGTTATATTTTTATTAATGACGATGAACCGTGTAGCCTAGTGAACAGAGAGTGAGAGCGCGCTTCCAAGGGTTGACGGGGGAGTGTCGTGGTATCTGTTGTGTCTCTCTCTCTCTACTCTGGTCTGGTCTGTCTGGACTGTATGTCCTCGTCTGGTGAATTCGTGCGCCGAGGTCTTTTTATAATCTCCAAACCGGAACTTTTTCTTCCGGTTTTTGCCTCGCCCACGCACGCCCACGTAATTCTCAGAGACACCTGTTCTGTTTGCCTCTTGTAGCCATTTCCGCTACTGCCGGAAATAAGGTCAAACAAACATCCGTTCCTTTCACCGACCGGAAACGCCCCCGCTTGCATCAGCTTCCTCGGGTGGGACCAGATTGTTATATTACATTCCTCGCCCACCCATTTTCCAAAATGTTCACCTAAGAACATTTTAAGCGCAACACCCTCACACTCCTCCCCATGCCACACAAGCCCGACAATTGTACAAAACATGTGCACGCCAAAACAACAAAACATGTGCATGCCGAAACAACAAAACAACAAAAAAATATATATATAGGGGAGCCTACATCGGCAACCCAACAATGTTCGTGTCCATCTTGAAAATTGTTCTACCAGCTCGATGTTTCATTGTTCTTTTTTTTTTTTTTTTTAATATCCATTTTCACAGAATTGGGCAAAGTTCTTAAAAATGTTCATTTTCTTTCTCGACTCTGTCCATAAGCGTAGACGCCTCGATGCATAACCACACAATTATAGGCGGTAACCGCGCCCCAGTTTCTAAACTAACATCGAGTAAATGACCTTTGACCAACACCATGCGTGTCTCTGCTCGAGTTTATTGTTACACATGTAACTTCATTTAATTTAATTTAATTTCAAACATACTATGTTTGAACACAGAAAAATGGCCATTATCTGCCGTACATATCATTCATAGTCTGACCGAGAAATGTTCAATAGAAAATGAAGAAAATTACCCTGATTCCAACGTTAATCCGCATGCAATTTACTTGTGGAGGATTAGAGGTTTCATCTATATTAATTTAGTCTAAAACAATGGACCCGTGACTCGTAGTTCCTTAGTTTGTACCATGTTTTCCATTCCCTGAACTACTTCCTCTGGATTCGAATCCAAGCATATCTGATTTGTTGACATCTCTCTGCCTAACGCAGAGACATTTGAGTGTTGAACACCCGTTGACCCCGGAGTACTATTCACAACGGATAACTCAATTTCCTTTCCCGAAGCACTGTTGCTTCTTTTACACTTAAAAATCCGCTTCCTGGCTATTATTCCAAGGATTATTATTACGCCGACCACGCCAGCAATGACCCCCTATCGTCAACCTCCTCGGGAGTTCCTCACATCCTTCACTAAATCTCTCCATGTTTATCTGTTCCAAGGTATTTACTAGTTTTCAGAAATTAATATATCTTCAAAAGATATTTCCCAAGTCACATAAATGAAAATTCACAGAGGATGTTGAATTGATGGGAACCTGCACAAAAGCATAATTCACAACCATAGAAATGTAAATCATTTTGTAGTGTACAGTCATTGAAATGAAATCCCCCCCCAAAAAAAACCTAACACTGCACAACCCAACGAAAACATTGTTATCAACAAGTTAATCCAATTATCCACTTTAAAGAGTAGAAGAAACTTCCTTTACATGATTTTACATTTCACTTACTCAATAAAAGTAAGATTAATTAAGCAACATACCAGTAAACTCACTTCACATATATGGTAAAATATTAACAAAAAAATAAATCATTAACTCAGATGTTTTATACTTACAGATAGGTAAATATCTCAACTTCTTCCTCCCGTCAACCCCAACCCTATGCGCTACTCTCTACATGCAGTCCTTTCACCCCCTCCGTTCTACCCTGAATGTGTTCGACACCGAACAATCCATATTTTTCAACTCTAGGGCCAGATCGGCAAAAGTACGCTGTTCCATTTTGTTTTTCCTTCTCTCCAACTAGACTTATTATAAACACGAGCAGAAAACACACACACTATCAAATCAAAGAGTCACCTACCTTGGCTGATGTCTTACAGTCGCGCGGCTGCTATATATTTTCGTTTTCTTTTTTGCTTTCTATCTGGTAGTTTTAAGTCCGTTGAATTTTCAAACGTCGCCGTGGTAACCAGCTCGTATCTATCTGTTTTGTTGTCTCAAAACAGCAAGTCACTAGCACCAAAAAGACGGTCTGTTACGCCTAGCGAATGCTGGTTCCAGTTATATCGACGAACAATGAAACAAACATATATATAAAAAATATATGTCTATTTCTCAGATACACCTGTTCTGTTTGCCTCTTGTAGCCATTTCCGTTACTGCCGGAAATAAGGTCAAACAAACATCCGTTCCTTTCAACGACCGGAAACGCCCCCGCTTGCATCACCTTCCTCGGGTGGGACCAGATTGTTATATTACACTATTGCCTGACTGACTGTTTTTGCGTCAACTTGAGTAGGTACTCCACTAACGGTCTTTTCCACTCTTTGAATTGAAACAACGGATTTCCAAACTTCCTGTGCCACTAACTGCGCATGCTCATGCAGTGTAAGACATTCAGCCATGTTTTTAAGGCTTCCAAATTTCAAACAAATTAATCGATCTGAAAAACAGATAAATATATATTAATTTTCACAGATTAACGATCAAACACAAAAATAAGACAAAAAAACGCAACAAGTAAATCATTAATAATTATTTTTAAATAGTTACTTTTCAGTAACTATTTTAAGGATATGCGTTCTGGTGCACTGGATATCGGCTCGGAATGAGAAATCGGGGAACCGAGTTCGAATTCCAGTTGAATTCCTTGCATTCACTTACGCTTGGGAAAGGTATTAATCCGTCTATTCCTTCCAGTTATGGGCTAAATAACAGGACAGATTGGGTTCTATAGCCTTGGCTGGCAACCAGTCTACCGCAGAAAGCAATGACAACCTACTGCGGCTTAATCTTCTACCCAGTTAGTCATGTCTCTTTCTAGACATGATCGCCTAAGCGTGTATCACGTATGTCACTTAACTTACTTTTCAGTTACCCTGTTTGAGATGCATTGGTTAAATTATTTTGTGTGTGCATATTTTTTTCTAAATATTGTCGATTGCACAGTAGAGTAGGGTCAGTTGGGCCCCGTTTAAATCACCAGTATGCCATTTACTTTGCCATAAATTTAGATACGCCGTGTCTTACTGCTTGACAATCACTCCAATACGAACATTTCAGAGTATTTGGGTTTCAATTTAAGGACGGCGCAGGGGATCAGGAAAATGTTGTATGTTTGATTCTAATGATAATTACGAAAATGTTTGGATTGATAACTAGTGACTGTGACGTTTTGTCTTTATTTATCTTCCAACAAGGTTTTAGATTCAATGCAGAAACCTACACCAACTGCCTTAAGGAGATAGAGCTACCCTGGGTCAAGTGGGTGGCGAGGCGAACAAACATAACCTAGCAGCTGATCATGGGAAGGACATCCACTTAGTGGTAGACTGAGGTAAGAAGTGGTTCGTAATTTTCAATGCTTGTAAAACTAAACTCCTATCAGTCAACCATCACAGGCAATCTCTCCTGCCACCCATAAGCATGGAGCAAATAAGTCTCCCTGAAAGCAATACACTGCGCCTTCTTGGCCTTACCCTATCTTCTGACCTCAAGTGGAATCATTGCATTGAATCAATAGTTAATTTTTGGGCCAGGAAGTTCTTTTCCGCCTGTATCCATCTTACACATTTACAAACCAACCATCCGACCGTGCATGAAATTCTGTTATCGTTTCTGTTCAGGCGCCCCTGCTGTTCGTCTCAGTGTTCTCGACAGGCTCCAAAGAAGAATCTGTAATATGACTGGTCCCGACCTGGCAGCTCGACTCCAGCCACTTTCTCATTGGCGGGATGTGGCTTTCCTCTGTTTCTTCTATAAATATTTTCATGGCTTCTTCTCTGACGAACTTAGGACACTGGTGCCCTCTCCACAAGAATTTAATCGTGCAACCAGATTGGCACACTTTTCCAGTTAGATTAGCTAAATGCAGGAGACATTTCTACTCCATCAGCTTCTTTTCCGCGCTTCGCGACTGTGGAACTCCCTTCCATATACTTGCTTTCCTGACGGCTATAACATCTAGAAATTTAAACGCAATGTCGATACCCATCTCTTGACTCCAGTCCTTTCTACATCACTTTGTGTATATTGTTCTCTCTGCCTGCGCAACTGTCTTGAATCCTGTGTTCACATCCCTCTCTTGCCCTTTCTGTTTCACCCCCTGTAGTTGGTTTGATTTTGTTATCAATCTTCTGCCTAAAACTTTAACTCTCTTATATAGTTCCCTGCGCATCAGTGGCGCTACTGCTTTGCTTAGGATGAAATGATTAAAAAAAAAGTGAACACAGTCATAGCTGTCAAATTCTGTGATCACATCACCCTTTATATCTGGACACTTAACTTCCCAAACTGCAACTCCTCTATTATGGGTGCGGCGCAGTTGAACGAGAGACCAGCAAAACTTCTTGTAAGACCAAACTAAAGGCAAAAATTAAGGCAACATTCACCAACTGGAGACCGTCCATAAGAAATACAGGAAACTGCGAACTCGTCTGCAGGCCGTGGTTGAGGCCAGTGGTGATTTTATTCAATGAATTTACTTTTTCGTATTTGAAGATATTTTCGTTAATATATATGTTAAAATGATATGTCATTATTATTTTAATTTTGCATAATTTATACAAATCACCCACCGAGCGCATATATATATATATATATATATATATATATATATATATATTAATGGAGGTTTCATTGAATAATATAGACAAGTTTTGTCTATTAATTTTGTGTAGGATCCGTTCATACCGTCTGATATACTTGATGGTGATATCGTTTAAAGACAACAAAAATCACAGTAATTGTTGATTGTTTTATCGGGTCTAAGATTTCGGCTCACATAAGCCATTATCAAAGAATAAATATTAACACACAGTAAACATAGAACATTTAAGTTATTAACAATAAAGAGAATTAAATTGAAAATATAAGGCCGAAGACAGTGACAAAATAGTGGCGTTGTGGCCCCTGATCTGATTACAGGCATTTGAGTACGTTATTGGAAATATCAAACTTGATTGTATTCAAACCATTGCACTTAAATGAAAAGTCAAATATATTCTGTCATTTAAAACAACACGGTTATCAACGCACACTTCTGAGAAAAAAACGCTCGTTTATAACACGTACATACTTAAACAAGAAAATAATAAACAGAAACTAAAAATCCTCGAAGCAATCTACATTAAACAATTTAAACCAGGTTTAAAGATAGGTTTACGTTTACAAATATTAAAAAAAAATCTGTCGCTGTTCTGTGTCACGTGATGTAAACAATCTCTCGGACGAAAGCTCATCGCGAAAATGATGAAAGGCCAAGGACGGTCTGAAATATCAAATATAATAATAGAAATAAATAAATACTGTAAAAAAAAATACATTTTTAAACTTACAACTTTTTAGTAGTTTTTCCTATATATATATATATATATATATATATATATATATATATATATATATATATATATATATATATTCCATTTATAAACGAGTTATTACGCTGATTGAATCAATAGCTAAATTTTGGGGTCACTGTCTCGGGCCAGGATTTTTTTTCGCCTGAATTCATCTTACACATATACAAATCAACCATCCGACCGTGCATGGAATACTGTTATCATATCTGGTCAGGCGCCCCTACTGTTAGTCTCAGTGTTATCAACAGACTCCAAAGAAGAATCTCTAATGTGATTGGTCCCGAGTTATTACGCTTATTAAATGATTAGTTAAATTTTGAGGTCACTGTGTCGGGCCAGTAAGTAGAAACCTAGTTCGCGTAATAACTCGTTTACAAATGGAAAATATTCAAAAGTTCTATAATTGTATTGAACAATTTTAATACAGATGTGCACTGGTCTGAACGTATTATGACCAGTAACTAAGTAATTAAACAATCAATCAATATATATATATATATATATATATACTCTTCAGCTATGAATTGAGTTCTTTCGGTGACTGGAGTGTGTACACACCGCTTATATACAACACGCTAAAAGTTCTCTTCTCTGATTCCATACACCTATAGCTTAGGGGCTACCGACTCCGACTGACACCAAATCGGCCGAGTTTCGATCCCGGTTAGAAGCAAGTGGATGTCTATCAAAACTGATGAGCTGTCATACAGCAAAACAGGCTTGTATGTGGATGAGATATATATATATATATATATATTTAGTGTATCGAGGTAGCAAATAATTTTCTAAACATATACTGTTAAATATGTTTAGTAAAAAAAAAAATATATATATATATATATATATATATATATGGTGGTGACTGCAATGTTTGTGGTCATACTGAAAAAAAAGCAAAATAAAACGATATATATAAAAAATATATATATATAATATATATATATATATATATATGTGTATGTATATATATATAAATATGTATATAAAAAAAACGTATATATATATATATATATATATATATATATAAATATATATAAAAAATGTACCTATATATATATATATAAATATATATTAAAAAAAAACTATATATATATATATATATATATATATATATAAATATATATATATATATATATATACATACGGTGGTGACTGCAATGTTTGTGGTCATACTGAAAAATATTCGCTCGAAATATTAAGGCATTTAAATACAGATAAAAGAATTTCAGTAAAACCTCAAAGAAAAACGATCAACGTCAAACTCCCTTGCGTCACGTGTTTACTTTGCCCGATGTAAAATAATTAGAGACAAAGTAAAAAAGGAAACCAAAATATTGTAGGTTCCGTTTCATTTTGTTTTAATTTGACGATTATGAGACTGCCTTTGGTGTAATTAACAATAGTTCATTAGATTTCCAGACACTGTCACCTTAAATAAGAAACGGATAGAATTCAAGCGGTAATGAACAGGTGGCCCCTCCCATTATGCTATGTCAGAAGCAAAACAATTAACTGACGCAATAGTGAAAGTCCACATATCCCTACAGTAAACGAAAAATGAGATCGTCAAACGTATACGGACTTACATGAAACTATAGTTACGTGCATATTTACATAGCTAACTATATATATATATATATATATATATATATTATCATCCGCATATATATATATAGACATGAATTTAGTACTGAATTTATATCTGCATATGAATTAAGTCAATGTCACAAATATATTTAATTAAAAGACATATGGATGAAAGATTAGCTTCCAATTAATATATATATATATATATATATATATATATATATATATATTCCGTATCAAAAACACTATTCTTAAAAATGTGCTCAATACAAAGTAGAGTGCATAATATTTTTTACAATATTAAGTGATAAGAGTGGTTGTGTTGAAATAAAATAGATATTTTATAATGATATTATAACATATATATATATATATATATATATATATATATATATATATAGTCATCCGCAGACAGATCTGTTTCGCTGTATTACAGTATATCAGTACGGTTAGACTCCTATTGCTTTTAACCCAGGATAGAAACCTGACAGAATAGGCCTCAGTCGGCGATTCTACCTCTGAGCTACAGAGTCAGACTTTTTAGCGTGTATATTATCATTTTACATGCCCAATAGCTGAGAGAGTTCTAATTCATTGCTGAATGAACGATGCGTAGATGCTAGAGTAGCTACTGTTTTTCAAAGTCTACCATTCTTCCAGAGTGCTCAATCAGGGTGTGAGAGCGTAAATATTCATCCGCAGACAGATCTGTTTCGCTGTATCACGGCTCATCAGTACGGTTAGATTCTGATTGCTTTATATATATTACAGAAATTAACGAAGATTAAAGAAACCTTGTTATAAACAACCGACAGTTTGAAATCATTTATTTGCATATTATTTTTGATCGATACTCGTATTTAAGTAGATATTCTTTTTTAATTAAACAGTATTATATATTTATATCTACTGGCCTGATTATTTCCGATAAATCTCTATTACGAAAATGTGTGTCATTCGGCAGTATTCGAACCTGCGACCCCTATCCACATTGGGAAATCTACCATGTGATCTGGTACGTCTTAGACATCTCTATGTGAATAGGAGTCGCAGGTTCGAATCTGTATTGTTAATTTTGCTATAAAATTGGAGTGTTGAGGATTCACTATTTGCCTATATCTGGGCCTTAACAGGTGCTACGACTGCGGATAAGAATAACAAGTGAATTTGGAAACAAAAGCAATCAAGAGGTGGTTACCTGCTCCACAAAACCTCCAATCTCCTGATCATAGACCTTGTTTTCTCACCAAACTTATTCAACTTTTACATCAAGATAATCGTGAGAGAATTAAACGTACTACAATGATTCCTTATTGGCGGCCATAAACTTAACATTCAGTCAGTCAGTTAAGTGCCATACGTGATACACGATTGGGCGATCATGTCTCGAAAGAGACATGACTGACTGGGCAGAAGATTATCCCATTGCTTTCTGCGGTAGACTAGTTGCCGACCAAGGCTATAGAACCCAATCTGTCCTGTTATTTGACTCATAGGTAGAGGGGAAAGAAATGTATTATATTATTATGTAGTAATTAGTGGGGAATCCGTTTCCTATTGTTATGAAGTAATAAACTGATCCCCCACTTTATGACCAGTAGAAGCCTTAATCATTATTTCAACTATTATATTCAGTCAGTCAGTTAAGTGCCATACGTGATACACGCTTGGACGATCATATCTCCAAAGAGACATGACTGACTGGGCCGAAGATTATCCCGCAGTAGTTTGGCATTGCTTTCTGCGGTAGACTGGTTGCCGACCAAGGCTGTAGAACCCAATCTGTCCTGTTATTTGACTCATAGGTAGAGGGGAAAGAAATGTATTATATTATTATGTAGTAATTAGTGGGGAATCCGTTTCCTATTGTTATGAAGTAATAAACTGATCCCCCACTTTATGACCAGTAGAAGCCTTAATCATTATTTCAACTATTATATTCAGTCAGTCAGTTAAGTGCCATACGTGATACACGCTTGGACGATCATATCTCCAAAGAGACATGACTGACTGGGCCGAAGATTATCCCGCAGTAGTTTGGCATTGCTTTCTGCGGTAGACTGGTTGCCGACCAAGGCTGTAGAACCCAATCTGTCCTGTTATTTGACTCATAGGTAGAGGGGAAAGAAATGTATTATATTATTATGTAGTAATTAGTGGGGAATCCGTTTCCTATTGTTATGAAGTAATAAACTGATCCCCCACTTTATGACCAGTAGAAGCCTTAATCATTATTTCAACTATTATATTCAGTCAGTCAGTTAAGTGCCATACGTGATACACGCTTGGACGATCATATCTCCAAAGAGACATGACTGACTGGGCCGAAGATTATCCCGCAGTAGTTTGGCATTGCTTTCTGCGGTAGACTGGTTGCCGACCAAGGCTATAGAACCCAATCTGTCCTGTTATTTAATCCACAGCTGGAGAGAAGAGACGGATTAATACCTTTCCCAAGGGTATTTGCGCGTAAGTGAATGCAATGAATTCAGCTTTAATTCGAACACGGCGCCCCGATTTTCTCGTTCCGAGCCGATATCCAATGCACCGGCGCACATCCAAACTTAACATTAGGTATCTAAATAAAATTGGTAGGCTGTAGAGAAAAAACTTCCTGCACTCTTACAAAATCTATGGAATTAAACATCACTTTTAAGAAAAAAGGTATAGTTTTCAGCGAAATGAAAATCCTAAACTACGAGTTCTAAATTAGAGATATTAAAATTAAACAAGAATTTAAATACCTTGAAAATGTTTAAACAAGAGACGAAAAATGCGACACTAAATCCGAAGATACACTACTGGCCATAGGTATTAGACCACCCCAGTTTTTTAAAAGAAATTATGTATTTCATACTAATTTTAAGTGAATAATTCTAAATGAAAATTGAATGGTTCTTTTGTTATTATTACTTGGCAAAATTTTACAAGGCAAATAGCGACAATTTACACATCGCACCCTTTAGATTTTCTATATGTATCAATATACACGACTGTCCATAATTATTAGGCCACTCCAGTTTTAAGCAAAAAATTATGTTTTTCATACTATTTTAATATTTATTGCCAAGTGGATAATTCTAAATGAAAATAGAATGGTTCTTTTGTTATTATTACTTCGCAAAATTTTACAAGGCAAAGAAACAAAGATGAACTCATCTGAATCACCTTAAATTTTCTTCATTCTTTCATTGATGAAACTGCAATATAAATAGGTATTAAATATTTATAAATTCACTTGATGCACATCTTATAGTGCAGTATTAACAAAAGAACCTTTCTATTTTCGTTTTCAGTTATTCACTTGGCAAATAGTTTGAAATGCATATATTTTTAAAACACTGGGGTGGCCTAATAATTATGGCCGTTAGTGTAAATTGGGACAGTAACTGCTTCTTTCTAACAGCTGAGTAAAGTATTAAGAAACAGGGTCTATTCGTTAGAAACAAAGAAAAGGGTGCTGAACAGTTATGCAATATCGGTCCCATATGGCAGTGAATGCCGGACCATCTCATCAAAAATGCAGATACTTGAGGACATAACACTGTGAGCTTCACCTAGTCCATAACAATTCTACAACTATTTATAGCTAATTTGCGTTTTCTTAGGTGTATGAAATTTAGGGAAGTATGCAACATATCTTGTAAATAGGGTTTAAATCAGGCAACCATATTGGTCGGCAATGACGTGTCTGAAAATAAGACGCGTGTTTGATTCTCGGATCATAGCTTATATTAAGTATCTTCTAATCTATTATTTAAACAATTCCCGTTGGATTAAAAACCAGCATTTCGTATTGTTATATAAGAAACCGTGGAGAGATTAAACGGTCAAGTGAATGGTGCACGGATGTGCGTTGTGGTACAGTGGATATCGGCTCGGAACGAGAAACCGGGGAGCCGAGTTCGAAACATTTTTATGTGGCTAATTGCTGAATGCAATTAGCACAGTTTGTGAGTTGGAAGAGACAAACGGATTTCGGACTTACGCTCCGAAAAACAGCCTCCAACTGGCTAGACACGTGTGGAAACCAGTTTATATATTTCTTAATAAACGCGGAAAAAAAAGTTTCACGTGCGGTCCTTACGTAAGAGTGTGTGGTTATATGTGTATGAACGTGCGTGCATGGCGATATGTGTGTAGGTATGTACGTGCATGTAGAAGTGATTCTACATACGTTTCTGTTTCACAATCATTACTAACGATCAGAAGATTATTTATGTGGAAAGTCCTGGATTTTCTAATTAAGATAACTGCGTATAATTTAAACAAGGTTTTGTGACTATGCACAATAGCGGCCATAATATAAAGAACGGAAGCAATAAAGACATAAATATGTGTATTACTTAAAAAGTCATTCATGGTTAGCAATTAAATTTTTACCAAATAAAGATTAGGGTGTAATGCATAAATATTATACAAAGTTATAAAAATTTACATAATAGTTTTTTAAGTGATACACATATTTATGTCTTTGTTATTTCCGTTCTATATAATGGCCGCTACTGTACCTTAACTTTATAGTATGCTCATACTGGAGATTTTCTCCCGGAGAGTAATACACTACGCCTCCTCGGACTTACCCTGTCCTCAGACCTCAAATGGAACCACTATATTGAATCCATAGCAAAATCTACTGCTAAGAAGGTTGGGTCATTATGTCGATCCAGGATGTTTTTTTCCACCTGAATCCATCCTGCATATATACAAGTCAACCATCCGTCCGTGTATGGAGTACTGCTGCCATTTATGGTCAGGTGCCCTGCCGTTCTCCCCAGTGTTCTTGACAGGCTCCAAAGGAGAATCTGTAATGTGATAGGTACTGATCTGGCGGCTCGACTGCAGCCACTTCCCCATCGTCGAAATGTGGCCTCCCTTTGTCTGTTCTATCTTCCTGTAGCTAGAAAGGAAAGCCATGTATTATATTATTACGTAGTAATTAGTGGGAGATCACTTTATTACTCCATAAAAATAGAAAACTGATCCCCCACTTTATGACCAGTAGAAGCCTTAATCATGATTTCAACTATTACATTCAGTCAGCCAATTAAGTGCCATACGTGGTACACGCTTTGGGCGATCATGTCTGAAAAGTAACATGACTGACTGGTCAGAAGATTTTCGCGTAGTGGGTTGCCATTACTTTCTGCGGTAGACTGGTTGCCAAGCAAGGCTATAGAACCCAATCCGTCCTATTATTCAATAGAAAGAAGAGACGAATTAATACTTTTCCCAAGGGTACTTGCGCGGAAGTGAATGTAAGGAATTTAACTGGAACTCGAACTCGGCTCCCCCATTTCTCGTTACAAGCCTATATCTACTACACCACAACGCACATCCGAGATTTACTTAGACCATAAATAAGTTGGAGATGAGACTCGTATAATGGGTGCAATAGTAAATAATTACCCATAATAATACCACATTAGTATTTTTTGTTATAATTTGTGATGAGTCATAATATTTGAAATTAGCAACAATTTCTGCTAAGCTTAATTCTGGAACATGTATGTGAGAACTAACTCAGCACTCGGTAGTAATGGACAAACAAACGAGTCAAATAATCATTACCTTACCCGCAAAAGAGTAGTTTTAGCAGAAAGACACAAGTCTGGGTAATCTCTAGTGATAAGCTCTCAGTACACATTGTTGATTATAAAACTCTAACCAGACTCTCCAAAATCAATTTCTTATTTCAGCCTCTTATAGCAATCGAATACTCATTTTTCCAACACCTCCCCATACTTAACAAATACCTTTGATGTGCGAGGATTTAAATTTTTATTCTAGTTCCATGAAAGTAATTTTTTAAAAATAATTGTACATTGTTCCTAATTTCTGCAATATATGAACACCGAAAACAGAATTTAGCTATTCAATTTTGTTTCTACTGATATTTCTTTTCTGGATATATGCCATTAGACATCGCTGAAGGCTACTTCTCACAATTATCTGTAAACTAGCGGAACCCGTGGAATTTCCAGAGTAGGAGAATTATGATTTCCTGGAAAAATTTTACTTTGTCAGACTAGAAATTCATAGTAACGTCTTCAAACATAAAGGTATTGGATAATAAAATAACGATAACACAGAGTGTAATTTTATTAAAATATCTATAAAAGTAATGTCCATAGAAGCTACTTTACTGTAATCTTATATTATATTAAGCAGCTTATGCACAGACCATAACCAAAATACTGTACGCTATTTTGTGAGAGATTTTGAAAGAGAAAATGTTTTTTTATTACTGAAAAATCATGGCTCCTGCGTCCATTGTAAACAGAAAAGACCAACTGAGTAATGGCCAAAGGTGTAGAGGCCAGAGATTTTGTTATTAGGTCGCGGGATACGACAACAAACCTACCTAATTTTACTATATTGTACAGTACACACACATATACACACATAATTACTGCTACAACCCCCAGCTTAAGCTGCTACTGCTACGGTAATGCTATAGGATCTCTTCTCCTACTCTCTCAGTTTTTACTACCCTTCTGTTTGGCAAAGGTGAGAGAAAGGCTGAGGAGAGTAAAAAGATAGCTCGTGTAGAGAGTGTGGCGTAACGAACAGACGAACTAAGTAACTAACAAAGGAAGGAACAAGCAGAGTTATTATATGATTACTATGATGTATTTAGAATGATAGTTTAGTAAATTTATATCTCTTTCTCCACTGTTGGAATTCAAATTCTACTCGATTGTTAGTGTATATTAAAGCAAAACTCCACACTTATTTCATTTCTTCTATTTCTATGTACCTTGTCCCTTCAGGACGTAGGCGATCATGGCTTTCCACGTCTTCCTATCCCTGATGTCTCTTAGCAAACCTTCTTCTCTTATTACACGCAACCCTCGTTCCATCATTCACCTGATTATGTCCTTACAAATATGTTATCCACTGCTTTCCCCTGTCTCTTATTCCATCTATTTGACCTGTTAGTATCAGGTTCTCCAAGCCCTCTTTCCTCATTGCATGTTCCAGGAACTTCAGCTGTCTCTTCAGGATGCTCAGTATTCATTTCCTTTTTGCTTCCATCCTTTTCAAAACCTCATCATTGCTCACATGCTCGATCCATGGTGTCTGCAGTATCCTTCTGTAGAACTACATTTCAGTTGCTTCAAGTTTTTCCTTCATCTTTGAAGATTATTGCCCAGCATTCGCTGCCATATTGAAGAACTGACATCGCATAGCAATCCGAAACTGATTCATACTTTTAACGAGAGCATTTGTGTGACAATGAGTCAAAAATTGAACTCTACTCGTTGATTTCCTTCCTATTATGCTGATCTATCATATTTTTCAGAGTTAATGCTCAAAAATATTTGTATACTTAGAATATAAAATGCGTTTAAATTCATCTACATGAAAATCTTTTATTCGAACATTGATAATTTTTTTTACACTATTTACATCGTTCGGAAAGTTGTCCTATTTTTATCGCCATATTTGCTATAAGATAACAACAGAAGCTTTTTTCCATGGGAAGGGCTTTTTTTTTATAATCGTGTGGCCCCCAACCAAGTCAATTTAATTTTTACTATTTTACTGCCACAGTTATGCAGGAAGTTACATAGGAGGAATCTTAGGAGAAAGAGTGACAGGTTACATCGATCACATTACAAATTCTCCGTTGGGTTTTGGTCAAGGACACCAACGTGGATAAGCAGGAGCACCTGACAAGATATGACAGCAGTATTCATTGCACAGGCGGATGGTAGATTTGTATCTGTGCAGGATTGTTTCGGACGGGAAAAACTTTCTGGCCCTACAAAGAGAACCGACTTTCTTAGGAGCGGATTTAGCTATGGATTCTATATAGTTATTCTACTTGAGGTTTGATGTGAGAGTTAATCCTAAGAGGCACAGTGTTTTACTTTCAGGGAGAGAAGCCTCATCCATGTTAATGAGCGAGAGTAACGATTGTCTGTGATGGTTAATAGATAGCAGCTTCTTATCGAAAAAAAACCCAAAAAACAAAGGAACTCAAGTTAATATAATATCAGGGCAATCTTCAGGAGTGGTTCAACACTACGCAGACAACTCTTCCGATTAAAACCACTCATAGGAGGGAACAGGATTAAGGACTGTGTGTACGCCACCCCGTAAAGTTGTGTCAAGAACTATAAAATGGAAAAGACCACCCCTTTAAAACAAGACGGCAGAAACACCGTAAGTCTGTAACACGATGCGAAATAGAGAAATCAGGCATGACTGATCATATAGAAATGAAAAAGGGAGATCACTCCCTCAGTAAGATGGTGTTGGAAAATAGAACGTCACTCAGTTAAGTGCCATACGTGATATACGCTTTGGCGATCATGTCTCGAATGAGACATGTCTGACTGGGCAGATAGTTATCTCGCAGTATGTTGCCATTACTTTCTGCGGTAGACTGGCCGCCAGCCAAGGCTATAGAACCCAGTCTGTCCCGTTATTTAATTCATAACTGGAGGGAAGTGACGGATTAATACCTTTCCCAAGGGTATTTGTGCGTAAGTGAATGCAACGAATTCAACTGGATTTCGAACTCGGCTCCCCGATTTGTCGTTCTGAGTCAATACCCACTGCACCACAACTTCGGTTCGAAATTCCAGCTTATATCCCCTGATTAAAAATGGAGCATACACCGTTAATATAGCAATAAAGATGAAGTCAACAGTTTGTACTTTGTACATAGTTACAGTGTCTCAGAAATATAGACAAATATGAAAGAATTTTTAAAAAAAACCAAAATAATTATATCTCTATAAAATGATTCTACAAACAAACTCTTTGATGAAAGTTCGTATATCAGATCACTATAGTAGTTAAGGCAAATACAACTAATGACAATCGAAATGTGGCCTCCCTTTGTCTGTTCTATAAATACTTTCATGGCTTCTGCTCAGACGAACTTAAGTCACTGATGCCTCCTCAACAGGTGTTTACTCGTGCAACCAGACTGGCAACTGGGTCCCACCCATTCACAGTCAGGTTAGCCAAATGCAGACGACAATTCTACTCCTGCAGCTTCTTCTCTCGCACTTCCCGTCTGTGGAACTCGCTCCCGTATTCTTGCTTTCCTGACGGCTACAACCTCCAGAAATTTAAATGCAAAGTCAATACTCATCTACTAACCACTAGACTCTAGCTCTCTCCCCACCCCTGTATAACCTTCCCTTTCTCTCCACCTATGTATCTGTCATCGCACCTGCTTTCTATTGTTCCTTTCTAACTAGTTTGTACTCCTCACTCTTTTCTAATTAATCTTTTTACATTTATGTAACCCCCTGCATATCAGTGGCGTTTCGCCTTGCTCGGGGTGAAATGATTAAAAAAAAACAAAAAACATACAAGATTTGCTGCCATGAAAACTATTTTCACTTTGACTGGAATTCGAAATCAGAGAGCCGAGTTCGAATTTCAGTCGAATTCGTTTCATTCACTTATGTCCAAATACCATTGAAAAAGGTAAAAATACATCTCTTCTTTCTCCAGCTATAAGTTGAACAGGAAGGCAGATTAGGTTCTATGACCTTCGGTGGTGACCTATCTAGCGCAGAAAATAATGATTAGACAAGTACACATTTGTATAAAAAAGTTTTCAATACGATTATATTGTAGAACTTTTGAATATTTCCCATTTGTAAACGAGTTATTACGCGAACTGTTAGAAAACTAGGTCGTGTAATAACTCGTTTACAAAAGGTATATATATATATATATATATATATATATATATATATACTCTTCAGCTATGAATTGAGTTCTTTCGGTGACTGGAGTGTGTATACCCCGCTTACATACAACACGCTAAATGTTTTCTTCTCTGATTCCATACACCTATAGCTTAGGGGCTACCGACTCCGACTGACACCAAATCGGCCGAGTTCCGATCCCGGTTAGAAGCAAGTGGATGTCTAGCAACACTGATGAGCTGTGATACAGCAAAACAAGCTTGTATGTGGATAAGAAATATATATATATATATATATATATATATATATATAGTGTATCGAGGCAGCAAATAATTTTCTAAACATATACTGTTAAATATGCTTAGAGTATATATATATATATATATTACGTGTGTGTAGAACAATGTCAAAAACTTATGTGTTGCCTAATCAGTTTCATAATTAAAATTAGTCACAATTACTAACCCAAACTTGCCACAGCATTCCTTACACCAAAACAACACATTCTTACTTAGCACTCTTACGACAATTGCCATAACCTCCTCGGAGATAGACTAAACTATCGCCCCGTTCACACACCACCCACGTCTATTGAACAGGTGTAGAGGCTCATCCTTTGTTCCCTGTTTAGGATGTGGTTTCCGGCTTTCTCTTTTTCAATCTATTCACTCCTATGTAACCCCCTGCACACCAGTGGTCTTACCGCCTTGCTCGGGGTGATATGATTAAAAAAAAGATTCTCACATGAGACATCTAGCGGAATGGCTAGATAGAATCCAAAGCTAAATCCGCTGCTAAGAAAGTCGGTTCTCTGTGTAGGGCCAGGAAGTTTTTCCGTCTGAAACAGTCCTGCACCTATAAAAATCTACCATCCGCCTCTGCATTGAATACTGTTGCTATATCTAGTCGTGTGATCCTGCTATCCACCTAGGTGTCCTTGACAAAATTCAACGGAGAATCTGTAATATGATCGATTTCGACTTGGCAGCTCAGATACAGTCACTTTCTCACCGGCGCAATATGGCTTCCCTGTGTCTCTTCTACAAATACTTTCACGGCTTCTGCTCCGATGCTCACTAGTGTCCCTATATATGAATTTACTTGAGCCACAAGTTTAGCAACTAGGTCCCACCATTTTTTATGAAACCAATAAAATGTAAACGCAAATTATACTCAACAACCTCTTTTCTCGCACTTACCGCCTGTGGAATTCCCTTCCATTTACTTGCTTCCCCGACAGCTACAATCTCCAAAACTTTAAATGTAAAATCAGTCGTCATCTCCTATATCACTAACCAGCATCCTCTTTCTCGTGTTCTTTTCTCCGTCCACTCCACTCTCATCCGTATTCTCATCCTTCTCTTACCCACTTCCTGACACTCCCTATAACCTGTCACTCTTTCTCATAACTTTCTTCCGATGTTACCCCCTGCAAAACAGTGGCAGTAAAATTCCCTGCTTGGGGCGATATGACTATAAAATAATGATAATTAGTCTCTATGAAGTCCTAAGTCTTTCACTCCATATGTCCAATTTGTCTATGCAGGATGGGGAAATAAAAATCTAGACCCAAATGTATCACATCTACATAGAGGTAACAGTAAAATCATTTTACTAATCTTACCTTGTGGCAGAAACATCAGAAGTATCAGTTAACTGAACGAAATTAATGCAGGATTCAAATAGTTGAAAACATTCAATCGGATAAACACTCACACAAACCTACACATACAGGCACAAAATCAATCCCGAGACACAGACACGAAATACAAAAGGCGTCCCGCATCCACCAGAGAACTGACATCTGTCCCCTAAGTGTGGAAAGGAGGGTGCATAAAACTAAATAAAGTGGGAACAATTATAAATGACAGATGAGCATAAATCCCCGAGCCAAGAAAACTCAGTCGAAAAAAAAAAAAGGTCAGAACAAACATAAACTACACTATTACGGACAGGATTAACAAAATTCAATACAAAAAGAAAAATCTCCTATTATCTAACCGGTATCAAAATGCTGACGGGGAAAATGCATTTCTAGATTTTGGGTAAAACGGGGCAGAGGACGAGGGACCGCTAACCCCAAGCGGAAAAGATGCCCCTCCATAATTCATATGTTTCAGAATCCACTTCTTTATCGGACAATAGACATGACAGCAATCTTTTATTTCCCTAAATGGATAGCAGTATGTAAATATAATGGTAGATGGCGCCAACGCACAGTGCTATTATGCCCACTCGTATACCATTTGTGCTCTACCATCTGCTGGGCTAGTGTAAACCACAACGAGGATTCCTATTGCAGTGTCAAATGAATTAACGGAGTTCGAACAGGCTATATTAGTGACAGCAAGATGGACATAACATGCCATTTCTGAAAATGTGGGAAAATTTGACATCACTCGATCAAGTGGTAGCGGGTTTACCCCATTACCACCCATTGTGGAGACCAGAATAGCCGGTCACGGATCGTTAATTAACGTGACTAGAGACAAATGACTAGAATTGTCTGTAGTAATAAACAAGTGACACGGGTTCAAATTACACCAGTGTTCAATGCAGAAAATACTAGAACCATCTCCATCAAGCCAATTCTAAATTCTTTAGCCTTCATGAAGTCGCTCTATTTATCAGGATTCGGACGATCAGTTTTGTTATATGGCTCATTAAACTGATGGTTCTGTGGAGTTTGCTACTCGTTTGCTCCTGGCTTCTTATGTAGTGCTATGAAGATCTACTTGCTGTGGCCATCTGGTATTACATTACTATTATAAATTTAATTTATTATTTCTGTAATTTTCTCTATTCCAAAGTATTCCAGGGCTATCAGCAGTTCTATGAATATGCCATCTGGTGCAGCTGCTTTGTTTCTATTCAGTTTGGCTATTGCAGATTCCACTTCACACTTTAATATTTCCGGTCTGTCCTCATCTTTGCGTATTATTGGTTGCTCTCTCTTGTCGTGGAAAAGATGGCAAATTATAAAACTGTAATATGGAGGCCAATTCATACAAATGATACTACATTTAAAAATATCAAACTGTTGATAACTATCGAGATTTTATTTTATTTTTATGACTCCATATTTCTTCTCAACTATTTTGCGTAGATTAAATAAAAGTTTGAATTCATAAGTTAATTTGATGACACAATGGCCGAAACATTATGATAAAAATAACAAAGTAAATAGTGCAGAAAAAGATTAAGCAAAGGGATGAAAGTTTCTAAACAACGTTAAAAATATCCAAACTCTTAGAAAAACTTATTGCATAAAGTTAACAGAACGACTGTTTTTGTTTTGCTTTTTGCCAAACGCTTACATTGAAATATGTTGGAAAGACAAAAAATGAACAAGAAACACACGTAACTTTTACGTGGTGACAATGACAAATCGAATTGCGAAAATTTGTTGACCTAGAAGAGGTACAAGAAACATACCAGAAACACCGGTTTTCGTACAATCAATATTTTTGATCGTTTCAACCCAAGCAAGGCTGTAACGTCACTGATGCGCAGGGGCCTGCAAAAGAGAAAAAAATTAGATAGGAGGAGAGTAAAGAGAAAGGTGAACCAGTTACAGGTGGTATCAAAGAAAGGAGCAAGAGAAGGATAGGAATACAGGTGTGATGACAGTTGCAAAGGCTGAGAGAAAGGAAAAGATATACAGAATGATGTAGAAAAAAACTAGAGTCAAGTTGTTATTCAGTCATTTTCATATTTCCTGTTAGAATCTACAAAGATATTTTGTGTAATTTTGGTAAATATATCTGTTAAAATGAGATGTCAGTGTTATTTGCATTTTTGCGTAATTTAAATGACAATTTATCAATCGCACCTTTGAATGATTCTCCTTCCATCTCGTCATAAGAGTAAAAGATTGGATAGGAGAAAAGTAAAGAGAAAGACCAACCAGTTACAGGGGAGGGGGTGTTAGAGAAAGGAGCAAGAGAGGGATGGGAACACAGGTGTGATGACAGTTGCGAAGGTAGAGAGAAAGGAAAAGATATACAGGGTGATGTAGAAAGAACTGGAGTCAAGTGCTTAAGAGATGGGTATTGACATTGCATTTAAATTCCTAGAGGTTGGAGCCGTCAGGAATGCAAGAGTATGGATGGGAGTTCCATAGGCGGTAAATGCGAGTAAAGAAGCTGATTGAGTAGATTTGTTGACTGCATTTGGTTGATGTAACTGTAAATGTGTGAGATCCAGTTGCTAGTCTGGTTGTACGGGCACCAGCGACTTAAGTTCGTCGGAGCAGAAGCCATGAAAATATTTATAGAACAGACAGAGGGAAGCCACATCCCGCCGGTGAGAAAGTGGTTGGAGTCGAGCCGCCAAGTCGGTACCTATCACATTAGTGATTCTCCTGAGTAGCCTGTCGAGAACACTGAGATAAACAGCGAGGACATCGGATCATATATGGCAACATTATCCTATGCACGGAAGGATGGTTGATTTGTATACATGCAGCAGTTTTAAATCTAAATTTTAAAAATACGATCACTTTTTTATCATTTATCGTTCAATACGAACCATATTGCGATCATAACACGCTTTCGCTAATGAATCTATCATGACACTTTCTCAGATTAATATTTATCGTCAGCTCAACATTAAAGATTAATTTTTTACTGAAACTATATTGGCTAGACCATTGGGGATATTGGGTTTTCTATAATCATATCCTAATCAAACGGCAATGGTTAACACCAACTAGAAAAAGAAGGAAAAAAATACTCTGTTTTCAGCGCAAATATCATGATATTAGTTTCAGTGATTTTCCTTTTTAACGGTCCGACAATCTCCCCCGAGTGACCCAGGCCGTTAGAATATATGCGTTTTTTATCGAATTATAACTTGATGATATGCCAACCAAGATTAGGTAGTTCAGTCTGCTTTGCACTTTAACGCATGGCTGAGTGGAATCAAAGAGATAGACTGATATATTTCCCAAAGATTTTTGTGCAGATATGAACGAACTATACAGGAACTTGAACACGGACTGATAATCTATTTCCGAGCTAACTAATAGATTATTCTCTCATTCATTTCTCAAACCAGGATTACACCTGAAAGATTATATACTCTATGTTTGAGATTTGTAGAAAGATTCGTTGGGATTTGTTTAAGGGAAGGGTTCCAAGTCCTACCCAAAGCATCGAAGACAAAAGTAATGGCGTCTCTGATAGATCCAGTCACCTGGCAACCACTGACACTAGACGAGGTCAATCTTGAGAACGTGCGGTATTTCGTCTACCTCGGCTCAATATCATAGAACCATCTGGGCAAGGTGCTGCTGAAGTCGAACGCCGCATAGGAACTGCAAGGTCTGCGTTCGTGCGTCTCGAGCGGTCACTATAATGGCGACGAGAGATCCTCAAAGAGCGCATCTATCATTTGGACGATCCTTCTCTTTGGTTGCAAAACGTGGCCACTGTGGGCCGTTGACCTGCGAAAGCTTGAAGTCTTCGACAATGATTGCCATTTGC
The DNA here is from genome assembly GCA_037127315.1 of Ascarosepion bandense. Taxonomy (NCBI): domain Eukaryota; kingdom Metazoa; phylum Mollusca; class Cephalopoda; order Sepiida; family Sepiidae; genus Ascarosepion; species Ascarosepion bandense. The sequence continues at coordinate 2,682,845 of JBBBDQ010000391.1, forward strand.
TGCACTCTACGATGTCGCCACGTCGATAGAGTGCCAACGGCAACTCTACGAATCTCTGAATCTCCGACTTCTGCCATACGTCCTACTTCAGCGTCGCCTGCGATGGTTCGGGCACGTCCAGAGAGAGCGAGAGAGAGCTCATCCGCGATGTCCTTCTACCCACTTCGCTGCCTGGCTGGCGGAAACGTGTTAGTGGGCTGCTGAAGATGACGACTATCAAGAATGACCTAGCAGCACTATCGGGCCCACAAGTAATTGGTCTTCCACGATGAAACCGCGATTGGCTCGTCATTTCGTGTGACATGGCTCAGGATCGGCGAACGTGGGCTGCGATGGTCCGCAATGTGGTTCGTGCTCGGAAGGAAGCCGGCTCAACCCGACCAGGGTGAATGCCGAAACAAGTACAAGTAAGTATATGAAGAGTGCCGTATATTGCCAAACAAAAATAGAACCCAATCTGGGCTATTATTTAACCCAAAACTGGAGGGAAGAGCACGGATTAATTCCTTTCCCAAGGGTATTTGTGCGTAAGTGAATGCAAGTAATTTTACTGGAATTCGAACTCGGCTCCCCGGTTTCTCATTTCGAGCCGATATCCACTGTACCACAACTGTACCCCGATTTGTGGTTCCGAGTTGATTATGAATGTAAGTAATTTTGAGATAGGAATAGTGCCGTATATTGCCAAACGAAAATAGAACCCAATCTGGCCTATTATTTAACCCAAAACTGGAGAGAAGAAACGGATTAATATATTTCCCAAGGATATTTGTGCGTAAATGAATGCAAGTAATTCAACTGGAATTCAAACTCGGCTCCCCGATTTGTGGTTCCGAGTTGATATAAACTGCACCACAACGCACATCCTGAAACATGAAGAGTGTCGTATATTGCTAAACTAAAGAGAAAATTTAGGTGGGAAGCATTGCACGAACATTAGCAGTTAAGGCTTCATTAATTAACCGAAAATGTATTTCGCTCTTACGGAGTAATGCAAAACTACATATTCACTGCAGTTCACAGGAAAAGATGATCGTAATAATTTGCATCGTCTTTCTTATTCGCTTAATCTTGCCTGTTTCTTTTAGATCATAACAAATTTTGTAGAGATAAAACAATATTTAAAAGGTTAAAATTGCTATTGGGTATTTATTTACAGCGAAACATAAATTATTTTACGCCAAAGTGACCACCAGTTCAGTTAAACGCCATACATGATACACGCTTTGGGTGATCATGTCTCGAAAAAGATATGACTGACTGGGCAGAAGATTATCCCGCAGTAGTTTGCCATTGTTTCTGCGGTAGACTGGTTGCCAGCCAAGGCTATAGAACCCAATTTGTCCTGTTATTTAACCTGTAACTGAAAGAGAAGACGGAATAATTCCTTTCCCAAGAGGTATTTGCGCGTAAGTGAATGCAAGAAATTCAAATGGAATTCGAACTCGGCTCCCCGATTATCGTTCCGTGTCAATATCCACTGTACCACAATACACATCAGAGTGACCACCAATTTTCTAAAATAGATGGGATTTCTGTTCTACACAAAGAGAAATATTAAACATCAGTAATTACCAAAGTTCAGTCAGTTAAGTGCCATGCGTGATACACGCTTGGACGATCATGTCTAGAAAGACTGGACAGAACATTATCCCGCAGTAGGTTATCATTGCTTTCTGCGGTAGACTGGTTGCCAGCCAAGGCTATAGAAGCCAATCTGTCTTGTTATTTAACCCATAATTGGAGGGAAGAGACGGATTAATATCTTTCCCAATGATATTTGCGCGTAAGTGAATGCAATGAATTCAGCTGGAATTTGAACTCGGCTCCCAGATTCCTCGTCCCGAGTCGATATCCACTGCACCACAAAGAACATCCATTACCAAAGTTACTTGTGTTTTTATTCATCTTTTTGTCTTTTCAATTTATTTCAATGTAAGCGGTTGGGAAAAAAATGCAACAAACTTTCTGTTAACTTTATCCACTGAGTTTTGCTTATTATTTCTTGCACTATTTACCTTGTTGTTTTTGTCATAATGTTTCGGCCATTGTGCCCTCCATCCAACACAACGGGCATGTCATCATCATTAACTTATGACTTGAATCTTATTTAATCTACGCAAAAAAGTTGAGAAGAAATATGGAGTCATAAAAATAAAATAAAATCTCGATAGTTATCAACAGTTTGATATTTTTAAATGTAGTATCATTTGTATGAATTGGCCTCCATATTCCAGTTTTATAATTTGCCATCTTTTCCACGACAAGAGAGAGCAACCAATAATACGCAAAGATGAGGACAGACCGGAAATATTAAAGTGTGAAGTGGAATCTGCAGTAGCCAAACTGAATAGAAACAAAGCAGCTGGACCAGACGGCATAGTCATAGAGTTGCTGATAGCCCTGGAAGAATTTGGTATAGAGAAAATTACAGAAATAATAAATGAAATTTATAATATTGGTTTAATACCAGATGACCACAGCAAGTCGATCTTCGTAGCACTACATAAGAAGCCAGGGGCAAACAAGTAGCAAACTTCACAGAACCATCAGTTATATGATATCAGTTATCATTAGAGCCATATAACAAAACTGATCGTCCGAATCCTGGTAAATATAACGATTTCATGAATGCTAAAGAATTCAGAATTGGCTTGCTGGAGATGGTTCTAGTATTTTCTGCATTGAACAATGATGTAATTTGAACCCGTGTCACTTGTCTATTACCTTGTTTTTTATCATAATGTTTCCGCCATTGCGCCCTCCAGCCTACACAACGCGCATGTCATCATTATTAACTTATTAATCGAAACTTTTATTTAATCTACGCTAGTAGTTTTCTCATTCCATTGTCTATGTTTAGTAATTATAATTTGTTTAGTTATTATTCTTAATACTACTCAATTATTTTTTACCGATTTTCACTTTGTCTAAATACACACAGCCCGTCCAATAGATTGAACTCACAACTACTATCTCACTAGCTACACGAACCAACGCTTTAATTCATTAGGCATCGTTCCGTGGATTAGTCTTGGTTAGTGAAATTGATGACTAATTGCAAATTCAATCGCAATGTCTACTTGGACTCAGTAAAAACAAGGCGAACAAAAATTGAGAGTTACTAAACATAATAATTAACAAGTTATCTCTCCTAGACATGTGCAGTGGAACGAAAACAATTTACACCCGTTAATTAAATAAAGTGTTCGAAATTCCCCGCAAGTTACTCGGATCAAACGACCGAAACTTTGATAACACTAACAAAGATGAAAACAAATCCGAACATAGTTTAAATAACTCCTCATCCTACAACTTGTCAGAAATATTGCTTAATCTAAATTAACTTTTAATATATATACAGTACTGTGCAAAAGTATTAGGACAAGAACAATTTTATCTTTTATGAGGCATCAGAATAAAGTTTAAAATCACCCCTGTCCTAACACTTTTGCACACTAAGGGTAGTGCGAAAAAGTATTAGGACAGGGGTGATTTTCTTAAAAACCTCACTGAAATTCAAATACAGGGTGAAAAGCCAAGTAAATTGCTAATAAATATTGAATATTAAAAACTAGGTGTAAAAGAAATGTATTAAAAAGATGTTATATTTAATTTTTCCCGTTATCTATTAAACAGTTATTTTTAAACTACTCATTATTCTATTATCCTTGGATATGACTGACAGTTTTTCTTATTCCCCCCTCTCGAATTGATAAATCTAATGTTACTTCGCAAGACACACTTTGGGAAAAAATACAAGCTGCTTAGCAGGAGATACCATTAGATACATTGAAGAAGCTTGTGATGTCAATGCCTGACAGAATGAAGGCTGTGATCAAAGCGAAAGGCTATTATACTAAATATTAAATTTATTTTGTAACAAGTATTTTTCTTGTAAAAGCATTTGCTGATTAAATCAAATAAAATTACTTTAATTAAATTGTTTATTTTCTGTCAATATGCCTCATAAAAAATAAAGTAGTTCTTGTCCTAATATTTTTGCACCCTTGGAAAAGGTATTAATCCGTTCATTCCTTCCAGTTATGGGTTAAATAACAGGACAGATTGGGTTCTATAGCCTTAGTCGGGAACCAGTCAACCGCAGAAAGCAATGGCAACCTGCTACGGGATAATCTTCTAGTCATGTCTCTTTAGAGACATGATCGCCCAAGCGTGTAACTGACTGACTGACTCTCTCTCTCTATATATATACATATATATATATATGTGTGTGTGTGTGTGTGTGTGTGTGTGTGTGTGTGTGTGTAAGGAATCCTGTATGTCTATTATCTTCTAGAAGCTAATGATATTCTCTAAATTTTGAAGTAACTACCAATCGATTCTTCATGCTATCCAGAATACATTGAGGAAAATATCTAAACTGCTTATTTAACCTTAATTTTGAAAAAAAAAAGTGAAACTAAATTCTTGAATTGACTGACAAAGAAAAGTAACGTTATCATATATCAGTAATTCTGCTACCAATTGTACAGGGTCACTTCTTTACCCCAGGATCATGTCTCGGGAGGATAGCAATCTGTTTGCGTTAAACAGGGGGAGAAATTAAAAAAAATGTTCTAAGTGTCGGTGACAAGGTAAAGTCCTCTGAAAGAACATGAAAAGATTCCAAACTTAGATTCAAAGAGAGAATGCTCATCCGAAAAAAAGGGAAATGAACTGACATTGGTTGAAGGATTCTATTCCGGAAGAAGTTGTCGGAACTATTGATCTGACTTTTCCGGTTTTGCTATCTTTTTTTCTTTCGGAAAAATATCAGTTAGGTGGTCAGCTTAAAGATACCGAATGGTGGGGTAAGAGTTTATAATGACACATAATTGAAAACGTGGATGTGCGTTGTGGCACAGTGGATATCGGCTCGGAACGAGAAATCGGGTAGCCGAGTTCGAATTCCATCTGATATTCATTGCTTTCACTTACGCGCAAATACCCTTGGGAAAGGTATTAATCCGTCTCTTCCCTCCAGTTATAGGTTAAATAACAGGAAAGATTGGCTTCTGTAGCCTTGGCTGGCAACCAATCTACCGCAGAAAGCAATGACAACTTACTGCGAGATAATCTTCTGCCCAGTCAGTCATGTCTCTTTCGAGACATGATCGCCCAAACGTGTATCACGTATGGCACTTAACTGACTGACTGAATATAATATTTGGGATTATGATTAAGGCTTCTACTGGTCATAAAATGGGGGAACGGTTTTCTATTGATATGAAGTAATAAACTGATCTCCCAATAATTACTACTATAGCTATGAGTCAAATAACAGGACAGATTGGGTTCTATAGCCTTGGTCGGCAACCAGTCTACCGCAGAAAGCAATGACAACCTACTGCGGGATAATCTTCTTCCCAGTCAGTCATGTCTTTCGAGACATGATCTTCCAAGCGTGTATCACGTATGGCACTTAACTGACTGAACTGGAGACGTAGTCAGCATGTATTTTTCCTTTTAATTTTTAATTTTTAAATTGTATAAAAATGGCAGTGAATTTTTTAGATTATCTTATAGAATTAGAAGATAATTCATGCTTGTCATGAAAAAAAGCTAAGAAAAACATTTTGCATTATTTCCATAATACAAATAGACACAGCTATACAGCATAAATATATATTGAATGTAGCTTTAAGAATTGTAAAAATTACAAGTTTTGTTCAGACAACTTAATTGGTCTTAGGTCCTGGGCATGACGGTAAACTGCATCCGGCAGTAAGGTCTCTGATTTGGAGATTGTGAGGAGCACGAAACCACCTCTAAATTACTGTTGTTCTCAGGTCCACCCTGACTCAGAGTGGTAGCACCTGTTAGCGTCCCAGCTATGGGCAAATAGTTAACCCCTAACCTGGGGTCAAATAACTATAAAAATATAAAATAGATTTTTATAGAAATATATACATAAAAATACACTTTTATAAAAAAAAATATACATTTTTAAAGAAAAATTGTAACCATACAACGTTTTTGAAGGAAAAAAAAATTCAGCAAAACATTTTTGAATACAAGAATAGAAGACATTATCAGTTTTCTATAATAAAAATGAATAAAAACTAAAACTTTTCATTAAAAACTGACTAAATCAACGTTCTTATTGTAACCGAACATTTAAAAAAATAATTTAAACCTTACCTTTTTAGGCATTAAATAACCCACAGAGGTCGATATGCGATTAAACAAAACTCAAACTCTAATTGCTCTTATTAAGAACACGGCCAAATGGATACATAAGAAACGCTTAAGTTGCATATTTCACAAGTAAAGATTTTATGTTTGCACTCATATTAACGCATCATTTGAGGTATAATTTTACATATTTGAGCCACACACACACATACACACACACACACACTCACACACACACACACTCACACACACTCACACACACACACACACTCACACACACACACATACACACACATACACACACACATACACACACACACACACATACACACACACATACACACACATACACACACATACACACACACACATACACACACACACATACACACACAGACACACACACACACACACACACACACACACACACACACACACACACACACACACACAGGGTCTCAAAGCCATTATACAGTTACTTATAATAAAAAAGTAAAGCAGAATCTGAAAAGACCTAAGCAATACAAACGACACACGTCTGTAGTTTATAAATCAAAGGTGGTTTATAATCATAGCTTGTCAGAAAACTTAATCTGACTAGTTTCTTCTTCTATGTGCGTTGTCCTTTCAGGACTTAGGCGATTATGGCCTTCCAAGTCTTCCTATCCCTCGTGGCTCTGAGCACGCTTTCTCCTGTTGCACCACGCAACCCCAGTTCTGTCATCTACCTGCTCAGGCCGTTCAAATATGCTATCCGCTGCTTTCCCCTGTCTCTTTTATCAAATATCCGGCCTGTTAGTATCAGGTTCTCCAAGCCCTCCTTCCTCTTTGCATGTTCAAGGAACTTCAGATGTCTCTTACTGATCCTCAGTATTAATTTCTTTTTTGTTTCCATCTTTTCCAAAACCTCATCGTTGCTCACAAGCTCGATCCATGATATCCGCAGCATCCTTCTGTAGAACCACATTTCAGTTGCTTGAAATTTTTCTTTCATCTTTGATGGTATTGTTCACTATTCACTGCCATATTGAAGAAAAAGGAATAGATTAATGTTTAATTTAAAATGAAATTGAGTTTTTCATGCAAAATATTGCATAGAAAATGAGTGACTAGTTTACGTAATCTGTTATCTAAATTCTATCTATGCCTTATACCTCTCAGCTTGTACACCGAGTCTCATTTCTAATCATGTCTTACCCACTGACTTTAATTGAGCGTCAATTCATTGTGGAAATATAGACATTTAATAAGAAATTCCTGGACTGTTAACTTCTTTCTTTTAGTTGAAGGATGCTTAGGACACCATGGACAGAACATGTGGGCAACGATGAGGTGTTGGAAAGGATGCAAACGAGAAGAAAACTGATAATAATTATGAGGAAGAGACTGGTACACGTAATGAGGAAGGAGGGCCTGGAGAACTTGATACTCACAGGTCGGATAAATGGAAGAAGATTCAGTGGAAAACAGCGCGAGATGAACTTTTTTATGTCTGAGCAAATGGTTGACAGAGCGGGGCTTAGAAGAGATACCAAGAGAAAAATTATTGAGAGCGACAAGAGACAGAGCCAAGTGAAATTTCATGAACGCCTATGTCCTGAAGGGACACGGCACATGAAGAAGAATAAGAAATAACTCTATAGTGACTTGATATAATATATATATATATATATATATATATATATATATATATATATAGTCATCCGCAGACAGATCTGTTTCGCTGTATCACAGCTCACCAGTACGGTTACACTCCGATTGTTTTTAACCCAGGATTGAAACCCGACCGAATTGGCGTCAGTCGGCGATTCTACCTCTGGGCTATGGGCGCTCGGTAGAATGAGGCAGACTTTTTAGCGTGTATATTATCATTATACACGCCCAATAACCATATATATATATATATTTGAAAATATGATTATATATATATTGTAATTATTTCCAAAGATTTATTGAAAATCTGGCACTGATGATCATTCTGAAGCAAAAGTCTGGTGTTGGACAGCCAGATGTGCCACTTGACCTTGATTCATTCAATGTTTACTAGCACAAAAATCATTAATAATTCTATAGGATATCAAGTGACTTAGAAATGGATGAATTCTATCAGAAAAATCTGATAAAAGTTTTAGTTTATTATAAAATAAACTAAAAAAGTTTTTTAGAAAAAAAAAACACATTTTGATGTGCATATAGATAAATACATAAACAACCATTAAAAAATTAATGGCCGGCTTTGGTTTTTTCTCTCCCAAACATATCAACAAAGGAAACTTTACAAGTTTTTTTTTAATAAGAATTAGCTCTTTAAAAGTCATCTAAATTGATTGTCATTTAAAATACCTAATTATTGTCTGCAAATGTCCGTTACAACATAATGTTGAAGTTTATTCTCAATATTCAGTTAAGTGCCATACGTGATACACGCTTGGGCGATCATGTCTCGAAAGAGACATGACTGACTGGGCAGAAGGTTATCACGCAGTAGGTTGCCATTGCTTTCTGCGGTAGACTGGTTGCCGACCAAGGCTATAGAACCCAATCTGTCCTGTTATTTAACCCATAACTGGAGGGAAGAGACGGAGTAATACTTTGCCCAAGGGTATTTGCGCGTAAGTGAATGCAAGGAATTCAACTGGAATTCGAACTCTGTTTCCCGGTTTCTCGTTCCGAGCCGATATCCACTGTACCAACACGCACATCCTCAATATTAAGTTTACTTTAATCTTGTGTTGTACTAAAATAATGAGACTGTGTTGTTTTAATATGAGCTTAATATAGCTTTATAAACAGTTTCGCTTCTTAATTAGACTTAAAAACTAACAAATGTTCCATTATAGGGAAGTTGATCTATTTTACAAGTGACTTTAATTTCATGTTTCATAGATGCAATTTTTCTCATCATTATTATAATAGTAAACTAAACTTTCTTATGTTCGAATTGTACGATCATTAGAAGTATATGAGGAGGTGGCGATTAATTCAATAGGAATTAAAAATGTTCTGTCTGGTTATCTTATGAAGCAAAGCGATTTCATTTTCAACTCCTGTTTATACATATACACGATCAGAAATGAGACATGACTGTGTCCAAGTTAAAGAAAATTATAGAATTTTAAAATATTAATGCAAAGAGCGTTAGTCTCTTATGCTGGATAATTCTTCTGTGAGAGATGTCTATCATTCATAAACATTTGTTTATATATATATATATAAGTTCTACTTCCACTATTTTTTTCTTGTTGTCTTGTATAGATTATTGCGGCTTGTTATTCTTATAGTTACAATGCGTAGTAGTTTAGTGATTTGATGGTGAGAGATTGGCTGGTGGTCGAGGTTTAAAACGCGGCTGTGATAGATGGTTTGTCAAATGATCTCGGAATGGATATTTGCTACATGGACACATCCGCCAACTGACGGATACTTCTGGTTTCGTCTTGCCTCTTTTGTTTACATTTCTGGGCCGCTTAGGGGCTGCCATCTTCCTTTCTTGAACTCTTTCGTGAGAAAGAAAATATACAAGAATTACCCGTTAATACTATCGCTTGAAAACGTCTATATTCAGCAAAATCTAGACATATACAACATTCCGGGACACTTACCAACGTAAGTAATGATATACGCACAAACCATTCTATCTATCTATCTATCTATCTATCTATCTATCTATCTATCTATCTATATATATATATATATATATATATATATATAGTGATGATCATCCACGTATACTGTCTTAATATGTATAGGAAAGAATATTAATAAAAAGTTTTGAATTTAAAAATGTACTTTTTTTGAACAGTATTTGTTTATTTTTATTATATTTTATATTTCAGACCGCCCTCGGTCCTTCATCAGAAACAACTGATTTTTAAATTTGAATTAGAAACGTATTTCACGATAGCGTTCGAATATTTTTTTGTTTACATCACGTGGTGTGTTTGTTCACACCATGCGGCACGTCCGTAGAGAAAGTCTGTTTGTTTTAGATAAAAATTTCTTGGAATATCTGAAAAAAATTTTTTAGATATTAAAATATTTGTAAAGATTCAACATACCTAAGTCCCTATTTAACCCTATAAACAAATACTGTTCAAAAAAAGTACATTTTTAAATTCAAAACTTTTTATTAATATTCTTTCCTATATATATATATATATATATATATATATATATATATATATATATATATATATGTAGTAGTTGTAGTAGGTATTCACTCGAAGAGGTTTTTACATTCCATCGACAAGCTTTGATTTTTTATTCAATTTTTTTTTCATGATATGTATATCGGGTTCGAAACAGTATATCCTAACTGAAGTTCATTTGACTCTCTCAGTTAATATAAAGGATCGGTTGTTGTCAGTGTATTAGAAAACATTTTGTAGGCTACATCCTGGTATTTACTGAAAGTTGAATTTTGAATTAATCTACACGATCACATTTGTAATTGTTAAATGACGTTAAACCGCCACTGCAAACTATGTATAAAATCTCTATACTTATTTTGTTTTTGCTTTTTAACTATTTTATGCACAATAATTACGTTGTTCGGACTGTTGTCTTTATCACTGTTTTTTTTTTTATAATCATATCGCCCCAAGTAAGGCAGCCTACTGCCACTGGTGCGCCGGGTGTTAAATAGGAGGAAATTTATGAGAAAAATTGACATGTTACAGGGTGTGTTAGGAAGTGGGTAAGAGAAGGATTAAGATACTGAGATGCAAGTTAGCAAGATAGGAGATCACTATTGACTTTAGACTTACACTCCTGTAGATTGTAGCTGTCGGAGAAGCAACTAAACGGAAGGGAATTCCACAGCGGGAAGTGCGAGAAAAGAAGCTGATGGAGTAGAATTTGCGTTTACATTTTGTTATTACAGTAAAAGGGTGGGACCTAGTTGCAAAACTTGTGGTATCATGTATTGGGGGAACTAGAGGGCTAAGTTCTCTCGGAGCAGAAGGCGTCACAGTACCTGTAGAAGAAACACAGGAAAGCCACATTGAGCCGATCTGAAAGTGACTGTATCTGGGCTGTCAGGTTGGGATCGATCACATGACAGACTCTCCGTTGGATTTTGTCATTGACTCCTAGGTGTATAGCAGGGGTACCCGACCAGATATGGCAACATATTCAGAGCAAGAGCGGATGGTAGATTTATTTACGACGTTTCGGCCATTCTGACATTCTTCAAATGATTGCAATTTCGAACCAAACCCTTTATTTCGTTCACCGGGGTAGATGTCTCCAGTTCCACGAGTCATGCCTCTTCAAGATGTTTCAGTATTTGATATCTCCCTTTAATTCAACTCTGTAAGTAAATTGTTCACCTCTGCTGTAGCCAGGTAGTGAATGTGTTGGGTCATTCACTGGATCCAACCAATGCTTTTATCCACGTGGTTCCAATTCCCCAAAAAAAGGCTGGAGCGTAAACCGGTCGAAACGTCATGAATATGGCAACAATGATCAGAACAACAATCCGAACAATGTAAATAATGTAAATTATTACAACATGTCACTCTCAAAAATATAGACTAATATTTTATGCAAATTTCAAAATTGCACCTTGTAAAAGAATTATTGCACCTTGTAAAAGAATTATTGCACCTTGTAAAAGAATTATTGCACCTTGTAAACGAATTACTTCGTATAAATATTCAAAATGTAGACATGCATCTATCGCCCATCATCTTGCCAATTACCAAAATACAACCATCGACTTAAGATAAATATTCGTAGACAATGCCAAGATGCTGCAGACCAATCACAGTAAATAAATTCTGGAAGATATGATATAAAAGAAGCAACCCATATTAAATATTTCACCAAAGACTCAATAAATCAGTTAGGTGGCATACATGATACACGCTTTAAGCGATCATGTCTTGAAATAGACATGACTGACTCGGCAGAAGATTATCCCGCAGTAAGTTGCCATTGCTTTCTGCGGTAAACAGGTTGCCAGCCGAGGCTATAGAACCCAATCTGTCCTATTATTTGACTCATAGCTAGAAGTAGTGGCGATGTAATATATTATAACGTAGTAATTATCAGTTTATTAATTCATAACAATAGAAAAATTATCCCCCACTTTATGACCAGTAGAAGCCTTAATCATGATTCCAAATATTATGTTCAGTCCGCCAGTTAAGTGCCATACGTGATACACGCTTTGGGCGATCATGTCTTGAAAGAAGCATGACTGACTGGGCAGAAGATTATCCTGCATGTTGTCATTGCTTTCTGCAGTAGACTGGTTGCCAGCCAAGGCTATAGAATCCAAACTGTTTTATTATTTAACCCATAACTGGAGGGAAGAGACTGATTAATATCTTTCTCATTAGTATTTGTGCGTAAGTGAATGCATGGAATTCAACTGGAATTCGAACTCGGCTCCCCGATTTGTCGTTCTAGCCGATATCCACTGCACTTCAACGCACATCCTCACCACAAGAGACGATATCTTGGAAGTGTGTATGAAATACAAGTACAAAGAAATAAGCAAAAATCCCATCGTTTGCAGAATTATGCCGTGTGCAACAAGATGACAGGTGTTGTCATGCGCAAAAAATCACAGGTTTTTCTGTTCAAATGCCTTATTCAATGGATCGAGTTTCTCAGGAAACGTTTTTTAATGTTCCTGTCATTCATAAAGGATAATCTGATTAAGTTCCTTATTTTTAGAGAAGAATTCTGAAGCCTTCTAGGATTTAATCACGATCTTTAGTTGGAATATTAGCAAAAAATCAGTTTGTCATCTTTAGTAACTCTCACTTCTAAAACTCACTTGTTTCCATTAATAAAAAATGCTGATAGATTTTCTGGAATTTTGAAAACCGATTTTCTAGTTTTCAAAATGACTAAAAGTTTTATTGACGACATGCAGATGAACTGCTAATTTTCTAAAGTTCACACGCTGTTTATTCCGTTGCCTAATAATTCTGTACCTTATTTTTTCCAGCTACAAGCTCAAAACAGAATTGACTGCAATATAATAGGTCCTAAAATGGTATCTCGACACTTTCCCAACGCCGTCATGTGGGTTCTGTCTTTTCTGTAAATATTTTCTTGACACTTGTTTTCATAGGTAGACCGCACGAATTTAAGCGTACTAAACGATTGGTCAGTCAAGTGCTATACACGCTTTGGACAATTATGTCTCGAAGGAGATATGACTGACTGGGTAGAAGATTTCCCCGCAGTAGGTTGCCATTGTTTTCTGCGGTAGACTGGTTGCTGCCCAAGGCTATAGAACCCAGTCTGTTCTATTATTTAACCCATAACTAGAGTGAAAAGACGAATTAATACCTTTCCCAAGTGTATTTGTGCGTAAGTGAATGCAAGGAATTCAACTGGATTTTAAACTCGGCTTCCCGATTTGTCCTTTCTAGACGATAACCACTGTACCACAACGTACACCTTAGTTTGAATTCCAGTTATAAGTTAAATAAATAGGATAGATTGGGTCCTATTGCCTTGGCTGGCAGTCATTCTACCACAGAAAGCAATGGCAACCTACTACGGGATAATTTTCTTCCCAGTCAATCACGTTTCTTTTGAAACTTGATCGCCCAAAGCGTTTATCACGTATGGCAATTAACTGACTGGACAGACAGGTAAGTAGGTCTCATCGTTATACAGGACCAAAAGATCTGCTTTGAAATAATTTTTCTTGCCTCTTGAACTTTTCTGTTTTCTTGCTTCCCTAGCATATGTAATTTTCAAATATTTAAAAGTAATGGAAACTGCCATTTTTTAGTGTCTTTTAATGTCCCTTTTTCTCACTTAAATTTTCATTTAATTTCACTCTAGGTAGCACCTTAGTGACATTATCGCCTTGCTTGGGGTGAAATCATTAATAAATGAAAACAAAAATCTATTTTTTTAAACGCATTCAAATTATATTAGCAGTATAGCCCGGCGTTGCTCGGAGTAATGAAAGCTTTAAAACTAATCCATGGTCCTGGAGCTCAGACTCTTTGGACGTTGTCACTAAAGACTAAAAAGCAAATAGTTGTTTCCAGTTAAAGCGAAACAGTAGACTGAAAGAAAAATGAATGGATGTAAGTCAAATTTTGATTTCCTGGTGTCGATATCAAATAGGTTTTTTTCGTTTTAAACTGAATTTTGAAGGCTAAATAAGTCCTCTGAGTAAATGGTATCATGGCTGAGACTAAGAACTACAATTATACCTACTTTAAACTCGAAGTAAAAACTAAAATAAAAGGGATGAAAACAATACAGACATACAGGCAGATAAACAGACACACACACGAACATTTTGCCTTTTATATATATATATATATATATATATATATATATTATCGATATTCTGCACTATTGTATGAACTGCAACCTTGAAACTTTTGAATATCGTTTCTTATGTCTTTGTCTATGTGCGTATCAAATTTGATTAAAATCAGACCACTCCTTCTATAACCCGATTTTTTCGATTTTCGATTTTCGATATTTATCGGGGTTACCTCGACACAAAACCTAGCTAAGAACACTCGCAGACGTTTATAGTACAACTGTGTAAATTTTCAAGAAAATTGGTTCAGCCGTTTCGGAGTCTATAGGTAACGGACACACACACTCACACACACACACACACACACACACACACACACACACACACACACACAGACAAAGTTCCGTTTACTGTAAATAACATTTAAACTCCTGGAGATTGTCGCTGTCGAGGAAGCAAGTAAACGGTAGGGAATTCCACAGGCGGGAAGTGCAAGAAAAGAAGCTGTTGAGTAAAATTTGCGTTTACATTTTATTTGTTTCACATAAAATTGTGGGACCTAGTTGCTAATCTTGTGGCTCAAGTAAATTCATACCTAGAGACACTAGTAACCTAAGTTCAACCGAGCAGAAGCCGTAAAAGTATTTGTAGAAAAGACACAGCGAAGCCACACTGCGCCGATAAGAAAGTGACTGTACCTGAACTGCCAAGTCGAGATCGATCACATTAGAGATTCTCCGTTGGATTTTGTCAAGGACATCTAGATGGATAGCAGGAGCACCCGACCAGATATGGCAGCATTATTCAATGCAAGGGCGGATGGAAGATTTATATAAATGCAGGATTGTTTCAGACAAGAAAAGCTGATGGAGAAGAATTTGTGTTTACATTTTATTATTAGAGTAAATGGTGGAATCTAGTTGCTAAAATTGTGTCTTCATGCATATAGGGAACCAGAGGGCTAAGTGCATCGGAGTAGAAGCCGTGACAAAAGCTACTTTACAAAGGCAATACTAATTTCTCAAATATTAGGCAACTGAAAGTGTTGTAAACATTTGTATCAATAGCGTTAGCTAATCATTTTATGCCTGTTTAGGATGTGGTTTCCGGCTATTGTACAGGTGTAGAGGCTCATCCCTTGTTCCCTGTTTAGGATGTGGTTTCCGGCTTTCTCGTTTCTAATCTTTTCACGTTTTTTTCAATTGAAGTAGATAGACTAAACTATCGCCCGGGTCACACTCCACCCACGTCTATTGTCCAGGTGTAGAGGCTCATCCGTTGTTCCCTGTGTAGGATGTGGTTTTCGGCTTTCTCTTTTCTAATATTTTCACTTTTGTTTTTCAATTGGAGTAGATAGACTAAACTATCGCCCGGTTCACACTCCACCCACGTCTGTTGTACAGGTGTAGAGGCTAATCCCTTGTACCCTGTTTGGGATGTGGTTTCCAGTTTTCTCTTTTCCAATCTTTTCACTTTTCTTTTTTTTTTTTTTTTTTCAATTGAAGTAGATAGACTTAACTATCGCTCGGTTCACACACCACCCACGTCTATTGAACAGGTGTAGAGGCTCATCCCTTGTTCCCTGTTTAGGATGTCGTTTCCGACCTTCTCTTTTCCAATCTTTTCACTTTCCTTTTTTTTTTTTTAATTTTTTCTTTTTACAATTGGAGTAGATAGACTAAACTATCGCCCGGTTCTCACTCCACCCACGTCTATTGTACAGGTGTAGAGGCTCATCACTTGTTCCCTGTTTAGGATGTGGTTTCCGGTTTTCTCTTTTCCAAATCTTTTCTCTCCTACGTAGACCCCTGCACATCAGTGGCGTTACCACCTTGCTCGGGGTGATATGATTAAAAAAAAAAAAGAAAAAAAATGAACTAGCCATTACAGTGCTTATGATAATAGCTCTAGAGATTTACTACATTACTGTTAATAAAAGTTAGCAAAGTAATAATTATAATGCTATTAATATTCATAATGAGCTTAACTTTGGAATAGGTTTCCTATTCATTTTTTAAACAATCCGATATCTGATGTTATTACTCAAATATCTGCTTTTTGAAGAGTATAAAGCAGTGTAAATCAATACCAAAACCCAAGAAAAGTTTGTGTACAAACTTCTTAGCGATTTCAATTGACAATTCGAGAATGCAATGTTTATAATTAGTTTCTTGTAAGAAACTTTTGCTCATATCTGCAGACGCAGAACAACCGCATACCTGGAAAATCCTTTGCTTATCACAAAAACAGTAATTCTGCAAATTATTTTTTTATACCAATCTATGCTATTTTCTTAGTTTCTTAAGTATTAAGAAACAAAATTACATTAGAAACAAAGAAAAAAACACTAAAAAGTGATGTATTAGGTCGGTGCAAAAGTTTTTGCCGGTTTGTAAAAGGGGCATTTTACATAATTGTAAATATTATATGCATATTGTTATTACTTAAACATATCACCTTCATTAATTCATAAGTTTTTCTTTCAGATTATTAAAGCATCATTCATAGTTTTCTGCAATATCCTCACCCATGTTCTTTCCATCTAAAAAACACATTAGGCATGCACTACTCTTTTTTTTTTCTTTTTTTTTTTTAATCGTATCACCCCGAGCAAGGCGGTAACGCCACTGATGTGCAGGGGGCTACGTAATAGTGAAAAGATTGAAAAAAGAGAAAGCTGGAAACCACATCCTAAACAGGGAACAAGGGATGAGCCTCTTCACCTGTTCAATAGATGTGGGTGGAGTGTGAACCTATGAGTTTCACAGAGGTTCCAATGAAATACAACGTGTTTCTTGTTGCAAATATTTGCTTTCACGACACCTTCAGACACCATTGTCACAGGTGATGAGAAGTTGATTCTCTACCATAAGGTTAAATGCCGGCGATCGTGGATAAATCGAGGAAAAATACCAGTTCAGTAAAGGAGAGCAGGACTTCAAAAAAGATCATGTTGAGCAGATGGAATCAATTTATAGATAGCAAAGATCGTTATTGTTATGAATAACGATTTTCAAAAACAGTTTTTCATTTTCAAGATGAAATTTTAAATCGGCAAAAACTTTTGCACCGACCTGATAATATCATTCCTCTTTAACACTGAATGCGTGGGAATCATCACAAAGATAAAACCTGCAGCAATATAAATATTAACTCCACAGAAGGATGCTGAGGATATCATGGATGACATATCAGCAACGACGAAGCTTAAAGCAAATGGAAATAAAAAAGACGTATAATTAACATAAGACAGTGGAAATGTTAGTATTATTTTACTATTACCCCTGTCTCATTCTCAATTGTTATTTTATGCTCTTTAAATAGTGAACTGGCAAATGACAGGGAAGTAAGAGTGAAATTGGTCATGCGTATTAGGTCACTGAAGGATATGGGTCTAATAATAAAAAATTAAAAGAATGTCGTAGAAAATTAAACTTGCAGAACATAATCTACCTAGCAAGCTTGTGGGAATGGATGGTATAATAGACAATTTATTAAGTGCCACAAAGTACAGGAAATGGCGGAGGGACATGATCCCCAACATCCCGAAGACACACGACACATATCAAAAAGAAAAAAAAAGAAAACTATAAAATTGATATTTTTAAAATTTTTAACAGCACTTTGCCTTTTACACTTACAGCTGTAATTTTTGTAAATCTTCCTACAAGTTCTAGTTACGTTATCTTGGAATGTAGGAGTATTTCAACATTTTATATCATTTCGATGCTTGCATTTATTTCAGTTATATACATCTTATATTTTAATAGAAAATTGTGTATTTTTTAAATGATTGCCATAGTGGCATCAACCACAACGGAATGAATTCTTCCAACCATTACATATACCTCCCCTCACAAGAGCTGAGGGTAGACAGCTTGGGGGTAGCTAGTAGATAGCCCGAGGAGTACGCCCTGAACATAGCCGAGAGTCGTCTACGAACAGTGATACCGTAACGACCATTACGAGTCCCAGTTTTAGGGTTGAATTATCGTATTACTCATAAACCCGTATTATCGTTGTACTAACAAAGTTCCAATTGCTGTATTTTGTCGTGTTTAATATTCATTAGTTATTTCCTATTTTGTTTGGTCTGTGTTATTCTTGCTGGACCTTTAACCGGGTCCTCGACAATAATGCAGAATAAAATAATTACTGTGGAAAAAAGCATTCATAGAGTATTAAACCTCTAATACAATTTCACTTAAGGGTGGTAAGTTTAGATTTCTCTACCTGCAAATCTTTTTTTTAAAAACTTCGGAAACAACTTGAGACCTGTAGAATGTAACTAAGGAGACACCGACGGTATCTCTGTGAAGATTTAAATGAAACATGTCTTTTTAATTCTCTTCAAGGCTCAACCTGTATTTCGCAAAATTATGTAGTTCAGCATTAACTAATCAGTGAAACGTCAATAAGCCGTACACAAAACTAACTCAATGTTACTTGATGAATAAACTCACGGAACTTATTAATTAATTCAGTTTCTTTTAAAGAGACTCTAGTGGTTAATGAAAAGATTGACTTAATAATAATCCCTCTTCCATCTACATGAACTATAACTTAATCTCGAGTGGTTCTAGAGTAGCGATTCCCAAACTGTAAGAAATTTCCCCCTGGGGAGAAATTTGAAGCTACCAGGGTGGAAAGAATTACACTACCTACTAAATAAAAAAAAAAATCTCAGATAGAATGTGACATACGTTAGGCGCTTGCCAAAACTAACCCTGATATTGATACACTGGTGCGCAAGAAGCAGCATCACCCTTCTCACTAATTTAATTCTGAAGTAGAAGAGCAAACAAAAGTTCTTTTTATTTGTTACTAACCGCTCTCTATGGCTATGCTTAGTTGTTACTAACTGCTCTCTACCCACTTTACTCAGTAACTATAAGTACATTTGAAAAATAAATTAGTAAATAATCTCAGTGTGTTCTAACTCCTCTTTCTCTCATACGCATGAAGAGAGAAATCTGGATGTTCTGGGGGTAGGGGTAAATGACTGAAATAAGTTTGGGAACCACTGTTCTAGAATCTTGTAAAAGGTGAACCTTAATGTAGAAAAAAAAATGAAATAAGGGTGAATTTAATTAAAAATAACAATTATTCTGATATTTTATTCTCCATTGCTCGTTACGTGAGTCAACAAAGTGCATATTTCTCAGCGAAAAATTAGGCAGAAAACAGTCATGGAAAACAGAAAAATTAAAACCTACTATAAAAATTTCAAAGCTCTTAACTTTATACTCAAAAATAAAAGTTCTCCTGCAAGATTAAGATATCAGAAAACCAGTATTATTTACGACTTCATGTTCCTTAAGGAACATTGTCCCTGATCAATCCAAATTCGTAAGTAATTATATTGGACTAGCAGCATAGCCTGGCGTTGCTCGGACGTAATGAATGCTTTAAAACTAATCCATGGTCCTGGAGCTCAGACTTTTTGACGTTGGCACGAAAGACTAAAAGGCAATAGTTGTTTCCAGTTAAAACGAAACTGTAGACTGAAAGAAAAATGAATGGATGTAAGTCAAATTTTGATTTCCTGGCATCGATATCAAATAGGTTTTTTTCGTCATAAACTGAATTTTGAAGGCTAAATAAGTCCTCTGAGTAAATGGTATCATGGCTGAGACTAAGAACTACAATTATACCTACGTAGAGCCAAACTCGAAGCAAAAACTAAAATAAAGGGGCTGAAAAAATACAGACATACAGGCAGATAAACAGACACACACAGACAAACTTCTTGCCTTTTATATATATTATCAATTTTCTGCACTATTGTAAGAACTGCAACCTTGAAACTTCTGAATATAGTTTCTTATCTCTTTGTCTATGAGTGTATCAAATTGATTAAATCCGGACCACTCCTTCTATAACCCGATTTTTTCGATTATCGATTTTCGATATTTATCGGAGGTAACGGACACACACACAGACACACACACACACATAAACATACACACACACACACACACACACACACACACACACACACACACACACACACAGAGAGAGAAAGTTCCATTTATAAATAAATTTAGATATGCTGCAATATGCCTAACAAGAAAATAAACGTTACATCTCTGTGACCATAGGTTAATTAGGTCATTTAAATACACATTTAGACCTATCCGTAACTCTAGCAAATTAGTTGATAATACAAATACCATCCACAGAAATAATAGCTAAAGATAATGGAAGCATTATTAATGAAAAACAAAATTCCGAAATTCAATAATATGCATTAAATGCTCCTGCCATATCTAATCGCGTGCTCCTGCTGTCCACCTAGGTGTCCTTGACAAAATCCAACGGAGAATCTGTAATGTGATCGATCCGGACTTGGCAGCTCAGATACAGTCACCTTCTCACCGGCTCAATGTAACTTCCCTGTGTCTCTTCTACAAATACTTTCACGGCTTCTGCTCAGATGAACTTAACACGCTGGTGGCCGCTATGTATGAATTTACACGAGCAGAAGATAAGAAACTAGGTCCCACCATTTTACTGTGAAACCAATAAAATTTAAACGCAAATTCTACTCCAGCGGCTCTTTTCTCGCACTTCCCGCCTGTGGAATTCTTTTCCAGTTACGTGCTTCCCTGACGGCTACAATCGCCAAGAATTTAAATGTAAAATAAATAGTCATTTCTTATCTCACTAACCTGCGTCCTCTCTCTCTCTCTCGCATACTCCTTTCTCCGTTCACTCCACTCTCATTAGTATTCCAAATTTTTCTCTTACCCACATAATGACACTTCCTGTAACAATTGTCTCTTGCACATAACATTCATTCTGCAAAACAGTGGAAGTAAAATGCCTTGCATAAGGCGATATAATTATATATAAAAATATATATAAACTATAAACAGGGCCACAACGGTGTTTTGAAAATAAAACATTCCTATAACCCCAAATCTATTAATGAAACAATCCATACATTCAGTTAAAAGTAAAAAAAACATTCCTATAACCCCAAATCCAATAATGAAACAATCCATACATTCAGTTAAAAGTGAAAATAAAACATTCCTATAACCCCAAATCTATTAATGAAACAATCCATACATTCAGTTAAAAGTGAAAATAAAACATTCCTATAACCCCAAATCCATTAATGAAACAATTCATACATTCAGTTAAAAGTTAAAATAAACCATTCCTATAACCCTAAATCCATTAATGAACAATCGATACAGTCAGTTAAAAGTGAAAATAAAACATTCGTATTACCTCAAATCCATTAATGAATCAATCCATACATTCAGTTTATAGTGAAGATAAAATTCATACTTGTTCATGGCTAGAAATATAACCGAAAACTCTTAAACATTAAGAGATCTTTTATATATTTTTCCTACAGAAAAGAAAGAAGCATAAGAACACGTGGAAATTTATATAATATATTGCGTAAGAGTGATTGCTGCCCAAATATACAATATTACAACAGATTGAATTGGAGTAAATTTTCTTCAATTTTTTCTGATTGTTTTCAGATATGCTGTCCTCTGGATTGTTCAGAATATCTTCATTTTCTTATTTATTGTTTTTTCTTATTTGTCACCGATCCGGTAACGACTGACGCTGAAGTTGCGCTTTTTGTTATTTACTTGTCTCATATATATATATATATATATATATATATATATATATATATAATCATATCACCCCGAGCAAGGCGTTAACGCCACTGATGTGCAGGGGGCTACGTAATAATGAGAAGATTGGAAAAGAGAAAGCCGGAAACCACATCCTAAACAGGGAACAAGGGATGAGCCTCTTAACCTGTTCAGTAGACGTGTGTGGAGTGTGAACCGAGGGATAGATCTATCTACTCCAATTGAAAAAAAAAAAAACAAAGTGAGAAGATTGGAAAAGAGACGGCCGGAAAACAAATCCTAAACAGGGAACAAGGGATGAGCCTCTTAACCTGTTCAATAGACGTGGGTGGAGTGTGAACTGGGCGATAGATAGATTTATCTACTACAATTGAAAAAAAAAATCAAAGTGTGGTATATATATATAAGATCTGCTTCACAGCTCATCAGTAAGGTTAGACTCCGATTGCTTTTAACCAAGGATTGAAACCCGACCGAAGTGGCGTCAGTCGACGGTTCTACCTCTGGGTCTTGGGCGCACGGTAGAAGATGGCAGACGTTTTAGCATGTATATTGTCATTATACACGCCCAATAGCCAGAGTGCTCTAATTCATTAGTGAAGGAGCGATGCGTATATATATATATATATATATATATATATATATATATATATAATTAACGGTGCAGTAGAAATACCTCATACATATACTTCCCAAAAATACCGATGGTTGTCTTACCCTTATTTAGCTGTTATTTCTGCCGAACCCAATATATCATATCAAATTAAATTACCTTAGCAACTTAATTAAACTTTTGTTGCAATCGACATTAAAAAATATCATTTTCTCTTCGTTATCGTAATTTTTTTATAATCATATCGCCCCAATCAAGGCATTTTACTGCCACTGTTTTGCAGGGGGTTACAAAGGAGGAAAGTTATGACAAAGAGTGACATGTTATAGGGCTGTCAGGAAGTGGGTAAGAGAAAGATGAGAATACTGATGAAAGAGGAGTGGACGGAGAAAGAAACATGCAAAAGAAGATGCAGGTTAGTTAGATAGAAATAATTAAAAATATTTAAAATTTAATTTTAATTATTTTTAAACGAAGAAATAATGAAATCTTCTACTGATTTTTTCATAAAAAATGAAAAAAAAATTGCTAATGGTGTATAAACCAGGCCTTTCTCAAAATATTGTAAATAAATTACATTTAAAGACTAAAAAAGGTAAGTGTTTCATGTTTTGAAAACTGTCATTTTGGAAGACAAATTTAAAGCGAAAAATAGGAACCAATTCTGAGGTTAAGCATAAAAATAGAGAATCATTTGTAAATAAGGTTTGACGTCAGGACGTCAAACCAGAAGCAAAAGAAAAAGTAAAGACGATTTCCGGAACGCGGTTCATTAGCGTACAACTGGAATATCAAAAGGTCTTTCACTTCCAACTTTTTATGCTTATTGACAGACAAATATAAACACTCCATTCCAACACGATCAAATTCTTTTCAATGTCAGCCCATGACCAAGATCGCAAGCCACCGCAATTTCAAAAGAAATGGGATCAGCGGAAGGGACTTCCTCACCAACCGACGGGCAATCCAGAATCGGACAGCTGTTCAATGTTGACGGATGGACGGTTGAAATACAGGAGATTCTGAAAATAGCAGAAAATGTAGTAAAATATGTAAGCAAACGCTGGATATACACAAAACTTATATACACAGCAATCTCTCTTTTATGCAAATTACTTTAAGAATAACAGACAAGGTGTTGTGTTTAAGTTTTTACATTATTTTTCATGTGATCATATTTTTTTACTTTTTTTTTTTTACATACATCATATAAAAATTGCCCGAATGTTTTAATTTTCCAAGCGCTTTCAGCTATACTTTTAGCAATTATCAAGGGTGAATTTTATTTTGATTCTAGCTGAATATATAGTTTCAGTAATGTATGTACTAGCAGTATAGACCGGCGTTGCTTGGATGTAATGAAAGCTTTAAAACTAATCCATGGTCCTGGAGCTCAGGGGTATAGTCGCCGACTGACGCCACATCGGTCGGGTTTCGAGCCTGGGTTGTGTAGCAATCGGTGTCTAACCGTACTGATGAGCTGTAATACAGCGAAACAGATCTGTCTGCGGATGACAATATATATGCTAGACATGTGATCTATATATATATATATATATATATATATAGGCGGTAAAAATCCAGGCTAGAATTAATAAATAATCCGGGATATAGTTTGTAAATAATATAATCCAGGAGAATCCTAGTAACATCGTTAAAATATTAAAACTGATCCAATAGAGAGCTCGATGTAAATTTATTTAACTTACAGAGCGGATATTCATTTATTTCGCTGTAAATTCAGATTGAACTTTGCGGGTAAATAGCCATTTTTTCCCAACCTTTTCCTTTACTAGAGCAAACCTCTGGGCTTAGAATTTTTCCTCAATTTTTGTTTCATTGAGGCTGAGAATGCATGTCTTAAATTTCCCCTCTAAGTTTTATCTGAATTTATATATATATATATATATATATATATATATATATATATATATATATATATATATATATAATTATGAATTAATTGTACATTGCGATTTCTATGCTTCGAGATTTACATTTCCTCTATGTAACTCATTTACTCAACCAACATCCAACATTGCATGATGAAGAGAATCTATCTCGAAACATAGAAATTTCCGTGTCGCAATGTACAATTAATTCATAATTATATGATTATATTAAGCTCTATGATATTTATTATACTGAGCACTGTTTATAATAAAATAAAAGCCGGGGATACTCAAAATAGTAAAACTTGAGTCCTCTTCACCTATATATATATATATATATATATATATATATATATATATACACAACTCAAACAAGAAAATAATAAACTATAAAACTATAAAATATATATATAAAACTATAAAATATATATATATATATACAACGCAAACAAGAAAATAATAAACAGAATCTAAAAATCCTCGAAGCAATCTACATTAAACAATTTAAACCTGGTTTGAATACAATCAATTTTGATATTTCCAATAACGTACTCAAATGCCTGTAATCAGATCAGGGACCACAACGCCACTATTCTGTCACTGTCTTCGGCCATCCACCACGGTAGGGATGGACTTATATTTTCAATTCAATTCTCTTTATTGTTAATAGCTTAAATGTTCTATGTTTACTGTGTGTTAATATTTATTCTTTGATAATGGCTTATGTGAGCCGAAATCTTAGACCCGATAAAAAAATCAACAATTACTGTGATTTTTTGTTGTCTTTCAACGATATCACCATCAAGTATATCAGACGGTATGAACGGATCCTACACAAAATTAATAGACAGAACTTTTCTATATTATTCAATGAAACCTGCATTAATGTATATATATATATATATATATATATATATATATATCAATTATTGTTACTTTTACTGCATATCCATAGTTGAGATGACGCTCCGATACTAAGAAAATTTTTGTTTGTAAATCGCTATTAAACTTCGCTGAATTATTTCGTGCCCGGGACGTTTAAAGCACGTCGGATCTAACAACCGTTCTTTTTACCAAGTGGGACAAATGTTCAAATCCTGCTGATAAGCGCATATTTTTCGTCAATAAGATTTCTCGATTATACAGGCCGGCAGACGAAAATAAATAAATCTACTGTTTAATAATAAACGGAACGTCAACAAAAATATGGGTATCCCCTAAAAATAATATTTAGATAACATAATTAGTATTTGTCTATATTTCTAAGATGAGGTTGTATTTACATTTTTCGGGTTATTGTCCTCATCTTTGTACGATATTTCGGCCGTTGTACTCTCTAGGACCTGAAGAAGGCTGGAGCATACAACAGCTGAAACGTTGTGCAAATTGCAACAAAGATGAGGACAATAGTCAGAATAAGGTAAATAATGTCTGATTTAATAAATAAAATCCATCACTTGAGAAATACAAACAGATTCATTGAAGACTAGTGACAAGACATTGTAATTAGACTTTTTCTGGCATTCGTACAAACTGTCAAAATAATCTAAATCCGGGAGCTTTCGACTAATCTATTACCCATTATCGATGATGTTTACTTTTTTTTCTTGTTTTTTTTTTAATACGTAGATCTTTGATAGCAATGGGAATGTTTTAATTTCTGAACACAGTTGGCACTTTCTGCCCGTACTGCATTCATCTAAACGCAAAAGCTCAATATCAATTATGAACACGTTCACAAGTGGCAAACTGAACTGTTTTCTGAAATTAAATCATTCTTATAGTTATTAAAAGAAACCCCCCTCTCTCTCTCTCTCTATCTCTCTCTCTCTCTCTAAAGGTTAAAATGTATTTGCATTTATTTAGAGTTCACGTTCTTAAATTCAGAGCTACCCGGCAAATGAATCTTTTTTGGGGTATTAAATCACTTTTGACGACATACTTAGCATTGCACAGTAAAATGCAACGTTTGCATTAATGAAGGATCAAGCGTGGTAGGAGGCGTTTGTAGAGGCTGGTAATAACATAGCTGATCAATTAGGTGGAGACAAACAAAACACGGAGTTAATCTTTCGTGTTGATCATAATTGAGATGTATAATCAAGAATTAGGAATTGCTAAATAAGTTAATCTATTTCAGCAGTTGAATTGAGTGCACAAAAAATCAAAGGTCCTTCTTGGATTCAAATTACTTTTAGGTGAATGGTAACTTGAGACATGTTTTATACATTTGCTTTAAGAGTTCGTCTCGTTTCTAACAAAGAAACGTTAACTAATATTTTATATTTTTTAGATATGTTTTATTCTGTACAGAAAAATAGCAATATTCATAAAACACATATACTGAGCTTTTATTGATCAACGACTGAAATGTTTGTTAAACTTTTAAATTTTTTATATATATCCAATAGAGGATAACTGATTTGAACCAAATTAAGTTATTTAGTATGCCAGTGATTAATAAAACTGTCCATTAAGATTATTAATAAAAAAAAATATATATTAGGTATTACTGCTCATATATAAATCTACCATCCGCCCGTGCATTGAATATTGCTACCATATATGGTCGGGTGCGCCTGCTATCCACCTAGGGGTTCTTGATAAAATCCAACGGACAATCTGTAATGTGATCGATCTCGACTTGGCAGCTAGGATACAGTCACTTTCTCACCGGCGCAATGTGGCTTCTCTGTGTTTCTTCTACAAATACTTTCACGGCTTCTGCTCCGATGAACTTAGCTCCTTGGTGCTCCCTATATATGAATTTACTCGAGCCACAATATTAGCAACTAGGTCCCACCCTTTTACTGTGAAACCAATAAAATGTAAAAAAAAATTCTAGTTCATCAGCTTCTTTTCTCACACTTCCCGCATGTGGAATTCCCTACCGTTTACTTGCTTCCCCGACAGCTACAACCCCCCCCAGAATTTGAATGTAAAGTCAATAGTCATCTCCCATATCAGTTACTATCATCCTCTTTCTCATGCTCTTTTCTCCGTCCACTCCACTCTCATCAACATTCTCATCCTTCTCTTACCTACCC
This sequence comes from Ascarosepion bandense, assembly GCA_037127315.1. Lineage (NCBI taxonomy): Eukaryota > Metazoa > Mollusca > Cephalopoda > Sepiida > Sepiidae > Ascarosepion > Ascarosepion bandense. The sequence goes on from JBBBDQ010000391.1 coordinate 2,710,411, forward strand.
CACTTCCTGAGACCCTCTATAACCTGTCACTCTTTCTCATAACTTTCCTCCTATGTAACCCCCTGCGCACCAGTGGCTGTAAACTGTCTTGCTTGGGGCGATATGATTATGAAAAAAAAATATATGGTTAACAAATGAAGTACCTAATCAGGTGGATGACAGAACGAGGATTGCACGGTGTAACAGAAGAATGCGTGCTCAGAGCCACCAGGGATAGGGAGACGTGGAAAGCCATGATTGCTTACGTCCTGAAGAGACAGGGCACATAGAAGAAGAAGAATGAAATACGTTAAAAAGTTAATGTCTTAAAACATTTATATTGTTTGATAGCGTTAGGAACCTTTCTCCAAAAGCATTCTTTTGATTTCAATGAGACGATATATCAGCTTAAATATAAAGATTGTCAAAATTAACAAATTTTTATTTATATATACACAAGATAGAATAAATACGCATTCTTATTTTAAACAGATGTGCGTTTTGGTGCAGTGGATATCGGCTCGGTAGGAGAAATCGGAATGTCGAGTTCAAAATCCAGTTGAATTCGATGCATTCACTTAAAAATAATTGTAAATTGCCATGAAATACTATGTGTGGGTTGGGTAATGGATATTGATTAGAATTCCAGTCGGCTACTTCACATTCGCTTACACGCAAAGTAACCTTGGGAATGGCGGGAATTCATTTCATCCAATTGTATCTGGAAAAAATCATTGTATTTTAAAATAAATTGTTAATTGGATATATTGAGTTGCATTATTACAGTCCAAAACATTTAAATTTTATATAACCAGCTACGGGTTGATAAGCCGTAAAAACAAGCACAAAAAGGGAGGCTTCATGACTTAGTGACCCAAGATATTTCCACAGCGATCGAATTGAAACAATACTTGTGACTGAACACTTTCAATCAAAATATCGAAATCGATATCTAAAATTCATTTGTACCTTATGTTTTGTTGGATATGTGCCGTTTATGTAAGTGAAAAAAACTACAAGACTGTTTTTAATGATTCCGCTATTCAAATAAACACTGACGATGCAAACGATTGCTTCCCCGACGGCTACAATCTCCAGGAGTTTAAATGTAAGGTCAATAGACACCTCCTAACACACTAACCTGCTCCCATTCTATCAAGAACTCTTCCCATCTGCCTAACCCTCATCCTCGCTATCCTTACTCATTTGTCACCTTCCTCCTGACATTCCCTATGTCTAACCACTCCTTCTCTTTACCTTCCCCTATGTAGCCCCATGCGCAATAGTGGAAGTGGAATGCCTTGCTTGGGGTGAGATGATTAAAAAAAACACTCTTCCCATCTGCCCAACCCTCATCCTCGGTATCCTTACTCATCTGTCACCTTCTTCCTGATATTCCCTATGTCTAACCACTCCTTCTCTTTACCTTCCCCTATGTAGCCCCATGCGCAATAGTGGCAGTGGAATGCCTTGCTTGGGGTGAGATGATTAAAAAAAACACTCTTCCCATCTACCCAACCCTCATCCTCGCTATCCTTACTCATCTGTCACCTTCCTCCTGACATTCCCTATGTCTAACCACTCCTTCTCTTTACCTTCCCCTATGTAGCCCCATGCGCAATAGTGGCAGTGGAATGCCCTGCTTGGGGTGAGATGATTAAAAAAAACACTCTTCCCATCTACCCAACCCTCATCCTCGCTATCCTTACTCATCTGTCACCTTCCTCCTGACATTCCCTATGTCTAAACACTCCTTCTCTTTACCTTCCCCTATGTAGCCCCATGCGCAATAGTGGCAGTGGAATGCCTTGCTTGGGGTGAGATGATTAAAAAAAAAAAAGTTTACAACTACGTGGATGTAAAGTGAGCAGGAAACAAGCAGAGTGAAATTAATATTAATAGTAAATTTCTGACTTTATCTAAGGAAAGCTTTGTTCTCTATATAATGGGATTGGACTGTTGCACACATCTAGGTGTTCTTAACAAAGAAACAAAGGCATTATTTGACCAGTTTCTGCTTCAAGTTCAAATTTAATGCAAAAACTGACGTTTTGAATTAGTAAATAAACTCGGTCTCATTCCATGCGGATAACCCTCAACCGCAGTTAAGCAACGTTGAGCCTGGTCAGTACTTAGATGGGTGACCGCTTAGGAATACCAGGTGATGTAAGCGTTTAGTGACGGGTGTGCGTTGTGGTGCAGCGGATATCGGCTCGGAAAGAGAAATCGGTGAGCCGAGTTCGAATTCCAGTTGAATACCTTGCATTCACTTAAGCACTGGTACCCTTGGGAAAGGTATTAATCCGTCCCTTACCTCCAGTTATGGGTTAAATAACAGGGTAGGACTTGTGGACCCTGCCATTAGAAAACAAAAATCGCAATGATCTTGATACTCGAAAAGAAAAAAACTATTACTAGACACAAAAACTTATATAAAAAAACAACAATAAATTGTTGAAAGAAAAAGGTATTAACAGCAATAAATAAACTTTAGTTGGCAATAAATGACCCACCGAGGTGTTGATATGCCATAAAAACAAATTAACCAACGAACCAACTCATCCGCATGTTAATAAGCAAAGTGTTCATTTTTGGTTGAGAATATTGCACGAATCACTCGTATTTGACAGACATTTCACTTTCGAGTTACCGTATTTTTTAGGTTCTCAATGTTCGTGAAGATTCGCAGAATTGGGTGCTGTTAATCATTGTAGTGAGTAATGGTAGCGCAAAGAAGAAGGGTGATTGTAATATTCAGTCAGTTAAGTGCCATACGTGATACACGGTTGGGTGATCATGTCTCGAAAATGACATGACTGACTGGGAAGAAGATTATCACACAATAGGCTGCCATTACTTTCTGCGGTAGACTGGTTGCCAGCCAAGGTTATAGAACCCAATCTGTTCTGTTTTTTACTCATAGCTAGAGGAAGAAGCAATGTATTGTATTATTACGTAGTAATTAGTGGGGGATCAGTTTATTACTTCAAAACAATAGAAAACCGATGTCCCACTTTATGATCAATAGAAGTCTTAATCAAGATTCCAACTATTATATTCAGTCAGTCAGTTAAGTGTCATACGTGATACACGCTTCAGCGATCAAGTCTCAAAAGAGACATGACTGACTGGGTAGAAGATTATCCCGCTGCAGATTACCGTTACTTTCTGCGTTAGACTGGTTGCCAGCCAAGGCTATAGAACCCAATCTGTCATGTTTTTTTTTAACTGGAGGGAAGAGACGGATTAATATCCTTCATAAGCGTATTTGTTCGTAAGTGAATGCAAGGAATTCAACTGGAATTCGAACTCGGCCACCCGATTTGCCGTTCCGAGCCGATATCCACTGCTAAATATGATAAAATATAACTCTTTTTTCGTTCATGGTCAGAATGTTACGGTTCTAACCATTCTTCTTGAAATCGTTTATTCCGGTTTTAATTCTGTCGTTGCATTTTAGGAAATTATTTTCCCAGAAATAAAAAAAAGTCCTCGAAGGGTGTAATTATGAAATTGTCCAAATGATACCTAAATAAAAAGGGAAAAAATACAAAAAAATTGTCTGAATTTCAGATATGCGCAATTATTATTATTGTGATTTACATTCGGACTACTGTCCTACTCTTTGATGTCGTCCTCAGTATGACGATGAACTGTAGCAAGTTTTCTGATCGGGTGATTGGAGGTTTTCAGGAGCGTGGAACACCCCTCTTAAATACTCCTGTTCTCAGGCTCCCCCTGACTCTGAGTGGTAAAGTCCGTTAGGATCCCACGTATTAGCAAATAGTGAACTCCAAAATAAAGGCAAAACACTATGAAAGTACAAAAATACAAACAATATATTGTTATATAATAAAACTAGCAGTATAGCCCGGCATTGCTCGGGTGTAATGAAAGCTTTAAAACTGATCCATGGTTCTGGAGCTCAGACTCTTTGGACGTTGGCACGAAAGACTAAAAAACAACAGTGGTTTCCAGTTAAAGCGCAACCGTAGACTGAAAGAAAAATGAATGGATGTAAGTCAAATTTTGATTTCCTAGTATCGATATAAAAAATTTTGCACTATTGTAATAACTGCAACCTTGAAACTTTTGAATATCGTTTCTTATGTCTTTGTCTGTGAGTGTATCAAATTTGATTAAAATCGGACCACTCATTCTATAACTCGATTTTTTTCGATTATCGATTTTCGATATTTATCGTGGGTACCTCGACACAAAACCTAGCTAAGAAAACTCGCAGACGCTTATAGTACAACTGTGTCAGTTTTCAAGATAATCGGTTCAGCCGTTTCTGTGTTTATATGGAACAGACACACACACACACACATACACACACACACACACACACACACACACACACACACACACACTCATACAGAGAAAAAGTTCCGTTTATAAATAAGTTTACATAATCAGCAATACAATTCATAAAAGAATTAGCAACAATACATTTTATAGCCAAAGGAACAATAATAACTTTTGTCTATAATTTGAAGGCATGCAACAGCGGTAAAATGGATTTATTTGAAGCCTTAAAACTGTTCAGAATATTTTGATTACAGCATTAAATGAATCATAATACGTTATATTTGTTTTTAATCATCTCACCCCAAGCAAGGCATTCCACTGCCACTATTGCGCATGGGGCTACATAGGGGAAGGTAAAGAGACAGATGAGTAAGGATAGCGAGGATGAGGGTTGGGCAGATGGGAAGAGTGTTTGATAGAATGGGAGCAGGTTAGTGTGTTAGGAGGTGTCTATTGACCTTACATTTAAACTCCTGGAGATTGTAGCCGTCGGAGAAGCAATCATTTGGAAGAGAATTCCACAGTCGGGAAGTGCGAGGAAAGAAACTGTTGGAGTAGAAGTTACGGCTGCATTTTATCGGTTATTTCTTTAAACAAATTTATATTTCTTTAAACAAAATTAACCAACTATATTTCTTTGCAAACCTGAGCACTAACGAAGAAGCACAATCAATATATCTACACTACCGGCAATAATTATTAGCCTACCCCAGCTTTTTAAATGAAATTATGATTTTCATACTATTTTAGTATTTATTGCCAAATGAAAACAGAATGGTACTTTTGTTATCATTACTTTGCAAAATTTTAAAAAGCAAGGAAGCAAAGATGAACTCGTCCGAATCACCCTAAATGTTCTTCATTCTTTCATCGATGAAACTGCAATATAGGTAATTATTATATATTTATAAATTCATTTGATGCACATGTTATTGTGCATTTATAACAAAAGGACCATTCTATTTTCATTTACAATTATTCACTTGTCAATAAATACTAAACAATAGTATTAAATACATCATTTCTTTTAAAAAATTGAGGTGACTTAATAATTATGGTCGGTAGTGTAGATATACACATAATTAACTTACAAAAATTAATCGATAATGCCTTATGAAAACTGAAAGAAGGTACATTATTTTCTCATAGTGAACGTAATGGCCAGTGTGAACACTTGATCAAAAGCGTCCTTGAAGAGGTCACCGACCGCGCAGGCGCAAAAAATGGACACTAAAACGCAAAGATGGTGGTGGTTAAAGTAAAACCGGAGAAAAAAGTGCCCAGATACACTATTCAAGCTGGCATACGATGTTATAGCAACAAAGAGGTGGATTATACATCGAATTGTAAATAGCATAAGTAAATACTATTTACGATCGTCCTAATCCTGATGAATAGAGCGAGAAAAAAAATCAGGCCAGAGATAAGACAAGAACAATGCGGTTTCGTCAAAGACACTGGAACAAGGAACGCCATATTCATGATTAGGATGCTCTTTGAAAGAAATGAAAGAAGGACTTATACCTGTGCTTTATTGATTATGCGAAGACGTTTAACAAAATACGCCACAAAGCATTGACTGAGATGCTCGGCAGCCTTGACATATTTGGGAAAGATTTAAGAGTATTCAAGAATATTCACTGGCAGCAAACCGCCTGTATATGGACAGGTGACGAATTCAGCAGATATACAAAGATAGAAAGGCGCGTAAGACAAGGATGTGACTTTTCACCGGATCTGTTCAACTTGTACAGCGAGAATATTTTGAGGACCTTAGAAGTTATGCCTGGATTTGTCATCGGAGGCCACAATTTAAACAACCTAAGGTGCGCAGATGATACAGTGCTGATAGCAGACACGAAAAGGAAACTACAAGACTTCCTACAGAAGGTAGATGAAGAGAGTGACAAGAAAGGACTACAAATACACTGTAAGAAAACCACATGCATGGTCATCAGTAAAAAGGGTAGTCCAATATGCCAAATACAGGTCGGGGATACTAGAATCAAGCAGGTACAAAAATTTAAATACCGAGTAAGTGTTATAACAGAAGACGGAAAGTGCGACACTGAGATCCGAAGGCGAATTGGCATGGCGAACGAAGCATTCCAGAAGTTGGGTAAAGTATTAAGAAACAGGACAATTTCGCTAGAAACAAATAAGAGAGTACTGGATTGCTATGTGATGTCAGTTCTTCAATATGGCAGTGAATGCCGGATTACATCATCAAATATGAAGGAAACATTTGAAGCAACTGAATTGTGGTTCTACAGAAGGATACTGCGAATATAATGGATCGAGCATGTGAGCAATGATGAGGTTTTGGAAATGATGGAAACGAAAAGGAAATTAATACTGAACATCAGGAAGAGACAGCTGAAGTTCCTGGGATATGCAATGAGGAAGGAGGGCTTAGAGAACCTGATACTAACAGGCCAGATAGAGGGGAAAAGAGGCAGGGGAAAGCAATGGATAACATATTTGAAGGACCTAATCAGGAGGATGATGGAACGAGGGTTGGATCACCAGGGATAGGGAGGGGTGAATGCTATGATCGACTACGTCCTAAAGGGACTGGGCAGATGGAAGAAGAAGAAATAGTTTTTATCGTTTATTTATTCTTTATTTCAGTATAGTAAAGCGAAAGGCGTTACTGAATAAGGCTATATCTGGTGGGTGCGATTTTTCAACTCGCTGAATGTCGAGAAAAAACGTTTGAATATAAAATCAAGTCAATGAGTGAAATGAAGCATTTCTTAAATACATTTTCCAAATGATTTTAATTATCTCACTTAACCATCACTTAATTTCCTTTCTGAAATTAGATCAATTAGCTAAATTTGATATTCAAATTAAATGTCTTCAGATTATATTTCTAAATTTACTTTTTAGCATGAGCAGACAAGTGAACTGAAATCACAACTACAAGTGAATAAAATGTTTTAAGTATCGGTGTCGTCTATGAGACCACCGGACAATCCTTGGTTTTGGTATCGTTAGAAATGTATTCGTTTGAGAAATGGAACAAGCGACTAGAAAGTATTAACTGATGAGAGTTACATTCCCTAAACATGGAAAGAGACATGAGAACAATATGTTCAAGGAAATTGAATAAATGTCCAAATGACTAAAAAAGTTACTGATTATGACTTTGCGCGTGAAAACTGAAGTGAGAACGGTTAAAAAGCCGTAGGTATGATAACCAAGATGAGAATGCTAATAGGAAAACGCAAACATAAAACATCTTCATACGAGGGTCATTCAATAAATAAGGTGAATTTTTCGGCATAAGGACTTCTACGAGGGTCATTCAATAAATAAGGTGAATCTTTCGGTATGAGGACTTCTATGACGGTCATTCAATAAATAGGGTGAATTTTTCGGTATAAGGATTTCTACGAGTGTCATTCAATAAATACGATATATTTTTCGGTATAAGGACTTCTACGACGGTCATTCAATAAAATGAATTTTTTGGTATAAGGATATCTACGAGGGTCATTCAATAAATAAGATGAATTTTTCTATATAATGACTTCTACGAGGGTCAATCAATAAATAAGATGAATTTTGCGGTATAAAAACTTCTACGAGGGTCATTCACGCCTCTTCAGACTTTCACCTGTTTGGTCCCTTCAAAGCGTTCACGAGAGAGACGAAGTTTGAAAGTAACGATGAAGTCAAATGTGCTGTAAGCGATTGGCTTGAACATCAGTCCAAAGATTTTTACACTGAGGGAATACGGAAGCTTCTGTACAGATAGGAAAAGTGTGTGACACTTCTGAAAGACTACGTTGAAAAATATAAAAAAGAAAGCGTCTATCTGCATTAGAAGTCCTTATACTCAAAAATTAACCTTATTTATTGAATGACCCACGTAGAAGTCCTTATACCTAAAAATTCACCTTATCTATTGAATGACCCTCGTAGAAGTCCTTATACCGAAGAATTCACCTTATTTATTGAATGACCCTCGTAGAAGTACTTATACCGAAAAATTCACCTTATTTATTGAATGACCCTCGTAGAAGTCGTTATACCGAAAAATTCACCTTATTTATTGAATGACCTTCGTAGAAATCCTTATACCGAAAAATTCACCTTATTTATTGAATGACCCTCTTAGAAGTCCTTATACCGAAGAATTCAACTTATTTATTGAATGACCCTCGTAGAAGTCCTTATACCGAAAAATTCACCTTATTTATTGAATGACCCTCGTAGAAGTCGTTATACCGAAAAATTCACCTTATTTATTGAATGACGCTCGTAGAAGTCTTTATACCGAAGAATTCACCTTATTTATTGAATGACCCTCATATAATCATTTAATTAATATTCACTTTTACACCCGTCTCTCTTATTAACACAATAACCATGTTCGACTTCATCCTTACTTCATCGTCATTGACAAAATAAGGGTCATATAATAATAGTCGGATATAGAACGCATGTAATAATAAATGAAAACCAGTAATTGTTCACAAACAGGTCTTTAAGCTTTTCTAAATAAAATAATTATCTCCAATTTAATATTACATTTGGGGTTTTCTTGACTATTCGCATAAAAAATTGTTAGCAAACATTTAATGTTATTATTTAAATTTTGTCTCATGCGTGTTTCTGCAAATAATCAAAGACAGGGAAACGAAGATATGTATATGTGTATTTTATTAAACAAGAAAAATAAGGGCAAGAAAGAGTTTAGTCCTGAAGTCATAAAAGTCATTTAAACTTTCAATTCTTGTTGGTTAGGTATTTCCATAAAGGCCCCCAGCTTTAGCTCAGATATCAGATTCATCCAGTGTTCTCTACAGCTTAAATTCAACTGCTTGATATTGACTCATTTAAAGAGGATTTGTTAACAAACCTGTTTTTGTACAATCAGCTAAGTTAAGCAACGTCGTGCCTGGTCCCCTAGATGGGTGAACGTTTGAATATACCACGTACTTTAAAATGAAAATTCAAAAAAATACTCTCACATTCACTTACATCTTAGATATCGAGTACTTTGTAAGGACTTGCGCGCCTCGCATTCACTTATGTGCAAATACCTTTGGGAAAAGTATTAAATCCGTCTCTTCCCTCTAGTTATAGGTTAAATAACAGGACAGATTGGGTTCTATAGCCTTGGTTGACAACCAGTCTAACTCAGAAAGTAATGGCAACCTTCTGAGGGATTATAAAGTAATGGCAACCTACTGCAGAATAATCTTCGGCCCAGTCAATCATGTCTCTTTCGAGACATGATCGCCCAATCGTGTATTTCGTGTGGCACTTATCTGACTGACTTTGTAAGCATTGTCCAATATTCTATGTGGGGCAAGTTCTACACATTTACTAACCATCGTGTAGTCTGGCTCAAGGCTAAAAGTTATAAACTTCGAGATGAGGTTAATAGTCATTATTCTGCATTTTCTTTTCAGTTGTCATATTACGTCGGGAATCGTTATTCAAAATTATTTTTTGTTTAGAGGACTGGCATTTTCAGAAAAATAGTTGAGTGAAAAGCCTTTGCATTCTTCAAGATTTTGAATGCTTTTTTTTTTCTAGACTGGCTGAAACACAAATCTCTAGCGCCCAGTTTAACTTGAGCTTCATCAAATGACTTGTGAGTGAGCGCGCGAGCCATGCCTTTCTACATGGCAATAGTGTAAATTTGGAAGCAAAAGAGCAAAAGAGTAGGCTGAAATTCAAACTGAGCTTGACGATTTCATTTTAAATTAATTATGTCAACGGTCTGCTTGGAGAATTTAACACCCGCAGGGTATAATGAAAGCAAAAAAACAATGAGACACCTGGTAACCGATCATGTCCTGAAAAGATATGTCATTAGAAAGATCATCTGTTTTCCTTCGTACCTGCGGTTCGAAAGAAAACAGATTTTTTTTTGGCAAGTTTCAAGGTCTAGTTTCTTTAAATTTGAAGCAAGAAAGTTTTTTTGAATCTCTATTAAAAGAGTCTAACTTTATTGCCTTTAGCCTTATGGTCCAGATGTATTAATCTCTCAAATAGATTTCATATTTTTAACATACAACATGTGTTAGCACGTACGATACCCTGTTTTCATCAACCGTTGATCAGGAGTGATGTCACGGTTTCGGTGACTATTTCGAGACCGCCATCCCTGGCTTCACCAGCAGCGTTTGCCACCAGGCAGGGCATGAAGATAAGCATGATTATTGTCCCTCTTGGATATTTTAATCGAGAAGTAAATAAAACGATCGTTCTTTTTTGCAGCTTGTATCGGCAATGAAATTTCTTGAACGCGTTTGCTGTTATTAACGCGCTCGTGGAGGGAAAAAAACGTTACAGACGACCACACAAATATCTCACTTGCGCATATTTTAATATGATTTATTTTATTTAGCCACTGATATCGTTTTTTTCTTCTTCAATTTCTTTCTAGATTTAATTATTTCTTATCTACAATTGAAACCAGACTCCCCACATTTGAATATCGAAGCTGCGTTAATTACAGACTTACAGACATTTGTTACAGGGGCCATTGCATTGCTCAGTGTCAAGTTCTCAACAAATAAGCGAACAATCACCGCATGAAAAAATACCACCCAATAAAAGAAATGAACTCAAATAGTTTAATGACACGTGCGTCATATCCATTCAAGGGAAATAGATTTCAATATGAAATTGTAATTGAAAACAATAAACGATGATAATGCATTACACTTATTCTCCTCTCACTCTTCCTCTTTTCCTCTGTCTTTCTTAGAAGCTTAGATCACTAGAAAGATATAATCTGTCAGAAATGTTACAAAATGATTAAAGAAATGGAAAATTAATTTCTCTAAGACTAATTTACGTTGAGACCCAAATTTAAATTTAAAATTATCAGATAAAGATTTGTCTATAGCCTAAGGAACCATTACTCGTATGGGTCATAGGTAACGTTAATATGTTGACTGTAGTACAGACAACATATAAAAACCGCCAAGCCAGTAGAATTTCTCTTAAAGAATTTAACCTACCGAATATATATATAGTAGACTAATTTTTCTCCAGTTTCTGAAAGGTTTTTTCTGTTGCTGAGGTGATGTGTCGTCCCCCGTGGGGATCTTCATATCGAAATGGCTATTCAACATCTTTGAATTAATCCTTTTTTAATATATATATATATATATATATATTTGAAATGAATTGTTTGAACATTATTTTTTATCGATACTCAAATATAAGTAGATATTCTGTTTTTAATTAAACAGAATTATATATTTATATCTACTGGCCTGATTATTTACGATAAATTTTTTATTACGAAAATATGTGTCATTTGGCAGGATTCGAACCTGCGACCCCTATATATATATATATATATATATATATATATATATATTCGGGCATGAATAAGTGTAGGTCTGTAAGTATGTATAAGCATAAACACAGTCACATTTGTATGTGTATATGGGGATGTGTGCGCATATGTGTATATGGATATAAGTTAGTGTACATGGGTGGGTTAATTTGTGGGTTTACACATACATACGTATCCATGGAATTAGAAGTAGGTGGTTAATGACTTGGTGGTCAACATCTTCGTGACTGGTTTGAATACCCCCAACTAATATGACGCCAATGCCTCCGTCCTGACTCTCTTTTCTTTTCTTTTCTTTTTTTTTTCCTTTTTCTTATTTTTTTTTCCTTTTTTATTTGTCTCTTCAGTTGAAGGAAATGCTTATTCTGGCAAAAACCAAATGGAAGGAATATTGTGTGGTCTGATGAAATGAGCTAATTTAGCTCATTGAAATGAATTGCAATTTATAACCAATTTAAATGACGTGTTGAGTTTCTCTCTCTCTCTCTCTCTCTCTATATATATATATATATATATATATATATATATATATATAGCGACTCCGACTGACACCAAATCGGTCGCGTTTCGATCCCGGCCAGAAGCAAATGGATGTCTAGCCACACTGATGAGCTGTGATAGAGCGTAACAGGCTTGTATGTGGATGACGAATATATTATGCTCTCATTACGATTGAGCTCAAAATGGCCTTCATTTCAAAATTCAATGGGAAGAATTTGATTGGATCAAGCAATCGTCCAGCAATACTGAAGTCCTGGAGCTTGCACAGAATGCTAGCATGTCAAACCCTGTCAAACGCTTTCAAGATATCAAAAGCAACTGCTTTGATCTTCGCCATTTTTCTCTTTTGACAGCATTTCCTTACACGCTTTATGGATCCAGTTTGTTTCTTCGCCTTGGTGACACGACTGACAGTTGAGATTAGCACTAACAACATTGGAATACATATCTAGTTATAGCCGTTAGCCCATCAGCGGTAGATCTGGCGAAACGTAAGCCATATTGTTTCTCGGTATGTCTTGAGAGGTGAGATACTTATCTAATTCAGCATTGATTAGAGACTCCAATACGTCAGTTAAGTGCCATACGTGATACACGCTTGGGCGATCATGTCTCTAAAGAGACATCACTGACTGGGCAGAAGATTATCCCGCAGTAGGTTGTCATTGCTTTCTGAGGTAGACTCGTTGCCGACCAAGGCTATAGAACCCAATCTGTCCTGCTATTTAACCCATAACTGGAAGGAAGAGACGGATTAATACCTTTCCCAAGGGTATTTTCGCGGAAGTGAATGCAATGAATTTGGCTGGAATTCGAACTCGGCCCCCCGATTTCTCGTTCCGAGCCGATATCCAATGCTCCAAAACGCACATCCTGAGAGACTCAAATACTTTTCCGAAATAGGGCAATAGTTAGAAGGACATGGATGTTCAGCAGAGATTTTGGAAGAAAGGAACTAGAGATGATGATTTTAATATGCGGGAAAGCAGGAAACACAAAGGCAATAGTTGTAGAGTTTAGATAGGAATGGTTCCAGCTCAGGGGCGCATTTCTTTAGGTCGACAACTGGGATTCTATTACCTCCACTTGCCTTATAAGACTTTAATTTAGAAATCATTTCCGAGCCAGAGAAGGGGTTATGGATATATCACTCACCTGACCCTTTGTTATAAGTGGGAAAACGAATGTGGGTACTACAGACGAGTCAAGTGTGGATTTGGAAGGGAATTTCGCCTGCAAAGCATTTAACCTTGTCTGCTGTTGATATGAAGTGAGTCAGTCAGTTAAGTGCCATACGTGATACACGCTTGGGCGATCATGTCTCGAAAGAGACATGACTGACTGGGCAGATGATTATCCCGCAGTAGGTTGTCATTGCTTTCTGCGTTAGACTGGTTGCCAGCCACGGCTATAGAACCCAATATGTCCTGTTATTTAACACATAACTGGAGGGAAGAGACGGATTAGTACCTTTCCCAAGGGTATTTGCGCGTAAGTGAATGCAATGAATTCAACTAGAATTCGAACTCGGCTCTCCGAGTTGTCGTTCCGAGCCGATATCCACTGCACCACAACGCACATCGGTTGATATGAAGACTTCGATTAAATAGAGAATAGGTTGAAGGTTTGCTGTTGTTCAGCACACTCTTGCAGAACCGCCAGAAATCTCTAGACCCGATCTTACGAGATGGCATATCGTGTTTCATTCTATCAACTAACAATAACTTTATATTATTTGAGGACACACTTGCATTCATTACGAGCAGATACAAAGAGCATCTGTTGTAATCAGATGTGTCACTCCGGTACAGCCGGTGGAAGTGATTCCTATTGGCAAAAGCAGTCAAGCATGAAGGTGAGAACCAAGGAGATGAACGAGATTTAACTTGAAATCTCTCTGCTGAAATGAAAGCATCGATGAGAGCTTTCACCCAGGAGTATAACTCAAAGCCACAGTCTTGAACAGGAAGACGTTTTCCAAAGAACGTCACGAAGAAAATCACGGAACCAGTTCTAATATATATATTCAACTAACAGGTACGTTAAAAGTAAAAATGGTAAAGAATGAGATGAGTTTCTGAGAAAGAAAAACACCAGTATAAATAGCAAAGAAAGACGTGTCCCATTTAAGAAAGTTTGTTGTTCGCTTTTTTTTTCGGAATTAGGAATTTTAAATGGTTCTACAGAAGGATGCTGCGAATATCATGGATCGAGCATGTGAACAATGATGAGGTCTTGGAAATGATGGAAACAAAAAGGAAATTAATACTGAGCATCAGGAAGAGACAGCTGAAGTTCCTGGGACACGCAGTGAGGAAGGAGGGCTTGGAGAATCTGATACTAACATGCCAGATAGAGGGGAAAAGAAACAGGGGAAAGCAACGGATAACATATTTAAAGGACCTAATCAGGTGGATGACGGAACGAGGATTACATGGTGTAACAGAAGGCGTGCTCAGTGCTACCAGGATAGGGAAGCGTGGAAGGTCATGATCGCCTACGTCCCGAAGGGACAGGGCACATAGAAGAAGAATCTAGAAGAGCGAAAGTAATCTGGCTGTCGTTGATGGACAAATCTAAACGCTGGTTAACCATAACCACAGTGAAATGACCGGGAACATCATAGAGATATTCTACGTATCTCATATGTGCGGTTTTATGCATTTGAAAATATTTAGATTCGAAAATCGTTACAACGTTGGTGTATCTAATGACTTAGCCAGAAAGAAATTGATTTAGCCAGAAAGAATTTTCATCAGTAATTATCTGCAAAAAGGCAACAAAAAAGGTAAATTTGTTCCTCGAAGGCCTTTTCCCCCTTCAAATATTTCCAAAACATCCTTAATTCCGTGCAAATGTATATGCTGAACTCAAATCGATACTTGTTTATTGAAGAAACCTACCTTTTTTCATGAAATCGACCAGAAAAAAAATCGGACTATATCTCACCACTTACCATCGTTCTCATATCTGATTCACCGCTGAATGACTTGTGGCGTACGATATTTATTTCGGCCTATTTACTTCCTTTGTGGTATTACTCCGCGATTTGTTTGGTTTCTGGACTCAATTTCCGCGTAGTAATTGCAAAAAGGAAGTAAATAGGCCGAAAAATCGGCAAACTACGCGTGAAGTCATTCAGCAGTGAACAGCATTTTTAAAGCGTGTTACGGGGTGAGATAAACAGCGACAAGAAGTCCGATATTTTTCTGGTCGTTAACTTGAAAAAAGGTAAGTTTCGTCAATAGACAATTATCGATTTGAGTTCAGCATTTACATTTGCACGGAAATAAGGATGTTTTGGAAAGATTTGAAGTGGTGGGGGAGGCATTCGGGGAACAAATAAAAAATTTACCACAAAAAAATATGCATCAAATTATGATAAATACTTTCCAAAATTGAAAGTGAAAAATATTCTGGATAAAAAGGAAATGAGTCACTGGTAACGACGCCAAAACCCGGTTTGCATCCGAAGGTAATGTAATGTATCCGAGATTGGAAAAGTAACTTCAGGAGTTGTTCATTTAGACAAGTACTTTTCCTAGAAGGGAAACTTTTCTTTTTAGGTCTTGAAGGCTTTTCCCGGTTCAAATCTATCCAAAATAGCATCATTTCTGTGCAAATGTATATACTGAACTCAAACCAACAATTAGTCATTGAAGAAATTTGCCTTTATTGATCTTAACGACCAGAAAAAAATTGAACTTCATCTCGCACTTTTTGTCTCCCGTAACTCTCACAGAGTCATGTAATTAACTTCAGAATGACTTTCGGCGTTGGCACAAATTTCAGCCTATTTACTTCCTTTACTGAAATTTTCGCCTATTTACTTCCTGTAATGAAAGTAATACGCGTAGAAAAAAAATCGCCTATTACTTTCATTACAGGAAGGAAATAGGCGGAAATTTCAGTAAAGGACGTAAATAGGCACGAAAATAGGCCGAAATTTTTTGTCCTACGTCGAAAGTCATTCAACAGTTAATTACATGACTGCGCTAGAGTTACGGAAGACAAAATAGAGTTCGATATTTTCTGGACATGCACATCAATAAAGGTAGGTTTCTTCAATAACTAATTTGAGTTCAGCATATACATTTGCACAGAAATAATGTTATTTTGGATAAATTTGAAGTAGGGAAAAGCCTTCGGGACCTAAAACGAAAATTTACCCCTAGAAGGACCAACTGAAGACAGCAATTAATGAAAACTGTTCAAGCGAAAAGATGTGCTTCATAGGGACAACTCTATGCCATGCCATCATAAATTGAACCAGCTCGGTTTGGATATATTATTAACTACGTCGTGGCCGGTATAGTATGTGGCCTACCTTTTGAATGATTCTCTCACTGGCATTGAATGTGGGTCTCCTTTAAAAAAAAGCGTATTATAATTGTCTGGTGAGGAAAATAATTCTTCTTCTTCTTCTTCTTCTTCTATGTGCCCTGTCCCTTCAGGACGTAGGCAATCATGGCTCTCCACGTCTCCCTGTCCGTTGTGGCTCTTAGTATGTTTGCTCCTGTTGCTCCTGGCAACTCCCGTTCCGTCATCCACCTGATCAGGCCCTGCAAATATGCTATCCGCTGCCTTCCTCTGTCTCTCCTTCCTTCTATCTGACCAGTCAGTATCAGGTTCTCCAGGCTCTCCTTCCTCATTGCATGTCCCAGGAACTTCAGTTGTCTCTTCCTGATGCTCAGCATCAATTTCCTTTTTGTTGCCATTCTTTCTAACACCTCGTCGTTGCTTGTATGCTCAGTCCACTACTTTCAATAAATAGCTGAATACTTACATCTATAAATATACACTTACTGAGGTAGGACACATTCAAACCGAGTAGGCCAGATACTATACCGTCACTAACTCGGTTATGCTCGTCACTTTGCACTTTTGAACTGCCAATTGCTTCAATCTTTTTTTTTTGGTGGGGGGGGGTCTTTTGCTTTGTTCTATTTTTTTACGGTTCTTTTATTGTTTTTGTTGTTACTTCTTTAGTGGGGATTTCGACAAGTTTTTATGAGATGTGGTGAGTTCTGGGAGGTTAAGATCATAAGGGTCTTAAAGATCGTAACGTTGCAAAATAGGATATATTTGGTTGAATAAATCTATGTAAAATTATCTAAATATTTGAAATCCCCTTAAAATGTAAAATAAACTTATGTAAAATGTATATATAATGTAGAATACTAATAAAAAAATCTTTATTAAAATTTAACGAAGAAAAAAGCATTTATTTTGCAAAACGTATATATTAAAATGATGTTTTTAAACGATATTTTTAGTGTCTACTCCTATTTGAGTCGACACCTCGTTCATTTATTAAACTGTATATCTATTTTCGTTTACCAACCTGAAAATTCGAGAAATCTTTTTAATGAAGCATATGCACTTTCTGGTAAGATTCGAGATTCGACGAGCTCTAACAATTAAGCAAATGAACTATTCTCCCTAGCTTAATCAGCAAATCTTTTTTTTTTTTTGTTTTGTTTAATCATATCACCCCAAGCAAGGCGGTAACGCCACTGATGTGCAGGGGGCTACATAAGAGTGAGAAGATTAGAAAAGAGAAAACCGGAAACCGCATCCTAAACAGGAAACAAGGGATGAGCCTCTTCACCTGTTCAATAGATGTGGTTGGAGTCTGAACCGGGCGATAGTTTAGTCTATCTACTGCAATTAGTTTAGTCTATCTACTGCAGTTAGTTTAGTCTATCTACTGCAGTTAGTTTAGTCTATCTACTGCAGTTAGTTTAGTCTATCTACTGCAGTTAGTTTAGTCTATCTACTGCAGTTAGTTTAGTCTATCTACTGCAGTTAGTTTAGTCTATCTACTGCAGTTAGTTTAGTCTATCTACTCCAATTAGTTTAGTCTATCTACTCCAATTAGTTTAGTCTATCTACTCCAATTAGTTTAGTCTATCTACTGCAATTAGTTTAGTCTATCTACTCCAATTAGTTTAGTCTATCTACTCCAATTAATTCAGTCTATCTACTCCAATTAGTTTAGTCTATCTACTCCAATTAGTTTAGTCTATCTACTCCAATTAATTCAGTCTATCTACTCCAATTAGTTTAGTCTATCCACTCCAATTAGTTTAGTCTATCTACTCCAATTAGTTTAGTCTATCTACTCCAATTAGTTTAGTCTATCTACTCCAATTAGTTTAGTCTATCTACTCCAATTAATTCAGTCTATCTACTCCAATTAGTTTAGTCTATCTACTCCAATTAGTTTAGTCTATCTACTCAAATAATAATGAACTATTCCATTTTGATCGCATGGAAAGGGGAGAAAATGAAAGAAAAAAAGAGTTTAATATTTTTTGTGAATACCTCCTAAAAACAGAACACATATCAGAAGCACTTTTTGGTTTCAGTGAGAAAATGAAAGGAAGGGAAGATAGAAGAATTCAATGTCTATTTCAGTGAAATGGAATAAGTTTTCAATTTCAAATCTTTTCATTTGTACCCACTTCTTAAAATAACGACAGCATTCATATTTATGATTGTCATTGTAATATTTTGTTGAAGTAGTTAAGCTCAATTATTTAACGTGATAGAGGAATTTCTATAGATATTTTATTGTTGTAGAACTCGTCATGAGCTTATTCAATCATTAACTTGAAAACTAACATCGGAAAACCGTGACATTTTCATTGATCTTTCTACTATTTATTATGGCTCATCTGCAATATTTAGTGATTTTGAATGTCATCGAATGGAAGTTAAATCTGTTTTCACATTTGAACCTCATCTGATGAGAAGAATGCTACTGGAAAGTCTTATGGCTCGAAAACAAGGAAACATGGAAGACCGAGTTGGTTAATGCACATCAAATCACGACGGTTTACTCTATCCAGGGGGAAGGCTATCTGAATCTTGCAGAAAGGCACATAATTATCAATAAGATTTCGCAATTTTTTAGACCGTTAGACGGAAATTAATATCTAAACTTATTTATAAATGGAACTTTGTGTGTTTGTGTATGTATCTCTGTGTCTGTGTATGTGTCCGTTATCTATAGACCACGAAACGGCTGAACCGATTTTCTCGAAAATTTACACAGTTGTACTATAAGCATCTGCGAGTGTTCTTAGCTAGGTTTTGTGTCGAGGTACCCCCGATAAATACCGAAAATCGATAATCGAAAAAATTGGGTTATAGAAGGAGTGATCCGATTTTAATCAAATTTGATACACTCATAGATAAAGACATAAAAAACGATATTCAGGCATTTCAAGGTTGCAGTTCTTACAATAGTGCAGAAAATCGATAATATATATATATATATATATAAGGCAAGATGTTTGTGTGTGCGTGTCTGTTTATCTGTCTGTATGTCCTTTATACAAATCCACAATTTTTATCCGATTCTCACTAAACTTCACACAAATGTTCTTCAGGCTGAGTCTGAGCGCCAAGACCATGGATTAGTTTTAAAGCTTTCATTGAACCCGAGCAACGCCGGGCTATGCTGCTAGTACTCAATAAATGAATGCGGCGTTTATTCAAGTTTCCTTTAATAACTCTTCACGTTTAAGAACAAATCAACCATCCACAAATACAGAAATTCGTCCATCAGTGAACTTCGACCCTCAAAACTATGTTCATTGTACTTTTATGGGGAGGATATTTTATTTAATAATTATATGTGGTTTCCTTTTGTTGTGTCGCTACTTAGCAAAAAACGACCGCGCGTTTTGTTTAAAAAATGTATAAAATTCTCATATTCCATCCTCGGGCTAACATAAACGACTTAGCGAAAAACAATTTATTTTACGTATTTATTTGTTCATGTATTCTCTATTTAATCTTAATTTCCGCTTTTTTCCTATTAATTTACTTAATTGTGAAAAACGTATTATATTTCAGTGTATTTTTTACTAATGTTATGTATTATTGATTTTATAAACAAAATTGGCCAAATAAGTTTTTGGCCTAGATGATGAATTAAACAAATCAACTTTAATTAATTATACACTCACACGTGTTTTTGCACGCATATATATATATATATATATATATATATATATATATATACTTACATTCATAACCATATGTGCTTCTATGTATACGTTGATGGTGTCCAATTAGCAGTAATTACTGTTTAAGAATGAATGAGGTTGAAACAATTTGCCTTTACGGTAATTGTTTATTTTATTTATTTCCCTTGAATTTGGCATTGTTTGGAGGATAAAACGTACGACAATGAATATTAATTTCGACAATTTGCTTTCGGCTGTTGAAATAAAATATTAGGTTCAATCTCGACATACAATTCAATGATTTTTATTTAATAATATGGAAATTTATACCTTTTTATTCATATAATTTTATACTTACTACTCGGCGAAATATTTATCGATTGAGACTAAACAGATAAAGAATTAACGTTACATGTTAGAAATATTTTAAAAAGGCCTACTAAAAAATTGACGGAAAAGTTTTTCATTTTTCAAATAGTACATATTGGTATATACTAGCAAAGATACTTATTAAAAATATTTTCTATGCAATCAAATGTTTGTCGAGTGTTTTTTAATGATTTTACCCCAAGCACCCGAGGATGTGCGTTGTGATGCAGTGGATATCGGCTCGAAACGAGTAACCGGAGAGTCGATTTCGAATTCCAGTTGAATTCACTGCAGAACCATTCCTGAAGATCATCCTGATGTCATATAGACCACAGATCCTTTGTATTTTCTCCGATAACCCCTTCACAGAGGGTAGACAGACCGAGGCTGTTTTCTGAGAGATGTTATCCTCATGCACACTCCCCCGACAATGACTAAGGACTGTGTGTACGAAATTCCATGTAGTTGTGGAAAGAAATATAAAGGAGAAACAGGCCGCCCCCTTAAGGTAAGGCTACAAGAACATCGCAAGGCCGTAACACGATGGGAGGTAGAAAAATCACGCGTAGATGACCACATATGGAAGGAGAAAGGGGATCACCGCCCCCTCTTGGGGGAAGTTTAAATAATAGAGAACACTACTAGACACTGCGTAAACTTAAGGAATCAGCACATATTCTAGGCTTCAAAAATCTCCTAAGCCGACCAAGCCTAGAGGTGGACACAATATGAGAACTAGTAATACGGAGTGACAGAGAAAATCATTAGAGTAAAAAATTGCAATATGAGCCCTGGTAAAAAAAATTCTAGAGAAAACCATTAACATAAAAAAAATACTAGAGAAAACATTAACATCAAAAATTACAATATGAATTCTGCTAAAAAAAAAAAGGATTACTGGACATTAGGCTTATAAGTACTAAAAATTTAGTTGTTCTTGTCTTTAAAATAGACGTTGGTTAGTTCCTGACTTGACTCTTAGAGTTGTGAGTTCAATAGTAAAAATGTAATTTGAAGGGTTAGAGAGAGATAACTTATGACTTCAAATCGAGGATTTAAGCAAGGAATGAGGATGATATACCCAAGTGATTGTAATAAAGGGTTCGGTTAGAAATTTCTAGCACCTGAAGAAGGCCGGAGCGTACAACGACCGAAACGTCGTACAAATGGCAACAAAGATGAGGACAATAGTCCGGATAATGTAAATACTGTAAATAAAACCTCATCTCAGAAATATAGACACATACCAGGACAGATTGAGTTTTATAGCTTTGGTTAGCAATCAGTCTACTGCAGAAAGTAATGGCAACCTAATGCGGGAAAATTTTCTGCCCTGTCTTTCGAGACATGATCAAACGTGTATCACGTATGGCACTTAACTAACTGACCCCAAGCAAAACCGTTAATAAGCTGGGGTTATTGAGTGTGAAAGAATAAGAAAAAGAAAATATTAAAGAGAAAGAGCACCAAAATGACGTAAATTAACAATGGCAGGTGATAATGATAATGATAATGATTCACAATGAATTCAAATTTTTGAAATCCAATGTTGACTTGAAAAAAGGAAACTGGAGAAGTTCCACAAACGAGTGAAGTCGAACTGGATCGAGCCATTTCAACTGTAAAATGAGACCAACTCACAATCTAATCAGTCAGTTAAGTGCCATACGTGATACACGCTTGGGCGATCATGTCTCGAAGAGCAACATGACTGACTGGGCAGAAGATTATCCCGCAGTAGGTTGCCATTGCTCCTGAGGTAGACTGGTTGCCAGCCAAGGCTACAGAACCCAATCTGTCCTATTATTTAACCCATAACTGGATTAATAGACACCTCCTAACACACTAACCTGCTTCCATTCTATCAAACACTCTTCCCATCTGCCCAACCCTCATCCTCGCTATCCTTACTCATCAGTCACCTTCCTCCTGACATTCCCTATGTCTAACCACTCCTTCTCTTTACCTTCCCCTATGTAGCCCCATGCGCAATAGTGGCAGTGGAATGCCTTGCTTGGGGTGAGATGATTAAAAAAAAAAAGTTTCCCAAGGGTATTTGCGCGTAAGTGAATGCAATGAATTCAACTAGAACACGAACTCGGCTCCCCGATTTCTCGTTCTGAGCCGATATCCACTGCATCACATCCGTACAATCTAATATGGCACTTAAAATTGGGTTTACGGCCATATCACGTTGAATACACCGGTTCTCGCGTGATCACCGAAGTTAAACAACGTTGAGCCTGGTCAGTATTTAGATGGGTGACCACTTGGAAATACCAGACTCTGTAAGCGTTTAGTGATGGATGTGCGTTGTGGTGCAGTGGATATCGGCACGGAAAGAGAAATCGGTGAGCCGAGTTCGAATTCCAGTGAAATACCCTGCATTCAATTAAGTATTGGTACCATTGGGAAAAGTATTAATCTGTCCTTTCCCTCCAGTTATGGGTTAAATAACAAGGATAGGATTTAGGGATCCTGCCCTTAAAAACAAATCCCAATGTATCTTGATACTCGAAAAGAAAAAAGTATTACTAGACACAAAATCAATATAAAAACAACAATAAATTGTTGAAAGAAAAAGGTATTACCAGCAATAAATAAATTTAGTTGGCAATAAATGACCCACCGAGGTTGATATGCCATAAAATAAAAACAACCAACCAACTTAAAATTGGTGAAATCTAGGTCCTAAAACGGGGCTACATAAGAGAAAATAATTAGATACGAGGAGAGTAAAGAGAAAGACGAGCCAGTTACAACAGGTGACAGAGAAAGGGCAAGAGAAGGATGGGAACACAGGTGTGATGATAGTTGCAAAGGTAGAGAGAAAGAAAAAGATGTACAGGCTGAGGTAAAAAGAACTGGAGTCTAGTGGTTAAGAGATGGGTATTGACATTGCATTTAAATTCTTGGTGGTTTTAGCCATCAAGAATGCAAGAAAATGGAAGAGAGTCCCACAGGCGGGAAGTGCAAGAAAAGAAGCTGAGGGAGTAGACGTGGCGTGTGCATTTGGTTGATTTAAATGTGAATAGGTGAGACCCAGTTGCCAATCTGATTGCACGAGTAAACTCATGTGGCAGGGGCGCCAGTGACAAGTTCATCGGTTCAGAAACCATGAACATATTTATCAAACAGACAGAGGGAAGCCACATCCCGCCGGTGAGAAAGCGGCTGGAGTCGAGCCGCCAAGTCGGTACCAATCACATTACTGATTCTTCTTTAAAGCCTGTCGAGAACACTGAGATGAACAACGGGGGCACCTGACTGTATATGACAGCAGTATCCCATGCACGGACGGATGGTTGATTTGTATATGTGCAAGATGGATTCAGGCGGAAAAAAACATCCCGGCACGACACAGTGATCCAGCTTATCTAGCAGTTGATTTAGCTATTGAATGTGACTGAAGCAACGATACCAGGCCAAGACCATCACATTGCAGATTGTTTGATTTTTTTAAATTCACAAATCTATAAATACATGCAAGCAGCAGACCAGATGCGACAACGTTATTCAATGCATGAACAGATCGTAATCTTTTGTGTAAGATAGAGGGCCATCAGCACAAAGAGCAACCCAAAAAATACCAAATACAGGTGGGAAAGACCAGAATCAAGAAAGTACAAAAATTTAAATACCTAGGAAGTGTTCTAAAAAAAGATGGAAAATGCGACACAAAGATCCGAAGGCGAATTGGCATGGCGACGGACGCGTTATAGAAGCTGAGTAAAGTACTAAGAACATAGGAAAATATCACTAAAAACAAAGAAGAGAGTGCTGAATTGCTATGTGATATCAGTTCTTCAATACGGCAGTGAATGCTGAACAATATCATCAAAGATGAGGAAAAAACTTGAAGCAGCGGAAATATGGTTTTATAGAAGGATGCTGTGGATATCATAGACCGAGCATGTGAACAATGATGAGGTGTTGGAAAGAATAGCAACGAAAAGAAAATTGATAGTGAGCATCAGGAAGAGACAATTGAAGTTCCTGGAACATGCAATGAGGAAGGAGGACTTGGAGAACCTGACACTGACAGGACAGATAGAAGGAAAACGAGACGGAGGAAAACAGCGGATAACATATTCGAACAGCATGATCAGGTAGATGACGGAACGATGGTTGTGAGGTGTAACAGGAGAAAACATACTAAGAGCCACCAGGGATAGGGAGACGTAGAGAACCATAATCGCAAACGTCATGAAAGGACAAGGCACATACAAAAACCTGTCTAGCATGAAACTGTGTACCAGGACGGTGGGATTTTGCTTTGTTTCATTTTTTTATCATTTCACCCCAAACAATAAACCCAGTAAGTGAAAGATTCTGGCTTCATGTAATATAATTCTTATGTTTTTCAGTCTAACAGATTAAACTATTTTTTAATTATCCGGTTATATAATTACTTTCTCATTCGTTCTTATATGGCATAGATAGCTGTGTTAATAAAGATCACAAGTTACACCCAAAATGTATGTTGTTTGTTTGTTTTTATTTTATATCAACCTCGGCGGGTCATTTATTTCCAACTAAATTTTATTTTTTTATTGCTGGTAATACCTTTTTTCTTTCAACAATTTATTGTTTTTTTATATAAAGTTTTGTGTCTAGTAATACTTTTTTCTTTTCGAGTATCAAGATTCATTGGGGGTTTGTTTTTTTAAGAGCAGGATCCCCAAGTCCTGCCCTTGTTATTTAACCCATAACTAAAGGTAAGAGATGGATTAATACCTTTCCCAAGGGTACCAGTGCTTAAGTGAATGCAGGGTATACAACTGGAATTCGAACTCGGGTCACAGTTTTCTTTTTCCGAGCCGATATTCACTAAATGCTTACAGCACCTGGTATTCCCAAGCGGTCACCCATCTAAGTACAGACCAGGCTCAACGTTGCTTAACTTCGCTGATCGAGCGAAAACCGGTTTATTCAACGTGATAAGCCGTAACCCCCCCCGCCACGTATGTAAACGGAATCTAAGGTAATAATTTTAGAAAAAAGTACCATAAATGATAGAACAAATTCCAGTCAGAAGAAAAAGCGACAGATTCGATTTTGTGATTCCTCCACATGGAAACAAAACAAAAAAATTAACGATTCAATTAAAATCTATTCTGTCAAGACTAACGCCCTTACTCAGTAGACGCGGCATATGGTTAAATCAATAAAGTTCTCTGTCACTGGCAGTCAGTCTGTTAAGTGCCATACGTGATACACGCTTTGGGCGATCATGTCTCGAAAGAGACATGACTGACTGGGCAGAAGATTGTCTACCCTGCTCTTTAAACTATAGCTGAAGGAAAAGGGAAGGATTGCATTAATAAGTAGTAATTTGTAAGGGATCAGTTTATTACTTCATAACAATATAAAACTGGTCCCCCACTTTATGCCCATTAGAACCTTTACTTTTTTCCAGCTATTATCTTCATTCAGTCAGTTAAGTGCCATACATGATACACGCTTTGGGCGATCATGTCTCGAAAGAGACATGACTGACTGGTCAGAAGATTTTCTGCCCTGCTCTTTAGACTATAGCTGAAGACAGAAGAGACAGATTGCATTAATAAGTAGTAATTAGCAGGGGATCAGTTTATTACTTCATAACAATATAAAACTGGTCCCCCACTTTATGCCCATTAGAAGCTTTACTTGTTTCCCGCTATTATCTTCATTCTGTCAGTTAAGTGCCATAAAGAGATATGACTGACTAGACAGAAGATTATCCTGCCATTGATTTACGCAAAAGCATCACATTTTATCAAATCATTAAGTTAATCTCCATACGTGATATACACTTTGGGCGATCATGTCTCGAAAGAGACATGACTGACTTGGCAGAAGATTTTCTACCCTGCTCTATAGCTGAAGGAAAAGAGACAGATTGTATTAATAAGTAGTAATTAGTAGGGGATCAGTTTATTACTTCATAACAATATAAAACTGGTCCCCCACTTTATGCCCATTAGAAGCTTTACTTGTTTCCCGCTATTATCTTCATTCTGTCAGTTAAGTGCCATAAAGAGATATGACTGACTAGACAGAAGATTATCCTGCCATTGATTTACGCAAAAGCATCACATTTTATCAAATCAGTAAGTTAATCGCCATACGTGATACGCGCTTTAGGTGATCATGTCTCGAAAGAGACATGACTGACTGGGCAGAAGATTTTCCATACTGCTCTTTAGACTATAGCTGAAGGAGAAGAGAAAGATTGTATTAATAAGTAGTAATAAGCAGGGGATCAGTTTATTACTTCATAACAATATAAAACTGGTCCCCCACTTTATGCCTATTGGAATCTTTACTTGTTTCCAGCTATTACCTCCATTCAGTCAGTTAAGTGCCATACGTGATACACGCTTTGGGCGATCATGTCTCGAAGAGACATGACTGACTGGGCAGAGATTTTCCATACTGCTCTTTAGACTATAGCTGAAGGAGAAGAGAAAGATTGTATTAATAAGTAGTAATAAGCAGGGGATCAGTTTATTACTTCATAACAATATAAAACTGGTCCCCCACTTTATGCCTATTAAGAAGCTTTACTTGTTTCCAGCTATTATCTTCATTCTGTCAGTTAAGTGCCATACGTGATACACGCTTTGGGCGATCATGTCTCGAAAGAGACATGACTGACTGGGCAGAAGATTTTCCATACTGCTCTTTAGACTATATTGAAGGAGAAGAGAAGAGATTGTATTAATAAGTAGTAATAAGCAGGGGATCAGTTTATTACTTCATAACAATATAAAACTGGTCCCCCACTTTATGCCTATTGACTTTACTTGTTTCCAGCTATTATATTCATTCTGTCAGTTAAGTGCCATACGTGATACACGCTTTGGGCGATCATGTCTCGAAAGAGACATGACTGACAGAAGATTTTCCAAACTGCTCTTTAGACTATAGCTGAAGGAGAAGAGAAAGATTGTATTAATAAGTAGTAATAAGCAGGGGATCAGTTTATTACTTCATAACAATATAAAACTGGTTACCCCACACATACTATTAGAAGCTTTACTTGTTTCCAGCTATTATCTTCATTCTGTCAGTTAAGTACCATACGTGATACACCTTTGGGCGATCATGTCTCGAAAGAGACGACTGACTGGGCAGAAGATTTTCCATACTGCTCTTTAGACTATGGCTAGGAAGGAGAAGAGAAAGATTGTATTAATAAGTAGTAATAAGCAGGGGATCAGTTTATTACTTCATAACAATATAAAACTGATCCCCACTTTATGCCTATTAGAAGCTTTACTTGTTTAGCTATTATCTTTGTTCTGTCAGTTAAGTGCCACTTCGTGATACACGCTTTTGGGCGATCATGTCTCGAAAGAGACATGACTGACTGAGCAGAAGATTTTCCAAACTGCTCTTTAGACTATAGCTGAAGGAGAAGAGAAAGATTGTATTAATAAGTAGTAATAAGCTTAGGATCAGTTTATTACTTCATAACAATATAAAACTGGTCCCCCACTTTATGCCTATTAGAAGCTTTACTTGTTTCCAGCTGTATCTTCATTCTGTCAGTTAAGTGCCATACGTGATACACGCTTTGGGCGATCATGTCTCGAAAGAGACATATGACTGACTGGGCAGAAGATTTTCCAAACTGCTCTTTAGACTATAGCTGAAGGAGAAGAGAAAGATTGTATTAATAAGTAGTAATAAGCAGGGGATCAGTTTATTACTTCATAACAATATAAAACTGGTCCCCCACTTTATGCCTATTAGAAGCTTTACTTGTTTCCAGCTATTATCTTCATTCTGTCAGTTAAGTGCCATACGTGATACACGCTTTGGGCGATCATGACCCGAATGACTGTCTGTGCAGAAGATTATCCCGCAGCAGGTTGCCATTGATTTCTGCGGTAGAGTGGTTGCCAGCCAAAGCTATAGAACCCAATCTGTCCTATTATTTAACTCATAGCTATTAGGAGAAGAGATGTATTATATAATTACGTAGTAATTTGTTGGGGGATCAGATTACTTCATAACCATAAAAACTGATCCCTTACTTTATGACCAGTAGAAGCCTTAATCATGATTCCAACTATTATATACAGTTAGTCAGTTAAGTGCCATACGTGATACACGCTTTTGGCGATCATGCCTCGAAAGAGACATGATTGACTCGGCAGAAGATTATCCTGCAGTAGGTTGCCATTACTTTCTGCGGTAGACTGGTTGCTAGTCAAGGCTATAGAACCCAATCTGTCGTATTATTTAACTCATAACTGGAGGGAAGGGATGGATTAATACCTTTGTCAAGGGTATGTGTGTTTAAGTGAATGCAACGAATTCAACTGGAATTCAAACTCGATTCCCCGATTTGTTGTTCCGAGTCGATATCCACTGCACCACAACGCACATCCTCTGACACTGTAGATTGCTCTAATGTTTACCATTTGGTTAGAAATAAATTGGAGGCAGTCTGACAGCTATGGTGGTCTACCTGAAAGATTATTTGCTTAGTAATATAACCAATATTATTGACATTTATATCTTTAAATATAAACTGAATATTCCGTCATTAATTTTCTCTCTCTCTCTCCCTCTCTCTCTGTATATACATATATATATATGTGTGTGTGTGTGTGTGTGTGTGTTTCTTTCTTTCTTTTTACTAGTGTGTCTATGCAAAATCACAGAAGAAAACATGTGGCTTAAAATGGCAGTATTATAAAAGGCGATCTCTCGTTTGAAATATTACCCTAAGTGAAAAGTCGGTTTAATACGTGGAGCAATAATATCTGCTTCCGGTTATTTTTTTTTTATGTTTAGTGATTATTGCTCTCAGTAGCTTCCTCCCATTTACAGCAACCTTTGGCTCTTTAACTTTCTTCTCATTTTTTGCTTTACTATCAACTTGAATAAATCTAGGCAGGTTATTGTCCTTGTTTACACTTCATCTGTTGCATATGCAATGTCTTGTGAGTGTAAATTCCTGAAGCCTTTATTCCTCAATGTATTTCTTTTTCTGATGGTAAATAAAGGTTCCGTCTATGTACCATTTGCCTTAAATCGTCCTCGTCGCAAAAACATTCTGCCACCGTATTTGTAGGGTTCTTCCATTTTTATTACATAGATGTTTACTCACAAGACGCTGTCAAATTTTAAAATTATCTTAGCAAAAACAAGACCAACATTAATTGAGCGTCTGTAATTAACATATCATATTTTTCATCTTACAACTTCAAAGAAAAGTCAGAAGGAGCAATGCAGAGATATATGGACAAGAAATAGTCAGTATAAGCCGTATCCGTCAATGTAACTACCCCGAGTACATAAAAGCACCCCCAACAAACTTGGAAAACTGCCTCGGTCTGTTTACCCTATATGAGGGGATTAATGGAAAATTTACAAAAGATCTGTGCTCCATATAACCTCAGGGCGACCCTCAAAAGAGGTTAAAGACTTCGTAGACATTTCTTCTGAGTAGGACCTCCCATAGAGAAAATGATTAGAGATTGTTTGCACATCATCCCTTTTAGCTTTGGTAAGAAATATAAAGGAGAAACGGCTGCTCCCTTACGATAAGAGTGCAAGAACACCGTATAATTAGTTCGTCATATTCAGAGGGAAAAGGGTCATCACCGCTTCCTGAAGAATTAAGTTGAAATAATCAACAGAAAATACTACTGGAAAATCCGAAAACTTAACAAGTCAGCGTATATGTTAGGCTGCATAAACGTCTTTACTTGGCTAAACATTTAAATAAATACAATCTGGGAATCAGTAACGCCGAGTGCTAGAAAAAAATAACAAACAACAAAATTATAATATGAGCTCTGGTACAGAGTTATTAGATTTGTAATTCCAAAAACCCAACTGAATCTAATTAGTTGACGCAAAAAGTTGTGAGTTCAATAATTAAATTGTAATAACTAGTAACAAAGAGTACCTGGTAAATTGAAATTTTAAGCTAAACTAGAGATGAACAAAAACTTCAAGAGTTGGGGTAACGGGAGATAAGTGATGCCGAAACATCTGGAAGAAGCATGGCTCATGACACAATAACAATCTACCCTGGTGAATGAAATAAAATGTTCAATTCTTAATTCCTGTCATCCGATGAAGGACGGACAACGAGAATACAACGGCCGAAATGTCGTCGATATGGCAACAAAGAACCGGATAACAGTCGTTGTTAAACCAAAGAACCGG
Source organism: Ascarosepion bandense (assembly GCA_037127315.1). NCBI lineage: Eukaryota > Metazoa > Mollusca > Cephalopoda > Sepiida > Sepiidae > Ascarosepion > Ascarosepion bandense. The sequence goes on from JBBBDQ010000391.1 coordinate 2,741,059, forward strand.
ACAACATTGTAAATAGTGTGAAAACTTACAATACCGCACCTCATAACGATCCAAAAATACTCGGTAAAATTTCAAATTTTTGAAAATAGTCTGTGTAATCTAATTTTTTATTGAATTTTTTAAAATGTTGACTTTAAATTACTGTAGATATCGCCGTTATTTTCTGATAATGCCATGTATGATCTTCGGTAAATACAAACATTGGCACGTTTATATAAATATAAAACAAACAATGTTTTATAAACAATTGGTGATTGATGATTTAGCATTGCCATTTATTAGTAATCAGTCAGTTAAATGCCATATGTGATGGGCGATCATGTCTCGAAAGAGACATGACTGGGCAGAAGATTATCCCCCAGTAGTTTGCCCTTACTTTCTGAAGTAGAATGGATACCTGCTTTTAAGTAAGATAAAAAAAATTAAATACATGAAAAGCGGTTTAACAGAAGAAAGAAAGAGCGGCAAAGAGATCCAAAGGCGAATTGGCATGGCGAAGGACGCATTCCAGAAGCTGAGTAAAGTATTAAGACACAAGAAACTTTCACTAGAAACAAAGAAGAAAGTACTGGATTGCTACGTGATGTCAGTTACTCTACATTGCAGCAAATGTTGGACAATGTCATCAAAAATGAAGGAAAAATTTGAAGCAACTGAAATGTGGTTCTACAGAAGGATGCTGCGGATATCATGGACTGAGCATGTGAGGTGTTGGAAAGAATGAAAAATGGAAAAGGAAATTAGTATTGAGCCTTAAGGAGAGAGAACTTGTTAGGGCGCCGCTCCTATTTGACTACAAATGGACTGTTCACATTGCTATATATAGCAATGGTGGATTCTCTACAAAGGGAGTCGTACAGAGTCACTAGACTGACGACTCTACGACACTGTCAGCTCTCTGCTTTCGGGTAGAGGGCGCTCTCTGCTTCCGAGCAGAGAGCATTAACCCAGTCGTGGTTCCGCCGAAGGGTAGAAGCACGACTGGGGAATAATAGACAGACATTTTTTGGCCGGGCCATATAGCCCGGAAAGCCCAGATATAAACTGACCATGTGTCATATGTTGCCCTTACTGGGAGGGACGACTAAATAATGAGTCGTAGAGAGTCACTTGAGAGTCTCTAATGAGTTACTGAAGAGTCAGTGCGAGTCAGTGAAGAGTTAGTCACACTTCCGGTAGCGTACCGGAAGTAATCACGTATACACACGTCTTACGATGGATTGGCCTCTTATATCTTTTCTATTGTAAATATTACTAATCACTTCTGTACATACTAACCGTCTTTCCGCGGAATACAACTTATATTCTGATTCTGTTGTTGAGTTATTCATTTATACTTGGCGACATAACAGAACTGAAGTTCCTTGGACATACAATGAGGAAGGAGGGCTTGGAGAACTTGATACTATCAGGTCAGATAGAAGGAAAAAGAGATAGAAGAAAGCAGCGGATAACATATTTGAGGGGACTGAGCAGGAGGATGACAAAACGAGGATTGCGTAGTGTAACAGGAGAAAGGGAGACGTGGAAGGCCATGATCGCCTACGTCTTGACAGGACATGTCACATAGAAGAAGAAGAAATTTGAAGGGAGTGAAATTTAATTTCTCTTAATTTCGTGAAACTAAGCGGGGATGGCGGTTAATAAAAGTATAAACAAACAACTTTTTACCAGTAAAGGAAATTTCTAAAATACTTTCATTCATTTGATAAAGACAAGAAAAAGATAAAAAGAAATGTCATTAAAATCCGACAAAAATATATATATATTTTTTAATCATGTTGCCCCAAGCAAGGCATTCCACTGCCACTATAGCGCAGGGGGTTACATAGGGCGATAGACGAGTTAGGATGTACATAGGGGAGAGTTGGAGAGAATGGGAGAGTTAGTGTGTTAGGAGGTGTCTATTGACCTTACATTTAAACTCCTGGAGGTTATAGCCGTCGGGGAAGCAAGCATGCGAAAGGAAATTCCACAGGCGGGAAGTGCGAGAAAAGAAGCTCTTGGACTAGAAATTGCGATTACATTTCATCCGTTTCACTGTAAAAGGGTGGGACCTGGTTGCCAATCTAGTATCTCGTGCAAACTCACACCTAGGGGGCACCAGTGATTTAAGTTCATCAGAGTAGAATCCATGAAAGTATTTATAGAAGAGGCATAGGGAAGCCACGTCACGCCGGTGGGAGAGTGACTGCAGGCGGTCAGCTAAGTCGGTATCAATCACGTTACAGATTTATTTTTATAAGAATTTTTCCAATCTATAATTTTTTGCTGCAAAAAAGATGCTTAAATTTTTTATTCGAATCTCACTCCCCACTCACGTTGGAAAAATTTTTAACAAATTTTGAACGTGCTAGAAATGATTTAAAAATTAATAAAACAATAAAAGATACTTTGATCTTATTCTTAATAATAACAAATATTTTGACGATTAAGCTTTGTTTTCATAAAGTAAGTGGCATTTTTAAATCATAGTATTTTCCTAATTGGAGTAGATAGATCTATCTATCGTCCGGTTCACACTCCACCCACGTCTATTGTACAGGTTAAGAGGCTCATCACTTGTTCCCTGTTTAGGATGTGGTTTCCGGCTTTCTCTTTTCCAATCTTCTCACTTTGGTTTCTTTTTTTTTAATTGGAGTAGATAGATCTATCTATCGCCCGGTTCACAGGCAACCTATGTCTATTAAACAGGTTAAGAGGCTCATTCCTTGTTCGCTGTTTAGGATGTGGTTTCCGGCTTTCTCTTTTCCAATCTTTTCACTATTACGTAGCCCCTGCAAATCAGTGGCGTTACCGCCTTGCTTGGGGTGATACAATTAAAAAAAATTCTTTTCAGTTTTGTTTAACGATATTTCAACCTCTGTGGGTTATTTAATGCCAAAAATGTGGAAATTTAAGGTGATTTTTTTAATCTTTGGTTATAGTGAGAAGGTTGATGAAAAAATTGTTTTTACTTTCTTTTTAGTTTTCAAAATGTCTTCTGGTTTTGCATTAAAAAATGCATTGCTGGTTATATTTTTTTTCCTACAAATATGTACTATGGCAATATTTTTCTTTTTTTCAAAAATGTGTTATGGTAATTTTTTTTCCTTAAAAGATGTTTAGTTTTCTATAAAAGTCTATTTTTATGTATATATTTCTATAAAAGTGTATTTATAAACTTTCATAGTGGTTTGACCCCAGTTTGGTGGTTCAATAGCTGGGACCCTAGCAGGTGCTACCACTCCGGGTTAGGGTAGGTCTGGGAACAACAGCAGTTAAGAGGTGGTTCCATGCTCCTCACAACCTCCCAATCAGAGGCTTTGCTGCCGGATGCAGTCTACCGTCATACCCAGGACCCAGCGAATTAGTGGAGGTATCTGAATTAAATTGAAGCAATTCTAATTCAGGTACAAAATTCCTAGCTTAGCACTCTTTGTATATTTCGCTCTCGGAAAACACATTAGATAAACCAAATTATAACTTTATGTGCCAAATTGAAAGATTTTACACGCTGTCGTGTCTCCGAAATGCTAAAAGAATAAACGTGTTCATGATGTAAAGCATCGACTTCATAAGACATTGAATTCCTCGATCCCACTAGCACCACTAAAAAGTGAACAATAAAATATAGATTATTACAATTTCGTGTCACGGTCGTTCAGATTATTTAACAACGATTAAGTGAAGATAAAATGATACCAAGAAAGGTGTCAAAGTTTAAATTTTACGAATTGCCGTAAACTAGTCGTCACAAGAATTTTTCTGTCACGGAACTAGCAGAGAAAACCACCATTTTCTATTAACACTATATGAATATCTAAACTTATTTATAAATGGAACTTTGTCTGTATGCGTGTGCCTGTGTGTGTGTGTGTCCGTTACATATATACTCCGAAACGGCTGAACCGATTTTCTTGAAAATTTACACAATTGCACTATAAGCGTCTGCGAGTGTTCTTAGCTAGGTTTTGTGTCGAGGTACCCCAGATAAATATCGAAAATCGATAATCGAAAAAATCGAGTTATAGAATGAGTGGTCCGATTTTAATCAAATTTGATACACTCATAGACAAAGACATAAGAAACGATATTCAGAAGTTTCAAGGTTGCAGCTCTTACAATATTGCAGAAAATTTGATATCGATACCAGGAAATCAAAATTTGACTTACATCCATTAATTTTTCTTTCAGTCTACGGTTTCGCTTTAACTGGAGACAACTATTGCTTTTTAGTATTTCGTGCCAACGTCCAAAGATCTAAGCTCCAGGACCATGGATTAGTTTTAAAGCTTTCATTACACCCGAGCAACACCGGGCTATACTGCTAGTATATATATATAACCACTTCTAGTAGAAATATAATCATGCTTGTATGCATTCACGCATGAAGAAGCGCAACCACAAGTGTGAGTACCTACACTACCGGCCATAATCATTAGGCCACGCCAGTGTTTTAAAAAAAGTAATGTATTTCATACTATTTTTAGTATTTATTGCCAAGTGAATAATTGTAAATAAACATAGAATGGTTCTTTTGTTAATATATATATATATATTTTAATCATATCACCCCGAGCAAGGCGGTAACGCCACGGATGTGCAGGAAAAGGGAAAGCCAGAAACCACATCCTAAACAGGGAACAAGGGATGAACCTCTACACCTGTTCAATAGATGTGGGTGGAGTGTGAACCGGGCGATAGTTTAGTCTATCTACTCCAAATGAAAAAAAAAAAGAAAGAAAAGAGTGAAAAGATTGGAAAAGAGAAAGCCGGAAACCACATCCTAAACAGGGAACAAGGGATGAGCCTCTACACCTGTTCAATAGATGTGGGTGGAGTGTGAAACGGGCGATAGTTTAGTCTATCTACTCCAAATGAAAAAAAAAAAAGAAAGAAAAGAGTGAAAAGATTGGAAAAGAGAAAGCCGGAAACCACATCCTAAACAGGGAACAAGGGATGAACCTCTACACCTGTTCAATAGACGTGGGTGGAGTGTGAACCGGGCGATAGTTTAGTCTATCTACTCCAAATGAAAAAAAAAAAAGAAAGAAAAGAGTGAAAAGATTGGAAAAGAGAAAGCCAGAAACCACATCCTAAACAGGGAACAAGGGATGAACCTCTACACCTGTTCAATAGACGTGGGTGGAGTGTGAACCCGGCGATAGTTTAGTCTATCTACTCCAAATGAAAAAAAAAAAAAGAAAGAAAAGAGTGAAAAGATTGGAAAAGAGAAAGCCGGAAACCACATCCTAAACAGGGAACAAGGGATGAGCCTCTACACCTGTTCAATAGATGTGGGTGGAGTGTGAACCGGGCGATAGTTTAGTCTATCTACTCCAAATGAAAAAAAAAAGAAAGAAAAGAGTGAAAAGATTGGAAAAGAGAAAGCCAGAAACCACATCCTAAACAGGGAACAAGGGATGAGCCTCTACACCTGTTCAATAGATGTGGGTAGAGTGTGAACCGGGCGATAGTTTAGTCTATCTACTCCAAATGAAAAAAAAAAGAAAGAAAAGAGTGAAAAGATTGGAAAAGAGAAAGCCGGAAACCACATCCTAAACAGGGAACAAGGGATGAGCCTCTACACCTGTTCAATAGATGTGGGTGGAGTGTGAACCGGGCGATACTTTAGTCTATCTACTCCAAATGAAAAAAAAAAAGAAAGAAAAGAGTGAAAAGATTGGAAAAGAGAAAGCCGGAAACCACATCCTAAACAGGGAACAAGGGATGAGCCTCTACACCTGTTCAATAGATGTGGGTGGAGTCTGAACCGGGCGATAGTTTAGTCTATCTACTCCAAATGAAAAAAAAAAAAGAAAGAAAAGAGTGAAAAGATTGGAAAAGAGAAAGCCGGAAACCACATCCTAAACAGGGAACAAGGGATGAGCCTCTACACCTGTTCAATAGATGTGGGTGGAGTGTGAAACGGGCGATAGTTTAGTCTATCTACTCCAAATGAAAAAAAAAAGAAAGAAAAGAGTGAAAAGATTGGAAAAGAGAAAGCCGGAAACCACATCCTAAACAGGGAACAAGGGATGAGCCTCTACACCTGTTCAATAGATGTGGGTGGAGTGTGAACCGGGCGATAGTTTAGTCTATCTACTCCAAATGAAAAAAAAAAAGAAAGAAAAGAGTGAAAAGATTGGAAAAGAGAAAGCCGGAAACCACATCCTAAACAGGGAACAAGGGATGAGCCTCTACACCTGTTCAATAGATGTGGGTGGAGTGTGAACCGGGCGATAGTTTAGTCTATCTAATCCAATTGAAAAAAAAGAAGAAAAGAGTGAAAATATCATCAAATGAATTTATAAAAGCCGAATATTATGTGATGTTATCTGTTTTTTCTATTTCTGCCTTTTTTCCTTTTTATGTGTCTGTCTCTTTCTTTCCACTCTCGTTGTCTACCAATTGTCCCGGTTTTTTCTCTAACGTACATTTCCTCACTTTCTCTCTAACGTACATTTCTTCATTTTATCCCCCTCTCTCTTATAGGTTATTCCTATCACCTACTTTTTTTATAATCATGTGGCAAGGCATTTTGCTGCCACTGTTGTGCAGGGAGTTACACAGGAGGAACATTACGAGAAGGAGTGACAGCTTACAGGGGATGTCAGGAAGGGTGTATGAAAAGGAAGAGAATACTGATGAGAGTGGGGTGGACGGAGGAAAGAGCATGAGAGTGAGGATGCAAGTTAGTGAGATAGCAGATGACGATTGACTTTACATTTGAATCCTTGGAGATTGTAGCTCTCGGGAAAGCAAGTAAGTGGAAGGGAATTCCACAAGCGGGAAGTGCGAGAAAAGAAGTTGCTGGAGTAGAATTTGCGTTTACAATTTATCGGTTTCACAGTAAAAGGGTGGGACCTAGTTGCTAATCTTGTGGCTCAAGGAAATTCATATATAGGGGGTACCAGTGAGCTAGGTTCATCGGAGCAGAAGCCGTATTTGTAGAAGAGACACAGGGAAGCCACACTGCGTCGGTGAGAAAGTGACTGTATCCTAGCTGCCAAGTCGGGATCGATCACATTACAGATTGTCCGTTGGATTTTGTCAAGGACACGTAGGTGGATAGCAGGCGCACCCAACCAGATATGGCAGCAATATTCAATGCACGGGTGGATGGTGGGTCCAAACTACCGGCAACAAAGATTTCTGACAAGTTAAAAAAAAAAAAAAAGCAACGAGAAGAACGTTGTTTTTCTTTCCCCGCCTCATTTCCCGTTTCCCTTTACCCCACTTCCGCTCCTGTGACACGCTTATTTTTTATTTCTTTACACATAAGTAATCTTTAAATGTCCTTTTCAAAGATCGAGTTTGAATCCAATTCGCCATGTCTCTATTTTCCTTTCCTTTTCCCTATCCTCTCTAACAATTTCTAGACGCCAATCTTCTAAAATAATATACTCTCCCTTTCTTACTCTCCCTCCTACTTTACTTTCTTATTTCTTTCTTTTCTCGTCTTTTCAAGTGAACTTCCGGAGTATGAATTTCTTTTAACCCTCTAGGGCCATTCGTATCATATTTGATACAGTATTTCCCTATAAGGAAACATTTGGTATTCATTGACTGAGCAGTCAGTACTGCTTTCATTTGAAATTCATGAAATATTTCTCTTAAAAAAATTTTCAGGAAAATATTTCTTTCAAGGCTTGTTTTCATACTGTATCAAATATGATACGAATGGCCCTAGAGGGTTAATCTCAGTCTGTTTATCTATCTATCTATCTATCTATCTATTAACCCTCTAGGGCCATTCGTGTCATATTTGATACAGTATTTGCCTATAAGGAAACATTTGGTATTTCCCTATAAGGAAACATTTGGTATTCATTGACTGAGCAGTCAGTACTGCTTTCATTTGAAATTTATAAAATATTTCTCTTAAAAAAATTTCAGGAAAATATTTCTTTCAAGGCTTGTTTTCATACTGTATCAAATATGATACGAATGGCCCTAGAGTGTTAATCTCAGTCTATCTATCTATCTATCTATCTATCTATCTATCTATCTATCTATCTATTAACCCTCTAGGGCCATTCGTATCATATTTGATACAGTATTTCCCTATAAGGAAACATTTAGTATTTCCCGATAAGGAAACATTTGGTATTCATTGACTGAGCAGTCAGTACTGCTTTCATTTGAAATTTATAAAATATTTCTCTTAAAAAATTTTTCAGGAAAATATTTCTTTCAAGGCTTGTTTTCATACTGTATCAAATATGATACGAATGGCCCTAGAGGGTTAAAAGTTTCCATAATAAATGGTCGCTTGCGGTTGCAGGGAGTTTAACATCCACCATCAAATATTATTATTTTCTCATGTTAACATAAAACATTGCACAACACATTACATTGCATTTAGACATATGGTTCTGTTGTTAACATTTCGATCCCTCACGTACTGTGACGTCATAGAACCGCATTACTTATTTACGACCTGCGTCTGCTGTTCAGTAACTGATATTGTCATATTATATGTTTTATGTCAACACAAGATAATAATCTTTGATGGTAAATGTCTATATGCTAACGTAATGAAAACACTTTAGAACCAGGGAAATAGAATCATATCCAAATGTTGGACAATTTTATCTTTAGTTTCACTAGAAATTTAAGTACAAAATACAATGTTTATAGCGACTCATGATTAAACATAATTAATTCATTGTCTTTTATATTTAACAAAATATTTGGACAATTTATATGTAATTTATTTCAACAGAAAGAAATCAAAAGATCCCATGGAAAATTACATAAAATATTTAACCATCACACGTTCTCTGTTATCAATGAAACACACACACACACACACACACACACACACACACACACACACACACACACACACACACATTTATATTTATATGTATGTATATATGTATATATATTTTCTAAACATATGCTGTTAAATATAAGAGACAATGAATGTCTATTATGTTTAATCATGAGCCGTTCTAAACGTCGTATTTTTGCTTTAATTTCAGTTGAAAATAAAGACAAAAATTCTCCAATATTTGGATAATTATTTATTGATTTTCTTCTAAGCTTCAGAGAGGTTGTTTAGACTGAAATATTATAACATCCACCATCACCGACGATTTTATTTTGTGTTGACATAAAACTCCACATGGTTTTGTTGTCATTTCGCGCTATCACGCGCAAATACCCTGGGGAAAGGTATTAATCCGTCTCTTCCTTCCAGTTATGTGGTAAATAACAGAACAGATTGGGTTCTATAGTCTTGGCTGACAACCAGTCTACCGCAGAAAGCAATGGCAACCTACTGCGGGATAATCTTCTGTCCAGTCAGTCATGTCTCTTCCGAGACATGATCGCTCAAAAGCCTGTATCACGTATGGTACTTAACTGACTGAATGAACTAATGAGTAGAAAAATACTGATTTATACCTATAGTCAGAGAAATGATGCAGGAAAGTTTTTCTAAAGAAAAAACAAAAAATTTGATAGTTGATACTTTTTTTGGTTGGAATCTACAAATACTATTATTTATATATTCGATATTTGGAACGATTTATACATAACTATAGTTAGAGGAATAGCTCTATATACAGGTGTCGATAGCTCTAGGTGAATGGGTAGATATGGTTAACTCGCGATAAAAGGATATATTGCATTCACTTACGCGCAAATACCCTTGGGAAAGTTATTAATCCGTCTATTCCTTCCAGTTATGGGTTAAATAACAGGACAGATTGAGTTCTATAGCATTGGTCGGCAACGAGTCTACCGCAGAAAGCAACCTCCTGCGAGATAATCTTCTGCCCAGTCAGTAATGTCTCTTTCGAGACATGATCGCCCAAGCGTGTATCACGTATGGCACTTAACAGATTTGATAGATAGATAGCTATAGATATAAGGATAGAGAAGTAGATATAGATAGATAAATATTTTAGATACGTAGATATAGACAGATAAATATTTTAGATAGATAAGTAGATATAGACAGATAAATATTTTAGATAGATATATATTTTAGATAGATAAGAAGATATAGACAGATAATGATTTCAGATAGATAACTAGATATAGAGAGATAAATATTTTAGATAGATAAGTAGATATAGACAGATAAATATTTTCGATAGATAAACTGATTTAGACAGATAAAGATTTTAGATAGATAAGTAGATATAGACAGATATATATTTTAGATAGATAAATAGATATAGACAGATAAAGATTTTAGATAAATAAGTAGTTATAGACAGATAAATATTTTAGATAGATAAGTAGATATAGATAGATATACACAACCGGCAATAATTATTAGGCCAACCCAGTTCTTTAAAAAAATTATCTAATTCATACTATTTTTAGTATTTATTTTCAAGTGGATAATTCCAAATGAAAATAGAATGGTTCTTTTGTTATTATTACTTTGCAAAATTTTACAAGGCAGTCAGGAAGCTTTTGCTTTGGCCAACCAATAAAAAGAAGAGACTAGCATGGGGAAGAGAGCACAAAAACTGGACACAAGGACAATACATTTGATGCCATGTTATTATGCAATATTAACAAAAGAACCATTCTATTTTCATTTAGAATTAACCACTTGGCAATCAGTCAGTCAGTTAAGTGCCATACATGTTACACGCTTTGGATGATCATGTCTCGAGAGATTATCTTACAGTAGATTGCCATTGCTTTCTGCGGTAGACTGATTGCCAGCCAAGGCTAGAGAACCAAATCTGTCCTATCATTTAACCCATACCTGGAGAGAAAAGACGGATAAATACCTTTCCCAAAGGTATTTGCGCGTAAGTGAATGCAAGGAATTCAACTGAAATTCGGACTCGGCTCCCCGATTTCTCGTTCCGAGTCGATATCCACTGCGCCGCAGCGCAAATACTCCAAAAATGTATGAATTACATCAATTATTTTTAAAAACTGGAGTTCCCTAATAATTATAGCTACTAGTGTAGATGAAGTGATAGATATATAGATAGATAGATGGTTCTAGATAGATAGATAGATAGATAGATAGATAGATAGATAGATAGATGGCTATCTAGAGATAGATTGGTAGATAGGAAATAGTCAAAGAAATATGCATTTATGCATTGGTTTACTAAGAATTGAAAAAGTAAGCTGATAAAAGTCCGTGAAACAAAACCTATAAAGAGGAAAATCTAATGATTTTTAAAGGAAACAAAGAAAATTTTCAGTTAGTCTTTAAATGAACACAGAAATCTCATGAATAATAGTTAATCAAATTTTTTGCGATTGTTGCTCAGATAACACTCATGATTAATAGCGAACAGACAACAAAACCCAATGCAATTAAAATTTGTTCTCCTTTTTTTTCCCAGATGCTTTGTGTCGAAAAAACTTAATAGAAAATTTTCCTTTAGACTGAAGATTGGTAGCCCATCTCAGTTGTTTTTTTAGAAATATTGGTTTTCATGAATTATTATTTTTTTTTAATCATATCAATCCAAGCAAGGCGGTAACGCCACTGATGCGCAGGGGGCTACGTAAGAGTGAAAAGATTGGAAAAGAGAAAGCCGGAAACCACATCCTAAACAGGGAACAAGTGATGAGCCCCTTCACCTGTTCAATAGACGTGTGTGGAGTGTGAACCGGGCGATAGTTTAGTCTATCTATTCCAATTGAAAAAAAGAAAAAAGAAAAGTGAAAAGATTGGAAAAGAGAAAGCCAGAAACCACATCCTAAACAGGGAACAAGGGATGAGCCTTTTCACCTGTTCAATAGACGTGGGTAGAGTTTGAACCGGGTGATAGTTTAGTCTATCTACTCCAATTGAAAAAAAACAAAAAGAAAAAGAAAAGAGTAAAAAAGATAGGAAAAGAGAAAGCCGGAAACCACATCCTAAACAAGGAATAAGGGTTGAGCCTCTTCACCTGTTCAATAGACGTGGGTGGAGTGTGAACCGGGCGATAGTTTAGTCTATCTACTCCAATTGAAAAAAAAGAAGAAAAGAGTGAAAAGATAGGAAAAGAGAAAGCTGGAAACCACATCCTAAACAGGGAACAAGGGATGAGCCTCTTCACCTGTTCAATAGACGTGGGTGGAGTGTGAACCGGGCGATAGTTTAGTCTATCTACTCCAATTGAAAAAAAAAGAAAAGAGTGAAAAGATTGGAAAAGAGAAAGCTGGAAACCACATCCTAAACAGGGAACAAGGGATGAGCCTCTTCACCTGTTCAATAGACGTGGGTGGAGTGTGAACCGGGCGATAGATGTGGTGCCTAATTTACACAATTTTTAAGTAAAGATATAATGGTAGAGTAAATTTTCTAAAGTCAATGTTGAGTTTGTAGACATTATGCAAGTTTCTACTTCAGGGAATTTTTTTTTTTTCATTATCTTTTATAGATATCCATTCTTACCCTCTCGTATGGTGGCATTTATGGGTTATAAATTTATAATTACTACCGGGAAAAATCTCTAAATAAGAACGGATATCTTTTAAGGCTCTAATTAAAACTGGATTTTTTTTTATGAATTAATGTCGGGGTCAGACATATATGGGTTAATTCTAACAATTTAGAGGAATCAAGTCAAAATAAAATCTGATCCGGATTTCCAACACTATCATTGATTAGCAGCTCACGTCATAAAGATTTTCTATAGTTGATTTTTGCCCTAGCAAAAGGAGCATCCCAAAAGTTAAGCAAATGTTTCGGTAAAGTTTCGTCAAAAACAAAGAAAAGGGATTTCTGCGTTATATTCATTGCATTTCTATGGCGATCTCTTCACGAATGTGAAGATGCTGAATACAACAGAAAATTTTTTTAAAGACGGAAATGGCAACAAATAAATCATATTCAGCATCAGGAAAATAAAAACTTAATTTATGTGGACACATAATATGCAACGGGTTTTTGGAAAATTTAAACGTCGCAGGACATAATGAAGACTAGAGAGATAAAAGTGAGCCACCTCTCTGACGGGCTTGTGTGGATGGAAGGCGGAACGAGGTCGGGACTGTTAGCAATGGCGAAATACTGCTAAGGGCGACAAATGATAGGGAGAATTGGAGATCCATTTTCGCCTCATGTCCTGAAAGGACGTAGTACATAAATGGCCCTTCGATACAGTGACATAGTGTTATGGGGAAACACACCTATTACTCAGATAATGGACTCTCCCTCCTATATTAGTTAACAGGAAGTTCTTGGGAAGTTCATAGGAGTTCTTTAGAGTTCTATTGGAGAAATACTAGGCAGTTGGTATTAGTTGGCAGTTAGCCAATACTAAGGAGTCAGTTTTTCAGTGGAAGATTACCAAGTTCCTAAAATTTTGGTTAGGTTAAGTCGATTAGCAACCGATATCGCACGATTATAACCTTCAGGTCAAAAACTACTCCACAACACATCTAAACTTATTTATAAATGAGACTTTGTTTGTTTGTTTGTTTGTGTGTGTGTGTGTGTGTGTGTGTGTGTGTGTGTGTGTGTTACCTACAGACTTCGAAACGGCTGAATCGATTTTCTTACTTTATATATATACATTATCGATTTTCTGCACTATTGTAAGTACTGCAACCTTGAAACTTCTGAATATCGTTTCTTATGTCTGTGTCTATGAGTATATCAAATTTGATTAAAATCGGACCGCTCCTTCTATAACCCGATTTTTTCGATTATCGATTTTCGATATTTATCGGTGGTACCGCGACACAAAACCTAGCTAAGAACACTCGCAGACGCTTATAGTACAACTGTGTAAATTTTCAAGAAAATCGGTTCGGCTGTTTCAGAGTCTATAGGTAACGGACACACACACACACACACACATATACACACACACAAACAAAGTTCCATTTATAAATAAGTTTACATATTCGGGGTAACTTTTACGATTTAGAGATTAAAGTTAATTTATAAGGAAACAATTATGTTATAGTTTCGATGTTAGGAGTCATTTGTTTCATCATCTTTTTTCCGTTTTCTTTTATAGCTCATTTGACTTTTCTTTGTCTTTTTTCATTGTAATCTTTTCTTCTTCAATACGGCTGTGAATGCTGGACAATATCATCGAAAATGAGGACAAAACTGGAAGCGGCCGAAATGTGGTTCTACTGAAGGATGCTACGGATATCGTGGACTGAGCATACAAGCAACAACGAAGTGTTAGAAAGAATGGCAACAAAAAGGAAATTGATGCTGAGCATCAGGAAGAGACAACTGAAGTTCCTGGGACATGCAATGAGGAAGGAGAGCCTGGAGAACCTGATACTGACTGGACAGATAGAAGGAAGGAGAGACAGAGGAAGGCAGCGGATAACATATCTGCAGGGTCTGATCAGGTGGATGACGGAACGGGGGTTGCCAGGAGCAACAGGAGCAAACATACTAAGAGCCACAAGGGATAGGGAGACGTGGAGATCCATGATCGCCTACGTCCTGAAGGGACAGGGCACATAGAAGAAGAAGAAGAATCTTTTCTTCATATCATTTTACGTCTTTTTGTTTTTCGTCTTGTTACTCTTTCATTTATTACCTTTTATTTTTCTTCTAAACCGTTTTTATACAAAATTTCTCTGATTAATCCTCTATAATATTTATGCCACAATAACTACATCTCGTCAAATAGAAACAACAGATTACTTAACTATACTTCGGTAATGAACTATATGTATCCGACGGTTAGGGTCTTTGAAGAGTATATAGTAATCTAAGAATTTGTTTTCTGGGATTTGTATCAAATTAAGAATTATTATGTGAATATTCGAGCAGACTTATTTTGTTTTCTTTGATCTGATAAACATATATTTTAAAATGAAAGCCGTGTTTTTTTTTTTTTTTTTTGGTCCTTAACAACCAAGTCGGACAGGAACTTTCTCCGATTATAAATGACTCTCTCTCTTTCTTTTTTTCTATCTCTCTCTCTCTCTCTCTCTCTCTCTCTCTCTCTGTACATATATAATCATTGTCTTTCACTGACTTTCTCTTATTCTGTCTCACTCTCGGCCTCATGCTCACAAGCATAATCAAAAGCCTGCGTATAGTCTGCTTATCCATACATTTGATATAATACTTCTCTATAAATCAGTTGAACTTAACATTAATCAGTGACAACCTTAAAATATTCCTTCTAATTAATTCTTATATTTTAAAGTATATGAAACCTACTATTTGCCTTCATTTTTATTTCCATATTCACGTCGTTTCGGCCGTTGTACACTCCGACATTTTTCAAGTGATATACGTTGAAATTTCAAACATAATCTTTATTTAGTCCCCAAGAACACATGATCCAGTGCATGAAATCGTTGAACGAGTAATCGAAAAATTGTGAGTTCAATACCTGGCCAGAGTAAAAGGAAATGGAGAATAAAATTTACATAGGAAATAAACTGACAATGAGATATTTAAAAAAAAGACATGTCACGTAGAACTAGAACAATCTACCGCTGTAGACTCAGTAAAGGGTTAGATCTGAAATCCACACGTATGTCACCTGAAGAAGGTCGGAACCTCCTGTGACCGAAATGACGTGAATATGGAAGTAAATATGCGATCTACAGTCCGAACCGGGTAAATAATTAAAATACCTCAACTCAGAAATATAGACGGGTATATGAAAACCGTCGTATAAACAATGTTCTCCTATATATTCGCTTCTTTGAACCTTCCTTCCTTCCTTCCTTCCTTCCTTCCTTCCTTCCTTCCTTCGTTTGTTTCCTTCCTTCCTTTGTTTCCTTCCCTACCTTTCCTTCCTTTTTTCCTTCCCTTTTTCTTTTTTCTCTCCTTCCTCCGCTCCTTTTCACTCCCTTTCTTTTCTTATCTCTTCACTTCTATCTTATCTGATCAGATTTTTTTAATTCTAAAATATCCTCCAAATGTTCTAGAGTATTTTAATTGTTTATTTATTCCCCTGATACTAATATTGACTTTTTTTTATCTATTACGTCATTTACTTCAAGACTATTTCTAAATACATTACAAATCACAATATCTTCTATTTACACAATACTATCGCTTTGTATTGAATCATCAACGTTATCGTACAATGGTAGTTGTTAATTCTATAAAGAACGTTCGTACGATTCTTTCTGATATTTATATTTATTAATAATCTTACAAGGTGTACTCATATGATTTGGTTGTCTACCTTTTTTTTTTTTCCTGTTGTTCTGAGATTTGTTTGCAGTCTTTTCTCAAATAAACTATAAGTTTTGTAATTTTCTTCTTTTATTCTATTTTAAATTTTTCATTATTTTTTTCACTTTTCTTTGTATTTCTTTTTTAAATACTTCTCTCTCTTTCTCTCTCTCTCTCTCTCTTTCTCTCTCTCTCTCTCTCTCTCTCTCTCTCTGATGCCCTGACGCACTCGCATGAACACAACCTTTTTTGTTATCTTCGCAAATGAATTCCACAGGGACTTCGTGAGATTCTCACTCATCCATCCGTCATAGAATGTTTCATTCAATAATGAAAAATACAATTTCTAAAATAATATATCCTTTCATTTTAGCTTTCCTTCCTGTTTTATTTCAGTCGTTCATTTTATTCTATTTTTGTTCAATTTTCAGAGATTAATTTTTTTTTTTTTTTGTCATCCTTCAATTTTCAGTTTTGAATTAAGTTTTTTTTTTTCATTATTTATTTCTTAATTTTGCCATTAGAATTTCGCTCTCCATTTTCAATGAAATGGTTGATCCTCTTAAGTTGAAGTTCTTTTATTTTTGGCTTTAAATTCAAAATTATTCAACCACTAATTCAGTTTTTTTTTTCTTTATTTCTCTATTATCCATTTAAATCTCTTATTCCCCAACTTAGTTCAATTTATCTAGTTTCCTATATCATTATTTCATCAGTTGCAACTTCTTTGGTAACATACCTATGTGAATAAATGTGTAAATCTAACTTTATGGATAGGCGTGTTTACATCGACATTCAGCGATCACACAACACTCATATTTATATGTGCGAGTGCCTGTATGTAAAACACACATATCGCTAAAAGCGTGCCTCTCTTATTGTATATTGCATCATTTCTGCAGTACGTGTTTTTCTCTTAGGAAATAAACCATTTTCTACTTGTGTATATCCTATTTACTGAAAAGAACATTTCAGTTATTAGTGTGTACGTGCAATGAGTGAATAATATATAATATAGATAAGTGTGTTTATATATATATATATATATATAATAGCAGTATAGCCCGGCGTTGCTCGGGTGTAATGAAAGCTTTAAAACTAATCCATGGTCCTGGAGCTCAGACTCTTTGGACGTTGGCACGAAAGACTAAAAAGCAATAGTTGTTTCCAGTTAAAGTGAAACCGTAGACTGAAAGAAAAATGAATGGATGTAAGTCAAATTTTGATTTCCTGGTATCGATATCAAATAATATTTTTTCGTCTTAAACTGAATTTTGAAGGCTAAATAAGTCCTCTGAGTAAATGGTATCATGGCTGAGACTAAGAACTAGAATTATATTTACTTAGAGCCAAACTCGAAGCAAAAACTAAAACAAAAAGGGCTGAAAAAAAAAATATAGACGTGCAGGCAGATAAACAGAACAGACACACACACACAAACATCTTGCCGTTTATATATATATATATATATATATATATATACATATATATATGTTATCAATTTTCTGCACTATTGTAAGAACTGCAACCATGAAACTTCGGAATATCTTTTTTATGTCTTTGTCTATGAGTGTATCAAATTTGATTAAAATCAGACCACTCCTTCTATGACCCAACTTTTTCGATTATCGATTTTCGATATTTCTCGGGGGTACCTCGACAGAAAACCTAGCTAAAAACACTCGCAGATGCTTATAGTACAACAGCGTCAATTTTCAAGAAAATCGCTTCAGTCGTTTTGGAGTCTATAGGTAACGCACACACACACACACACACACACACACACACACACACACACGCACACATACACACATAGACAAAGTTCCATTTATAAATAAGTTTATATATATATATATATATATATATATATATATATATATATACATATAGTGTCATCCACAGGCAGATCTGTTTCGCTGTATCACAGCTCATCAGTACGGTTAGACATCCGATTGATTTTTCGCCCAGGATTGAAACCTAACCGAATTGGCGTCAGTCGGCGATTCTACCTCTGAGCTATGGGCGCTCAGTATATATATATATATATATATATATATATATATATATATATATATATATATAATCCACGTATACTTTCTTCATATTTATAGAAAAAAACTACTAAGTTGTAAGTTAAAAATGTTTTCTTTTTTTTAACAATTTATTTATTTTTATTATTATATATATATATATTTGACATTTCAGACCGGCCTCGGTCTTTCGTTAGAAACAAATGGTTTTAAACTAGAAGCGTCCGTCGCGAGAGGCGTACGTCGCGTGATGTAGAATGCAGTAGAGTTTGAATATTTTTAAACGTAAACCTAACTACAATAATACTTTTATATTTTATTTTAAAGAATATTTTTCAGTGTATCTATTTAACCCTAGCCTATATGTATTTAATTTTAAAATCCAGTATTTTTTTCTGCGTATGTGGAACGAAAATTGGAATCTATAAGTATACATTTGCAGTTTTTTAATGTGTGTCCTGGTTGATTGAAGTGTTTATCTATGGGGGAGTAAGGGATGTTTTGGCGTATGCTTAGTTTATGATTATTAAAACGAAATCTAAAACTGTTTACAGATTCACCAATATATCCACTATTTGGACATACTGAGTAGAAGAGAAAATATATTATATTTTGGCTATCACAGGTGAGGCGAGGTGGGTGTAATTTGATTCTGGTGTTGGGTATAGAAAATACTGTATCGTTTACTAAATGTTTGCAAATTAAGCAACGAGATTTGTTGCATTTGTAATTCCTTCATAGATTTTTATTTTTTAGATATTTGGTAGATTGAGAATATCTCATGGGTTGGGTGTTTGTTTCATTGCATTTATGGGTGGTTTATCGAAAATGTCTTTGATTTCTTTGTTTAATTGGAGGTTCTTGTAATCATTTTTTAAATTTTGAATAAGTATGTGGGAATATTGATTGTGGTTAAAAACCATGGGATTTTGATTGTTGTTTTTTCTTGTCTTGTATGTGAGAAGTGTGTTACGATTTATGTGGATGGTTTTATTTTGTGCTTCTTTTATTATTGGGTATTTACATTTTAGAAATTGCTTTGTTAAATTGTTAATGTTGTATAGAAATCTAGATGTTCTGAGCATATGCGTTTTATTCTTAGAAATGAGCTGTATACGATAGATTTTTTTTAATTTAAGGGGATGACAGTTAAACTGTAGATTCTATATTCTTAGAAATGAGCTGTATACGATAGATTTTTTTAATTTAAGGGGATGACAGTTAAACTGTAGAAATTTATATTGGTTTGTGGGTTTGTTGTATAGACTGGTGGAAAGTGTATGTTTGTTTAATTTTATCATGACATCTAAGAAAGGGACGGATGTGTATGAGTACTCCATGGTAAATTTAATTGTATTGCGGAAATTGTTGCAGAAAGTAAAAAAAGTATTTTAAATTTTTCTGATCCATGAGTCCATAATTAGAAAATGTCATCAATATATCTCAAATAATGTAATGGTTTATATTCTGATTTGTCTAGTATCTTCCTTTCTAGAATGTGCATAAAGATATTGGCATAGCTAGGTGCCATTTTCGTGCCCATTGCTGTGCCACTAATCTGTAAATAGTGTTTGTTGTTGAATTTAAAATTATTATGTGTTAAAATGAAATTTATTAATTGGCATATATATGTAATTTGGTTGTTAGGTAATTTGCTATTACTAAGGAACTCATGGCAAGCTGGTACTCCTTCAACATGTGGAATGTTCGTGTATAGAGACGTAACATCCATCGTTACTAGGATTATATCATAGTCATATACATATATATATATATATATATATATATATATATATATATATTAATAATTATAGTTTAGAACATGTGCAAATTATTATTTACTACGAAGTGTACATTTTTGTTTCGACTTTGAAAGGACAATGTCTCATCAGGTCGTGTCCTTTCAACTTTCAACTTTCGACCGTTGTATGTTCCGGCCTTCTTTAGGTGCTAGGAATTTTGATCTGAACCCTTTGTTACAAGTTATTGCTATTATTTCACCCCAGGCAAGACTCTAAAGTCAGTAATAGTTGTGAAATAACAAGAAAAAACAAAACAAGATCACGGGAACAATTTAGTGTAAATTTAAATTTATTTTCACCTGAAATTAAAGCAAAATCCTGAAATTAAAGCGAGAACAGCTCATGATTAAACATAATAGGCATTCATTGTCGCTTATATTTAACAATATATGTTTAGAAAATTATCTACTGCCTCGATAAACTAAATTTAAGTTACATGATGCCGCAGCATTAAATGATCCTAACACCAAGAAATTTCATATAATATGCGTGCGATCTACAGATAATATATACCACTTTAAGCATTATTTGTAGTTGATATTCATATTTGAGCAGACGGTCTATTTATTTACTTTTGTCTTCTTCTTCTTCTATGTGCCCTGTCCCTTCAGGACGTAGGCGATCATGGATCTCCACGTCTCCCTATCCCTTGTGGTTCTTAGTATGTTTGCTCCTGTTGCTCCTGGCAACCCCCGTTCCATCATCCACCTGATCAGACCCTGCAAATATGTTATCCGCTGCCTTCCACTGTCTCTCCTTCCTTCTATCTGTCCAGTCAGTATCAGGTTCTCCAGGCTCTCCTTCCTCATTGCATGTCCCAGGAACTTCATTTGTCTCTTCCTGATGCTCAGCATCAATTTCCTTTTTGTTGCCATTCTTTCTAACACCTTTTCATTGCTTGTATGCTCAGTCCACGATATCCGTAGCATCCTACTGTAGAACCACATTTCGGCCGCTTCCAGTTTTGTCCTCATTTTCGATGATATTGTCCAGCATTCACAGCCGTATTGAAGAACTGACATCACGTAGCAGTCTAGCACTCTTTTCTTCGTTTCTATTGAGATCTTCCTGTGTGTTAGTATTTTGCTCATCTTCTGGAACGCGTCCTTTGCCATGCCAATTCGCTTTCGGATCTCCGTGTCGCACTTTCCATCTCCTGTTAGAACACTTCCTAGGTACTTAAATTCTTGGACTTGTTTGATTCTGTTATCCCCCACCTGTATTTGACATTTTGGGTTGTATCTTTTGCTGATGACCATGCACTCAGTTTTCTTAAAGTTTATTTGTAGTCCCTTCTTGTCACTCTCCACTGTTACTTTCTGTATGAGATCTTGCAGTTTCATTTCCGTGTCCGCAATCAGTACTTACTTTTGTCTACCGGCTTGGATATATGAGAAATCTTAATAAAATGAATAATGATACTATTTAATAACTCAACTGAGCCTACACTCAAACATGAGTATGTACTAAAAATAACGTTTAAACTGATCTAGTGAATTAATAAAGAAATCAAAATTCATTACTTCTTTAGAAAATCTTTTTTACGATTGAGATGTCTAGAGAAGAAAATTAAAAAAAGCAGTTACCACTTTAATTACAATTTATGCATTAATCTACAGCAATGAACTGGGTTCTTTCGGTGACTGGTGTGTGTATACCACGTTTATATACAACTCGCTAAAATTTTCCTTCTCTGATTCTATACGCTTATGGTTTAGTGGGTTAGCGACTCCGACTGACACCAAATCGATCCCGGCCAGAAGCAAGTGGATGTGTCTAGCCACACTGATGAACTGTGATACAGCAAAGCATGTTTGTATGTGGATGACGAATATACATATATATATATAGCCGTCCACAGACAGATCTGTTTCGCTGTATCACAGCTCATCAGTACGGTTAGACAGCCGATTGCTTTTTACCCAGGATATATATATATATATATATATATATATATATATATATATATATATATATATTCTAAACATATACTGTTAAATATAAGTGACAATGAATGTCTATTATGTTCAATTATGAGCCGTTTAAACGTCGTATTTTGACTTTAATTTCAGTTGAAAATAAAGACAAAAATTCTTCAACATTTGAATAATTTTTTATTAAGTTGGTCCTAAGCTTTCGGCTCACATGAGCCATCTTCAGAGAGGTTATTAAGACGGTAACACAATAACATCCACCATCACCGACGATTTTATTGTGTGTTGACATAAAACTCCACTAGGCAACGGTAATAGTTACCAAAAATAACAAACGCAGTTCGCAAATTTGCAATGCGGTTCTATGACGTCACACCGCGTGATAGCGCGAGATGAGAACAGAACAATGTATTCAAATGCAATGTAATGTGTTATTACCAGATTTAAACGTGATTTTATTCATTGTCTCTTATATTTAACAGTATATGTTTAGATAATTATTTGCTGCCTCGATACACTAAATATCTATATATATATATATATATATATATATGAACATATTTTCACTGAATAATATATACATATTATGTATAATTATTTTTGTACTGATCCTTCTCATTTGTCTAATGAGTTTCTTGATGTTAACATGAAATTCATCAGGAAAGGCATCATAGTTTTAGCTATTCCAAATACTTTCAACCTTTTCTAAGATCATCTTCAGGGGTAAATTACAAAAAGAAACTTATTGTAACTACGACAAAATCTGCATTCTGTTGCGATAATGATTTTTATAACCACGCGTGATGTTATAGTCATTTTAAAATTTTAAATTTATCCATTGCTGTTATGGAATTTTGCAAAACAAGCGTTTCCATATTAGAGAGCTGGTCGCAAATTGGTAGAAATGTACAATGCCATCATGTTATACGAAATGTAATATTTTGTTGCGATATTCGTAATTAATTTGTTGGGCGTTAGTTGATTGATTTTGATATAAAGGTTCTCAAGATTTTTTTTTCTTATTGTAGGTGTAGTATATTGGAATTGTCAGCAAGTGTTTTCTTGTAGTGTAAAGGTGGACAAGGATTTGTCTTTAAATTTTATGTGATAGAACTTGTATCTAAGAAATGGAGTGTTAGACATCACGATAATGTTGTGGCCGTCAAGCCTATGTACTTACTTTTTGCCGGATACAATCTCTCGAAGGACATTTAAACTCTTGTGCAACATTGGTCTTTTATAAAACATTATGACAATATAGATGACGACAACATCCAAATAATGTAAACATAGCGGAACCTGTTGTATGCGACCACCCCTACTGCAATAAAAAAAATGGTCACATACGGCAGATGGTCGCTAACTAAAGACTCGTGACCTATCCTCCCCACGATCGTATATTTCACTCTGCAGAATGTACATATTTTAGTATTTTACAATATAACATGGGAATAAATAAATGAGAACATATAATGGTCTAAATTTGAAAAACATATTGGAGTAGATAGACTAAACTATCGCTCGGTGCACACTCCACCCACGTCTATTGAAAAGGTGAAGAGCCTCAACCCTTGTTCCCTGTTTAGGATGTGGTTTTCGGTTTTCTATTTTACAATATTTTCACTCCTTTTTTTTCTTTTCAATTGCAGTAGATAGACTAAACTATCGCCCGGTTCACATTCAACCCACGTCTATTGAACAGGTGAAGAGGCTCATCCCTTGTACCCTGTTTAGGATGTGGTTTCCGGTTTTCTATTTTCCAATCTTTATACTCCTTTTTCTTTTTAATTGGAGTAGATAGACTAAACTATCGCCCGGTTCACACTCCACCCACGTCTATTGAACAGGTGAAGTGGCTCATCCCTTGTACCCTGTTTAGGATGTGGTTTCCGGTTTTCTATTTTCCAATCTTTATACTCCTTTTTCTTTTCAATTGGAGTAGATAGACTAAACTATCGCCCGGTTCACACTCCACCCACGTCTATTGAACAGGTGAAGTGGCTCATCCCTTGTACCCTGTTTAGGATGTGGTTTTCGGTTTTCTATTTTCCAATATTTTCACTCCTTTTTTTCTTTTCAATTGCAGTAGATAGACTAAACTATCGCCCGGTTCACACTCCACCCACGTCTATTGAACAGGTGAAGAGGCTCATCCCTTGTACCCTGTTTAGGATGTGGTTTTCGGTTTTCTATCTTCCAATACTTTCACTCTTACGTAGCCCCCTGCACATCAGTGGTGTTATCGCCTTGCTCGGTGTAATATGATTTAAAAAAAATCATTCTGCATAATTATTTTTTTTAACATTAAAAACATATTTACAACGATTAACAAAAGAAATAAAAATTCTTTATTCTCGCGGGTGTAGGATTAAAAAGTCAGTTATTTCACTTTGTGTGGTGATTTTTTTTTTTTGTAATGAGACCATTTCGATTCTAATTGATTCTAATTGTTGGCACTTATTTCTTATAAAATATGTACGTTAGAAAAGTTCGTGATGTATACGTTTTCACTTTTTTCTTAGAAGTGAGTGATAGTCTGCGATAATATATGGAAAAATAAACAAGCATAAAATATATCTCGGATATAAGAGAAACACGGATATAAGAGAACTTGTATCCGGTCCCGACAACTCTCTTATTTTTTTTTTTAATCATATCACCCCGAGCAAGGTGGTAACGCCACTGATGTGCAGGGGGCTTCGTGAGAGTGAACAGATTGGAAAAGAGAAATCCGGAAAACACATCCTAAACATGGTCCAAGGGATGAGCCTCTTCACCTGTTCAATTGTCGTGGGTGGAGTGTGAACCGGGCGATAGTTTAGTCTATCTACTCCAATTGAAAAAAAAAATAAAAATAAAAAAGGAAGAGGAGTGACAAGATTGGAAAAGAGAAAGCCGGAAACCGCATCCTAAACAGGGAACAAGGGATGAGCCTCTTCACCTGTTCAATAGACGTGAGTGGAGTGTGAACCGGGCGATCAGGGTTACACTGTACAAGAAAAAAATGACTACGATGAGAGCAAAGAAAGAGAGAGTAAAATAATTGAGAAAAAATAAAATAATGAAAGAGATAAACATTGAAAATTTAAATTTCACATAGATGTGATTTTTCCTCCTACGCCCGAATTTATCCAAGTTGGTCCAGAAACCGATAAATCTCTTGAACTTGTTAAATGTAATCAGTACATGTTAATAAAAGACAGCCGCCGTTTGACCACCGCCATTTCAACAAAGAATAAAAATTTGACACTTCACTACCATAACAAAACAACGAGAACGTATTTCTGGCTTAGATTAAAGGTAAATGATATAGATTACTGACTTAATTTTTCCAAATTTAGAAGTTAGGACAGTATTGCAGTTAACAATAGCAAATCGTCCGTGCATGAATAACGGTCGTTAATATCATACAGTCGCTGACGACGGGGGTTGCATACATTCCAGTGTAGGTTAAATGAATCTTTCTATTAAACTTTTTTTGTTCAGTTAACAATGATGAGATAAAGAAATTGGAGATTAATGATATACGCTTTTCAAAAACCAATGAATGCCGTAGAAAACCTCTTTCTGACGATAAGTAAACAGTTTATATGTTTCGATTTTCTTCCAAGATAACTTGTTGCTCATATGATTGGTCCATGCTAATTTTCAATACCAACCTGGTGAACCACATTTCTATGACTTGAAGTCTCTTAATTATCTATGAAAATAATGTCTATTATTCCGTCCCATACGAAGTTATATATTACGTAGCACTTCAGTAGTTTCTTTGTTTCTAAGGACATATTCTTCTACTATGTGCCCTGATTTCAGGATGTAGGCGATCATGGCTTTCCACGTCTCCTTATCCCTGGTGGCTCTTAGCACGCCTTCTGCTGTTACACCATGCAACCCTCGTTCCATCATCCACCTGATTAGGTCCTTCAAATATTTTATCCACTGCTTTCCGCTGTCTATTTTTCCTTCTATCTGGCTTGTTAGTATCAGGTTCTCCAAGCTCTCTTTCTTCATTGCATGTCCCAGGAACTTCAGTTGTCTCTTCCTGATGCTCAGTATTAATTTCCTTTTTGTTTCCATCATTTCTAAGATCTCATCATTGCTCACTTACTCGATTCATGATATTCTCAGCATCCTTCTGTAGAAACACATTTCAGTTGCTTCAAGTTTTTCCTTAATCTTTGATAATGTTATCCTGCATTCACTGTCATATTGAAGAACTAACATCACATAGCAATCCAGTACTCACTTCTATGTTTCTAGCGAAATCTTCCTGTTTCTTAATACTTTACTCAACTTCTGAAATGCTTCCTTCGCCATGCTAATTCGCCTTCGGATCTCTGTGTCACACTCTCCGTCTTCTGTTAGAACACTTCCCAGGTATTTCAATTTTTCTACCTGCTTGATTTTAGTATCCCCGATCTGTATTTGGCATAGTGAGCAGCCCTTTTTACTGATGACCATGCATTCCGTTTTCTTGCAGTTTATTTGTAGTCCTTTCTTGTCACGCTCTTCAGCTACCTTTTGTAGGAGGTCTTGATTTTTTTTTCTTCTTCTATGTACTCTGTCCCTTCAGGACGTAGGCGATCATGGTTCTCCACGTCTCCCTATCCCTTGTGGCTCTTAGTATATTTGAGCCTGTTGCTCCTGGCAACCCCCGTTCCGTCATCCACCTGATCAGACCCTGCAAATATGTTATCCGCTGCCTTCCTCTGTCTCTCCTTCCTTCTATCTGACCAGTCAGTATCAGGTTCTCCAGGCTCTCTTTCCTCATTGCATGTCCCAGGAACCTCAGTTGTCTCTTCCTGATGCTCAGCATCAATTTCCTTTTTGTTGCCATTCTTTCCAACACCTCCTCGTTGCTTGCATGCTCAGTTCACGATATCCGTAGCATCCTTCTGTAGAACCACATTTCGTTAAGCTGATAGTTCTGTGTAGTTCGCACTCGTTTGCACCAGGTTTCTTTGGCAACGCTATAAATATCGACTTGCATAGGTCGTCTGGTATTATTCCGCTGTTATAAATTTCGTTTATTATGTCGATAATCTTTTCTATGCCATATTCTTCTAAGGCTGTCAGCAGCTCTATCACTATGCCATCTGGGCCAGGTGCTTTGTTTCTGTTCATTTTGGCCATTGCAGCTTCCACTTCGGATTTCAGTATTTCCGGTCCACCCATCTGTGTATTCTCGGTTGTTCTCTCTTGTTGCAAAAGAGATCCTTTATATATTCTTCCCATCGCTGGAGTATTTCCTCTTTCTCTAATATGATTGTTCCTTCCTTGGATTTTATGCATCCTGTTGAGGAGCAGGTTTTTTGTCCTGTCAGTTCTCTGATCTCTTTATGCATCTCTGCTTTGTTGTTACTGCCCAGTCTCTCTACTTCTGCGCATTTGTTGTTGAGCCATTCCTCTTTGGCTTGTCTGCATTTGTTCCTTATCTCCCTGTGAAGTTTTTTGTACTCTGCTCCGTGCTTTGGCGTTATTTTTTGTCTCCTTTGCATCATGTGGAGGATCTCTTCGGTCATCCACTCATTTTTTCTTCTTCGTCTGATTTCCTTTGGGGCTATGTTGTTCGCTGAGGTCACCATTGCTTTTTTAGTGAATCCCATTTTGAGTACCCTTTTACAATTTGTTCTTCATATTTCTTTCTCACGCTGTTATTGTATTCTTTCTGCAGGGTGAGATCATCCTCTAGCGTGTCGTATTGCAGCCTTGGTGATGTGCTGGGCTTCTTCAGTCTTCGGAGTTTCACTTTTAGTTTGCAGATGACTGGGACGTGGTCACTTCCGCAGTCGGCACCTGGGTATGTTTTGCATTGGACTACTGCGTTCCTGAATCTCTTGTTTCTAGTTATATAATCTAGTTGGTTCTTTGTGTCGCCTCCTGGACTTCTCCATGTCCATAAACGTCGTGGCTGTTCTTGGAACCAGGTATTAGTAATAACCTGGTCATTGGCTGAGCACCATTGGATCCATTTTTCTTATCTTTCGTTGCACTCTCCTAGTCCGAAGTTGCCGTTCGTGTCTCCTTCTCTACCTACCTTTGCATTTAAGTCCCTCATTATTATCCTAATTTCTTGGTTTTTGCACTGAGCCTTGGCACTGTCCAGTATTGAATAGAAAGATTCTATTTCGTCCTCCGAGCTTTGAGTTGTCGGCGCATAAACTACTATCATAGCTATATTGAAGGGCCTTCCCCTCAGTTTAACCAAGAGGACTCTCTCTGACAGTTGCCAGTATCCAAGTACACATCTCTTCACTTGTTTGTTTAGTATTAAAGTAACCCCTTTTTCGTTTTTTTTACCTCCTGCATATATTATACTGTGGGTGTTGCTACTGACATCTCCGTTATTAGGCCATCTTGTTTCACATATGCCTAGGATGTTGATATTCAGTCTGTTCATCTCCTGTTTGAAATTCTCTAGTTGTCCACAGTTGAGTGTCCTGACGTTCCATGTTCCTATGGTGAGTTTGTCTTTGATGGGCACAGTTGCAGGGTAACGGTTCAGAGACACCTGTTGCTCATGTCGTTCTTTCCAGGGCGAGGGACAAATTTTGGAGTAAAATGTCCCCTTTACGCCGTTGGTGCTAACAGTCGCCGGATGACGGTCAGGGGGCACCTGTTGCCCATGCCGGTTCTTACCGAGCGAGGAGTTGCTTCCTTGGGAAGCAACCCCCTTCACGCTGTTGGCTTTAATATATTTGTTGTAACTATCCATGATTGAGCAGGGGTAGATAGTGTTGACTTCTCCACGATGGTTTATTGAGACATCAACTCTAGTTAGCTGGCCGTTGACTCTTTGAGAGTTCTTCCGCCCTTTGTAGGTTTATATTTTTTGGACCTACAGGGATGCTAACGACCAAATTATATATACATATATATATATATAATTGATGGAAAAAAAAATTATTACCTTGTAATTATGATTCATTTCGGTAAAAATAATCTTTGTTATTTCTAAGTGTTATGTGATACAAAAATCATATACATTACTCAACATTGTTCCATTTCTATGATCAATATAACTTCCTGATATGTTGGTATTATTATTTTGAAGGTGTTAACTGTATAGCTTAAGTTGCAAGCATCAGTCAGTTAAGTGCCATACGTGATATACCCTTGGGCAATCATGTCTCGAAAGCGACATTACTAAGTGGATAGAAGATTATCCCGCAGTAGGTTGCCATTGCTTTCTGCAGTAGACTGGCTGTCAGCCAAGGTTATAGAACCCAATCTGTTCTGTTATTTAACCCATAAATAGGGGAAATAAATTGATTAACAACTTTCCCAAGGGTATTTGCGCGTAAATGAATGCAAGGAATTCAATCATCGTGTCATAAAATATGCAATGCATTTTTGTCACCAAATGCTGCATCGTGCATTGTACTGATTTAAACATTGCTTTTGCCTGAGTCAACATTTTATCACACAAATTTTAATCGAATTTTCTCCTAATTTCCGAGCAAATTATGAAGCATCAACAAACAGAAACCGTGAAAATAGAATTCGAATGAAGAACAACAACGAAAACAAGTCATAACCAGAAATGATAAAACCAGACACAATGGCAGTGAAATCCTAGAAATATCATAATATTCAGCGTATAAGGCGCAATATTTTACGCCCAAAATTTTATATCAGCCATTTAAGAAGAAAAACTCTGGATAAAAAAAAAAGATAAGGATAACAGAAAACTACACATTTTTTAAGATGTTGTGGTCTTCTATAAAGTCATATCATCTGAATCTGTAAAGAGTCGAAAAGAAGCATGAGTCCTGGGTATGGCGGTAAACTGCATCAGGCAGCAAGGCCTCTGATTGGCAGGTTGTGAGGAGCAAGGAACAATATTATAGTAATATAATTGCTGTTGTTCCCAAGTCCACCCTGACCCGGAGTGGTTACACCTGTTCGGGTTCCATCTATGGGCAAATAGTTAACCCCCAAACTGAGGTCAAAACACTAAGAAAGACTTTTATAGAAATATGTACTTAAAAATAGACTTTTATAGAAAAATATACATTTTTGAAAGAAAAATATTACCAAAAATACTTTTCTAAAGGAAAAAATTATTGTCATAACACATTTTTGAAGAAAAAGAAGCAATACATTTTTTAATACAAAAGTAGAAGTCATCTTCAGTTTTCTAAAGTAAAAAAAAAACATTCAAAAAAATAAATTTTCATCAAAATCTGACTAAGTCAACCTTCTCCCTATAACAGAACATTTAAAAAGATACCCTAAAACCCTAATTTTAGGCATTAAATAACACACAGAGGTCGATAGGCTTTTAAACAAAATTCAAATTCAAATTCGAGAAGAGACATGGCCTTTTCAAAAGAAGAAGGACTTTCTTTATTAGAAGACGAAGCTGCTGTTCAGATGAGAAAGACAACAGAAATATAACGTAATATGAATACTATTAAAACTATAATGTAATATTAATATAATATGATGATTGTAATATGATCATGATTAAACTGCTAATATAATATATTGATAGCAATATGATCATAACATAATAGTAATATAATATAATGACTGTAATATGATTATGATTACAATATAATAGTAATATAATTGTAGTAATATGATTATAATATAATAGTAATATATTATAATGATTATAATAAGATTATGACTACAATATAATAGTAATATAATATATTGATAGCAATATGTATATAATATAATTGTAATATAATATAATGATTTTAATAAGATTATGACTACAATATAATAGTAATATAATATATTGATAGCAATATGTATATAATATAATTGTAATATATAATGATTTTAATAAGATTATGACTACAATATAATAGTAATATAAATATATTGATAGCAACATGTATATAATATAATTGTAATATAATATAATGATTTTAATAAGATTATGACTACAATATAATTGTAATATAATATATTGATAGCAACATGATTATAATATAATAGTAATATAATATAATGATTTTAATAAGATTATGACTACAATATAATAGTAATATAATATATTGATAGCAATATGTATATAATATAATTGTAATATAATATAATGATTTTAATAAGATTACGATTACAATATAATAGTAATATAATATATTGATAGCAATATGTATATAATATAATAGTAATATAATATAATGATTTTAATAAGATTATGACTACAATATAATAGTAATATAATATATTCATAGCAATATGTATATAATATAATTGTAATATAATATAATGATTTTAATAAGATTACGATTACAATATAATAGTAATATAAATATATTGATAGCAACATGTATATGATATAATTCTAATATAATATAATAGATTTTAATAAGAAATTTACGAATTACAATATAATAGTAATATAATATATTGATAGCAATATGTATATAATTAGAATTAGTAATATAATACTAATGATTTTAATAAGGAATTATTAATTTCTAATGAATATAATAAGTTAATTATAATATATTGATAAGCAATATGTATATAATATAATTACCAATAATAATAATAATGATTTTTAATAAGATTACGAATTACAATATAATAATAATATAATAAATATATTGATAATACAACATATTATATAATATAATTGTAATATAATATAATGATTTTAATAAGATTACGATTACAATATAATAATATAATATAATATATTGATAGCAATATATTATATAATATTAATAAGTAATATAATATAATGATTTTAATAAGAATTACGATTACAATATAATTAAGTTAATATAATATATTGATAGCAATATGTAATATTAATATAATATTAATAATAATTAATAATGAATTTTAATAAGATTATGACTTACAATATAATATTAATAATAATAATATTGATACTTAATTATAATATAATTAAGAATATAACAATAATGATTTTAATAAATTCAATAAATACAATTATAATTAATAATAATAATAATTGATTTTAATAATGAATTATAATTTAATAATAATTAAGTAATAATAATAGGATTTTATTAAGATTATGACTAACAATATAATAATAATATAATATATTGAATTAACAATAATGTAATATAATAATAATTAATAATAAGGAATTTTAATAATGATTTTAATAAGATTACGATTACAATATAATAATTAATATAAATATATTGATAATAACATAACCAATATATATAAATATAATTAAGTAATATAATATAATGATTTTAATAAGATTACGATTACAATATAATGATTAATATAAATATATTGATAAGCAACATATATATATAATTGTAATATAATATAATGATTTTAATAAGATTACGATTACAATATAATAGTAATATAATATATTGATAGCAATATGTATATAATATAATAGTAATATAATATAATGATTTTAATAAGATTATGACTACAATATAATAGTAATAATATAATTATTATTCAATATTAATATGTAATAGTACATAACTATAATATAATATAATGATTTTTAATAAGATTATGATTACAATATAATATATAATAATAAATAATATTGATATAACACGTATATAATATAATTTTATTATATAAATGATTTAATAAGATTACGATTACAATATAATATAATATAATATATTGATATAAATATGTATATAATATAATATAATATAATATAATGATTTAATAATTATAAGACTATTAATATATTATAAATAATATAAATATAAAATAATATATATAATATAATTATAATATAATATATCGATTTTAATAAGATTTATTGATTATAATATAATAGTAATATAAATATATTGATAGCAACATGTATATAATATAATTGTAATATAATGTAATGATTTTAATAAGATTACGATTACAATATAATAGTAATATAATATATTGATAGCAATATGTATATAATATAATAGTAATATAATATAATGATTTTAATAAGATTACGATTACAATATAATAGTAATATAATATATTGATAGCAATATGCATATAATATAATTGTAATATAATATAATGATTTTAATTAGATTATGACTACAATATAATAGTAATATAATATATTGATAGCAATATGTATATAATATAATTGTAATATAATATAATGATTTTAATAAGATTATGACTACAATATAATAGTAATATAATATATTGATAGCAACATGATTATAATATAATAGTAATATAATATAAGGATTTTAATAAGATTATGACTACAATATAATAATAATATAATATATTGATAGCAATATGTATATAATATAATTGTAATATAATATAATGATTTTAATAAGATTACGATTACAATATAATAGTAATATAAATATATTGATAGCAACATGCATATAATATAATAGTAATATAATATAATGATTTTAATAAGATTACGATTACAATATAATAGTAATATAAATATATTGATAGCAACATGTATATAATTGTAATATAATATAATGATTTTAATAAGATTACGATTACAATATAATAGTAACATAATATATTGATAGCAATATGTATATAATATAATTGTAATATAATATAATGATTTTAATAAGATTATGACTACAATATAATAGTAATATAATATATTGATAGCAATATGTATATAATATAATTGTAATATAATATAATGATTTTAATAAGATTATGATTACAATATAATAGTAATATAAATATATTGATAGCAACATATAATTGTAATATAATATCATGATTTTATTAAGATTATGATTACAATATTATAGTAATGAAATATATTAATAGCAACATGTATATAATATAATTGTAATATAATATAATGATTTTAATAAGATTACGATTAAAATATAATAGTAATATAAATATATTGATAGCAGCATGTATATAATATAATTGTAATATAATATAATGACATTAATAAGATTACGATTACAATATAATAGTAATATAAATATATTGATAGCAACATGTATATAATATAATTGTAATATAATATGATGATTTTAATAAGATTACGATTACAATATAATAGTAATATAAATATATTGATAGCAACATGTATATAATTGTAATATAATATAATGATTTTAATAAGATTACGATTACAATATAATAGTAATATAATATATTGATAGCAACATGTATATAATATAATTGTAATATAATATCATGATTTTAATAAGATTATGATTACAATATTATAGTAATGAAATATATTAATAGCAACATGTATATAATATAATAGTAATATAATATAATGATATTAATAAGATTATGACTACAATATAATAGTAATATAATATATTGATAGCAATATGCATATAATATAATAGTAATATAATATAATGATATTAATAAGATTATGACTACAATATAATAGTAATATAATATATTGATAGCAACATGTATATAATATAATTGTAATATAATATAAGGATTTTAATAAGATTATGACTACAATATAATAATAATATAATATATTGATAGCAATATGTATATAATATAATTGTAATATAATATAATGATTTTAATAAGATTACGATTACAATATAATAGTCATATAAATATATAGATAGCAACATGTATATAATTGTAATATAATATAATGATTTTAATAAGATTACGATTACAATATAATAGTAATATAATATATTGATAGCAACATGTATATAATATAATTGTAAATAATATAATGATTTTAATAATATTATGATTACAATATAATAGTAATAAAATATATTGATAGCAATATCTATATAATATAATAGTAATATAATATAAGGATTTTAATAAGATTATGACTACAATATAATAGTAATATAATATATTGATAGCAATATGTATATAATATAATTGTAATATAATATAATGATTTTCATAAGATTACGATTACAATATAATAGTAATATAATATATTGATAGCAATATGTATATAATATAATTGTAATATAATATAATGTTTTTAATAAAATTATGATTATAATATTATATTAATATAATATATTGATAGCAACATGATTATAATATAATAGTAATATAATGATTTTAATAATATTATGATTACAATATATTAGTAATAAAATATATTGATAGCAACATGTATATAATATATTTATAATATAATAGAATGATTTTAATAAGATTATGATTACAATATAATAGTAATAAAATATATTGATAGCAACATGTATATAATATAATTGTAATATAATGGTTTTAATAAGATTATGATTACAATTTAATAGTAATATAACATATTGATAGTAATGTGATTATAATTGTAATACAATATAATGATTGTAATATGATTTTAATATAATGATAGTAATATAATTTTTGTAGTAATATGATAGCAATATGATTATAATCATAATATATTATTACTAATGAAGACAATATTCTTCATTGCTTTTCTGAAACTTTAATTTTTGTAAGAATTAAAAATTAACAATCTGATCCTATTATAATTACTCATAGCTCATGGATTTTTCAATGACTGTATTGCCTATATATTTGTCTAATGTCAAAAATTATCTTTACATTTCTTTCCCTTTCGTTTTATTAATCCATGTAATATTATGGCCCATAATCTGTTTTTTATATTATTAAATAAATATTCATCATATCCCTTTTAATTATTAACATTTTACGTCTAATAGGTACCAGAGTATTACTCATCTACGTTGAATTTTCTTGCACACACCTTATTGTTTTCTGCATATTATTGATAAATAATAACAGGAAGAAGGCCTTACGATCTAATACTTTACTCTTTCCCCGGCAACCAAAACCTCTACTACAATCTAATGCTAATGAACGTCAAACAGTAAAATTACGATTCATCAGACTCATTTAACGTCAGTGTAATTAGGCGTCTTAAAATAGCCTCACATGTCAAGCGCACCACCATCGCCACCACAGCGGTGTGAGTCGCTCTTGCGAAATGGTCCTGCCATATGTAAGTAGGGCCAGAAGCATAAGCTTTATGGAGCCACCATCTTTGTCGCTGCTGCTCTCGTCTCTACATCTGGTGTGTTTTTGCTGCTGTCAAATCGTTGCATATAAAAGTGTAATTAATTAAGCCATAAATTTTTATACTAGTAAAATCATTTATATACGAGGGGGCACTGAGAAGAGAGAAGAGAGCGAGAAGTGTGCAACGTTTGGAAAAGTCGGTTCGTGAGAAAGATTAGACCTACAGGACTTAATCGAATACAATACAATGCATAGAAATATTTATTCTCTCTCTCTCTCTCTCTCTCTCTCTCTAATATATATATATATATATATATATATATATATATATATATATACATATATATATATATATTCGGTCAAAACGAGAGACACATTAACTTAATTACCAATAACCCCAACCAACCCCCACGACAACAACGAACCAAATATAAACAGAGAATGATTCCAAACCTTTATTTCTCCGATGATGTGTTTAGGTACCAAACACTGAAACAGCCATATGATTGTAGAGAAGAGGACATATATAGAGGAAATTATGTACATGTTCTAAACATAATTTATAATAAATATTCACAGCTCTATACATCATATATCGAGCACTGTTTTAAATTAATGTTTTGGACGGGAAAAAATTTATCCTTTTTCTCTCCTCATTCTATACTCACTCGGATATATATATATATATATAGAGAGAGAGAGGGAGAAAGAGAAAATATGTATGAAAATGCAAAAAAAATTCATGGTGATTTATGAATGCATTGAACAGTCATGATACTTTATTTCCAGTACTTTAAATTTTTTCCTTCTAAGCACAGGAAATTTTATATTCTACACATACACAAAGGATGCGGCAGAAATATTTCCCACATTTTATATATTGAACTTATTTCTGCTACATAATGTATATATTAGGGTGTAAATATTTAGAAATAAATAAAAAATTCTCCAAAAAACAATGAAAAATTAAAGATTAATTAAAGCTCTCATTTACCAACGCGATTAGTCCTCTGATGGACTTTATCAAGGCAAAAATAAGGATTATATTTTGCAACATGTTTTTATAGAGAGAAGCGAACAAACATTAAAAATTTGTAAATTTAAGATCGCACAAAAATATTCTTGACGTTAAGTGTGAAATTCAGATAAATTATGGAAGATACTAAGCAATATAGTTTAATGCCTATTAAACGAAAGTGATTGAAACTCATTTCTTGCTATCATTTTTCTTTTTTATATTTATTTACTTTTTCAGTTCCTTTGATTCTTAAATTTACGTTTGACCCATCAAAGGGTCAAATAGGTTTGCAAAAAATTTTCCTTTGTCTTTATTGATAGACTTAACTATCGCCCGGTTCAAACTCTACCCATGTCTATTGAACAGGTGAAGAGGTTCATCCCTTGTTTCCTGCTTAGGATGTGGTTTCCGGCTTTCTCTTTTCCAATCTTTTCACTTTTACGTAGCCCCCTGCGCTTCAGTGGCGTTACCGCCATGCTCAGGGTGATATGATTAAACAAAATACTATCTTATATATATATATATATATATATATATATATATATATATATATATATACTAGCAGAAAGGCCCGGCGTTCCTCGGGTGTAATGAAAGCTTTAAAACTAATACATGGTTCTGGAGCTCAGACTCTTTGGACGTTGGCACGAAAGACTAAAAAGTTTCCAGTTAAAGCGAAACTGTAGACTGAAAGAAAAATGAAATCTATTTTTTGCACTATTGTAAGAACTGCAATCTTGAAACTTCTGAATATCGTTTCGTATGTCTTCGTCTGTGAGTGTATCAAATTTCATTAAAATTGGACCATTCCTTGTATAACCCGATTTTTTCGATAATCAATTTTCGATATTTATCGGGGTTACCTCGACACAAAACCTAACCAAGAACAGTCGCTGACGCTTATAGTACAACTGTGTAAATTTTCAAGAAAATCGGTTCAGCTGTTTCAGAGTCTATAGGTAACGGATACACACACACACACACACACACACACACACACAGACAAAGTTCAATTTATAAATAAGTTTATATATATATATATATATATATATATATATATATATATATCAGCATGCGGTGTAGATATAGAAGAATCCAAAAGAGTAACCTGTACATATAGTGGTAGGATAACTTTCTAAGAGAGCTCTAAATATATATGTATATAAATACATATAGAGCAAATATAAAAGAAATTAAGGCAGGCACGTTATTTCATGGTAAAGCGGGCATATGATCCTTTTTCAGGCGAACCATCATCAGTTTCCCTCTTTATTGAACGAATTCGTGTAAAATCTTTTGTACAATAAAGACGGAAGCCGATGTTGCTTTGCCTGAAATAGTCCTATACTTCCGATTTACCATGAAATAACGTGTCTGCTTTAATTTTTCTTATATATATGATATTTTTAATCCAAAAGCATAATGTGGTAGATAAATCCCAAAATAGATAATATTAATTTCCTTAATATTAAAATTGATCAAGGTGGAAGGCTCAATGCAAATATTATATTCTAATGACAGAACCAAATATAAAATCTTCTGTCATTTGAATTTGATTAAATAGATTTTTCGTTTCACCGTTGCTGAAGAAACGAGGATGTCTTCGTAGAAATGGCTACTCAACGGTTTTAAACATCGAAATTTTGGTTTATATATATATATATATATGATGGGCAGCGATTTTTTGTACAAGTTTAGATAGAGACAAAGGTAAATTTTGTTACGAAAACGTTTTTTCAAGATTTGGAGCCATTTTCTTGTGTTTTCCAGTGAGATTCAAGTTTAAACTTTTACCAGAAATCATAAAATTGTGAACAATGTTAAAAATTCCTTGAAGAACATCCGTTCATTTTCAAACAGAGTTTACACACGCACGCATACACACACGCGCACACACACGTATACACACACACACACACACACACACACACACATATATATATATATATATATATATATATATATATATATATATAAACTTATTTATAAATGGAACTTTGACTCTGTGTGTGTATGTGTGTGTGTCCGTTAACTATAGACTCCGAAACGGCTGAACCGATTTTCTTGAAAATTTACACAGTTGTACTATAAGCGTATGCGAGTGTTCTTAGCTAGGTTTTTCTGTCGAGGTACCTCCGATAAATATCGAAAATCGATAATCGAAAAAATCGGGTTATAGAATGAGTGGTCCGATTTTAATCAAATTTGATACACTCATAGACAAAGACATAAGAAAGGATATTCAGAAGTTTCAAGGTTGCAGTTCTTACAATAGTGCAAAAAAATTGATATCGATACCAAGAAATCAAAATTTGACTTACATTCATTCATTTTTCTTTCAGTCTACGGTTTCGCTTTAACTTGAAACAACTATTGCTTTTTAGTCTTTCGTGCCAACGTGCAAAGAGTCTGAGCTCCAGGACCATGGATTAGTTTTCAAGCTTTCATTACACCCGAGCAACGCCGGGATATACTGCTAGTATATATATATATATAAACTGAGAATGAGATGTAAATGAAGTGATTACTGATTAAAAAAAAGAGATATTTTCATGGGACATAGTTATTATTTTTTAAATATCTGTCAAGACAATGCGCTGAATCCAGGGGTGTCTATAAAATAGATGGCTCACACATTATACATTGAAAATATCATGCATAAAAAAAAAGCTTTGATATTTGAACGTGTAAAAAGTATCCCGATATTACACCGTATAAAAGCCTTCAGAAAACTTCCAGAAACTGCGCAATCCTCAGAGCCACACCGTCATACAATTCCCTTTTACTGTTAGTCATGCTAATTACTCTAAAAATTTCTACTTACGATTATAAGACCGGATTTCATATTTCTG
Organism: Ascarosepion bandense; assembly: GCA_037127315.1. Taxonomy (NCBI): domain Eukaryota; kingdom Metazoa; phylum Mollusca; class Cephalopoda; order Sepiida; family Sepiidae; genus Ascarosepion; species Ascarosepion bandense. The sequence continues at coordinate 2,780,702 of JBBBDQ010000391.1, forward strand.
TCTCTTGCATTCTTGATACATAGAAAATAATGCCGGTGGCATTTAGAAGGCGATGTTAATCTTGCAAAAAATATCTACACGCAGGAAAGGCTCATTATCTAATAAACAGAATATATATTTTCATTCTTATTCCTGGTTTCTCATTTTCTTTTATTGTTTTCTTTTTGAACTCTTTCTTTGAATCAATTTATTTCCTCATTTTCTTTATTCGTTGCATTTTTTTTACTGATATATAACAAAAATAATTGTGTGTATTTTGGCAGCATTTTTTCATTAATGCAGGTTTCATTGAATAATATAGACAAGTTTTGTCTATTAATTTTGTGTAGGATCCGTTCATACCGTCTGCTATTCTTGATGGTGATGTCGTTGAAAGACAACAAAAAATCACAGTATTTGTTGAATTTTTTATCGGGTCTAAGCTTTCGGCTCACATAAGCCATTATCAAAGAGTAAATATTAACACACAGTAAACATAGAACATTTAAGTTATTAACAATAAAGAGAATTGAATTGAAAATATAAGTCCATCCCTACCGTGGCGGATGGCCGAAGACAGTGACAAAATAGTGTTGTGGTCCCTGGTCTGATTACAGACATTTGAGTACGTTATTGGAAATATCGAAATTGATTGTATTCAAACCAGGTTTAAATTGTTTAATGTAGAGTGCTTCGAGGATTTTTAGTTTCTGTTTGTTATTTTCTTGTTTAAGTATGTACGTGTTATCAACAAGCGTTTTTCTCAGAAGTGTGCATTGATAACCGTGTTGTTCTAAATGACGGAATATATTTGAATTTTTATTTAAGTGCAACGTCAGACGCTGTGAGAGCGAATTTGTGGTGTGGCCAATGTAGATATTATTGAGGTTGTTAGAGATACATTCTCTAAATGGACATATGAATAAAAATAATGTATACGATAGCTTTATGCATGTCAAAAGAATGTCAAATATATAACTGCTAGGTCAATGAACTAAATGCTTGTAGTAATGTCCACTGTTTAATCGAGGCGATAATGTAGTCGTTGTGTAACGAATATGTTGCTTAAGTCATGAGTTCGATATTCTTCTGTCGTGGGCCCGGTTAAAGGTTCAGCCAGAATAATACAAAACAATCAAAATAGGAAATAATGAATATATATTAAACATGGCAAAATACAACACTTGGAACTTTGTTAGTAGAACGATAATACTGGTTAGTGTGTACGACGATAATTCGATCCTCGTTTTGGGACTCGTAATGTGCGTTGTGGTACAGTGGATATCGGCTCGGAACGAGAAACCGGGGAGCCGAGTTCGAATTCCAGTTGAATCCATTGTATTCACTTACGCGCAAAATACCCTTGGGAAAGGTATTAATCCGTCTCTTCCTTTCAGTTATGGGTTAAATAGCAGGGCAGATTGAGTTCTATAGCCTTGGCTGGCAACCAGTCTACCGCAGAAAGCAATGGCAACCTAGTGCGGGATAATCTTCTGCCCAGTCAATCATGTCTCATTCGTGTATCACGTATGGCACTTAACTGACTGACTGAATATAATTGTTGGAATCATGATTAAGGCTTCTGGTCATGAAGTGGGGGATCGGTTATATATTGTTATGAAGTCATAAACTGATCCCCCACTAATTACTACGTGATAATATATTATATCGCTTCTTCCTCTAGCTATCAATCAAATAGCAGGACAGATTGAGTTCTATAGCCTTGGTCGGCAACCAGTCTACCCAGAAAGGAATGGCAACCTATTGCGGAATAATCTTCTGCCCAGTCAGTCATGTCTCTTTCAAGACATGATCGCCCAAGCGTGTATCACGTATGGCACTTAACTGACTGACTTAACTGACTGACTGAATGTCGCTACGGTAGCAGTGTTCGTAGACGACTCTTAGTTAAGTTCAGGGCGGTCTTCTCAGGCTACTCACTCAGGCTATCTCGTCAGGCTATCTCGTCAGGCTATCTTCTGGCTATCTGCTCTTACCTCTTGTGAAAGGAAGTTTATGTAGGAATGTTTTATTGTAGGAAAGGATGTTTTAAATCATTTTTTAAGATCTTCATCTATATATTATGTTCATGTTTTGGTCAGTTTTGTTTCCTATCTATTTTTTTTTAATCATATCACCCCGAGCAAGGCGGTAACGCCACTGATGAGCAGGGGGGTACGTAATAGTAAAAATATTGGAAAAGAGAAAGCCGGAAACCACATCCTAAACAGGATACAAAGGATGAGCCTCTTCACCTGTTCAATAGATGTGGTTGGAGTGTGAACCGGGTGATAGTTTAGTCTATCTACTCCAATTGAAAAAAAAAAAATAAGAAAAAAAAGATAAGTGAAAAGATTGGAAAAGAGAAAGCCAGAAACCACATCCTAAACAGGGAACAATGGATGAGCCTTTTAACCTGTTCAATAGACGTGGGTGGAGTGTGAACCGGGCGATGGTTTAGTCTATCTACTCCAATTGAAAAAAATTTTTAAAAAGTGAAAAGATTTTGAAAAGCGAAAACCGGAAACCACATCCTAAACAGGGAACAAGGGATAGATTTTGTAATATATATATATATATATCCACACACACACACACACACACACACACACACACACACACACACACACACATATGAAACTTTGTAACTTGCTTGAAGCATTGAGTATATTAGGTGTATGGTTAGAGCTCTCCTGCCATTCTGAAGATGAAATTTTGATCTCGAAATATTAATGTATAATAAATAGGTAATAACCAACAAATTCGTTACCTTCTTTTCTTTTACTAAATGCATTGTGATAGCCTTCAAGACCTAACCATACTCTAAATATATATATATATATTATAAAAAGTGAAAGGACAAGAAGATTAAAATTTACACATGAGCCAACTTCAGAGAGCCGAAAACGAACATAATAAATCAAAATATCTTTTTTTTGTTTTGAATTTCACCTGAAATTAAAGCCAAAATACGATTTTTAGAACGGCTCATGATTAAATATAATAGACATTCGTTGTCTCCTATATTTAACAGTATATGTTTAGAAAATTATCTGCTGCCTCTCTCTCTCTCTATATATATATATATATATATATAGAGAGAGAGAGAGAGAGTCATCCGCAGACAGATCTGTTTCGCTGTATCGCAGCTCATCTGTACGGTTAGACTCCGATTGCTTTCAACCCAGGATTGAAATCCGACCGAATTGGGGACAGTCGGCGATTCTACATCTGGGCTATAGGCGCTCGGTAAAAGAAGGCAGACTTTTTAGCATGTATATTATCATTATACACGTGCAATAAGCCAGAGTGCTCTAATTCATTACTGAATGAGCGATGATACTCCCTTCATATATATATATATATATATACAGGTGCCCGACAATATTTTTCGGACACTTTGAAAAAAGTACTTCAAGGTGGTTACTAGTGCCAAAAAATTTGAGATTGTAAGTACGTAGTTGAGGAGTGAAAATCCACTACTAGTGTAATCATTTTTTTTTAGTTTGTCTTTGATAATTTTAGTTTTTTGTGATTTTTGCGAAAACTTGCGCGACATTATTTTTCGGACATGACAAAAAATCCTATTTTATTAAGAGCTAAGTTCATGTATATGTTACTGTATGCAAATTTTCTGCTTGTACACTTAGCTGTCATCATTAGAATCAATTATCTGTTCTATTTTACTGGCAAAACAATTAAGTTTAATGAGGTAAAATGCATCCAAAAGAAGTCGTTTGTTTGGCACGGATGAAGCGGGATGATGGCCTCAGCATCAGAAGGATCGCCACGGATTTGAAGCTGTTGAAATCAACGGTCGAATACATGCTGAAGACAAACTCCGAGCGGAAAAAGAAGAGAGGACGGAAAAGATCAATTGGCAAGTGGACTGAAAGGAGAATGAAGAGGACTGTGACACGGCTTTTGACATCTGGAGAAAAAGTTACAGCAAGAAAAGTAAAGGAGAAATGTGAATTGGATGTAAACGTCCGAACAGTACAAAGAACGCTGCATAGGATTGGTTTGAAGTATGCAAAGGCTAAGAAAAAAATTACACTAACAAAGAAACACAAAGGAGCAAAATTGGAGTGTGCTAAAAGGTGGTTAACAAAGCATGTTGACTTTAAGAAGGTTATATTTACTGATGAGAAGCGTTTCAAGTTTAATGGGCCCGATGGATGGTGTACTTGGTCGAGAAGAGGTGAACCTGCTGTACTGAACAAACGACAGATGGGAGGAGGAGGAGTTATGGTTTGGGGTATGATCTTTGCTAATGGAAATATATGGTTGGAGTGGCTGAAAGGACGACAGACCAGCGAAAGCTACAAAAAGTTGCTGGACGAGAAATCCCTACCAAGGATAAGAAGAGAGATAGGGAATGATTTCGTTCTACAGCAAGACAATTGCAGCATCCATGTGTCAAAACTCATGAAAGAATGGATGGCTAAAGTGAATATGACTACTTTGGAATGGCCTGCAAAAAGCCCAGATCTAAATTTAATAGAAAATGTTTGGGAAATGCTTGCGCAACTTGTCTATGATGGACCTGAAATAACGAAAGAGGCTCAACTATGGGAACGGATACTAGATGCCAAAAAACAACTAATAGGAACACGTAGAGATGATATTGTACATATGTTTGATCATTATGAAGAGAGATTGATAAAAGTTTTTGAGAAGAAAGGTGATATTACAGACTATTAACAGTTTTTCAACGATGTCCGAAAAATAATGTCGCGTGTGTTTTGTAAAAAATGATGAAAAATAAATATTTTTCTTTACCTAATCGATTTTGTTCCATTTTTATTACAGGTATTGTCTTTATATGTTTATGCTATTCTATTGAAGGAAAAATATTGTCGGGCCCCTGTATATAAAGAGTGTATCAAAAATATTTTTACAAACTTAAGAGGCGAGTTACTGTCACGAGATTAAGGGCAAAAATCCATGTAAACATTTGTACACAAATGCTTGTTTTTTAAGTACCTAAATTCACGGAAAGTCGACTGTGCTGCAATATCATTAGTCTACCCTTCATTTGTCATTTGTGTACATTTGCCGCTAGTCTATCATCAATGCTTAACATGTGTAGTAATGACTTAAGTGAGAAATGTTCTATTTAAGAATGGTAGGATATTTATTTCGGGAATAGGCAGAATATGATTTTTACATAATATCACTCGACTAGTAATGGCTTTATGAATGTATCAGATTGCATTTCTAGAACGAAAGCAATCGAATCATCCAATCTTTGCTGCTGTTTAAAGTTGAGATGCTGATACTGAATCCATAGCACCACTAACTATGAATCGAAGAAGACCGAGACCCGCTTGCACGCCTGAATACAAAGTACAACTCATAAAGGGCTTACAGCCTATCTCTTTGAATACACCGGTCCTCGCTCGATCACCGAAGTTAAGCAACGTTGAGCCTGGTCAGTACTTAGATGGGTGACCTGTTGTGAATACCAGGTGCTGTAAGCGTATAGTGTGGGATGTGCGTTGTGGTGCAGTGGATATCTGCTCGGAAAGAAAATTGTTGAGCCGCGTTCGAATTCTAGTTGAATACCCGGCATTCACTTAAGCACTGGTACCCTTGGGAAAGGTATTAATCCGTAATAACAATGGTAGGACTTGAAGACCCTGCCCTTAAAACAAATCCCAATGAATCTTGATACTTGAAAAAGAAAAATGCATTACTAGACACAAAATTTGCATAAAAAAGAACAACAATAAATTGTTGAAAGAAAAAGGTATTACCAGCAATAAATAAATAAAATTTAGTTGGCAATGAATGACCGCCGAGGTTGATTTGCCATAAAAACAAACCAACCAACCAACCAACCTCCTAAAGGTTGGTTGGAAATGATCCATGGATTAGCGCACGTCAAGTTATCCTAGCATGTCTTATATTTCATAGTACCAAATGCACGGTTTTTCAAGAGCAGCTCTTGTAGCCTTATCATTTGCAGACGTGTGCAGGGTATTTTACCCTTTTTATCACTCTCCACGGGAGAACGTTTGCTAATGAGAGCATGAGTGAGAGAGGATGCAAGTTAGTGAGATAGGAGATGACTATTGACTTTACATTTGAATTCTTGAAGATTGTAGCTGTTGGGAAAGCAAGTAAACGTAAGGGAATTCCACAGGCGGGAAGTGCGAAAGAAGAGTAAAATTTGCGTTTACAATTTATTGCTTTCACAGTAAAAGGGTGGAACCTAGTTGTTAATATTGTCGCTCGAGCAAATTCATGTATAGAGGGTACCGTTGAGCTAAGTTTATCCGAGCAGAAGACGTAAAATGTATTTGTAGAAGAGACACAGTGAAGCCACATTGCGCCGCTGAGAAAAAGGAAATGAAAAACAGAAAAAAGAGATAATTTTTATTCTCTCTTTTTTCTGTTTTTCATGAAAATCTCATGAAATATATCCCATTATATTTTAAATTACATTTAATGTTAAATTTTTACATGTATGTTGATATCATGTTACAGCTAAATTCTCATCTTAGCTACTACATGTCGATGTGGAAATTGAGACTCATTAAGCTCGGCACTGTCCTATTTTTTTTTAACCTTCAGTCAGTTAAGTGCCATACGTGATACACGCTTTGGGCGATCATGTCTCGAAAGTGACATGACTGACTAGGCAGAAGATTATCCCGCAGTAGGTTGTCATTGCTTTCTGTGGTAGACTGGTTGCCAGCCAAGGCTATAGAACCCAATCTGTCCTATTATTTAACCGATAACTGGACGGAAGATACGGATTAATACCTTTCCCAATGGTATTTGCGCGTAAGTGATGCAAGAAATTCAACTGGGATTCGAACTAAGTTCCCCGATTTTTCGTTCCGAGTCGATAGCCACTGCACCAAAACGCACATATTTCTCTATACACCCGTTTACTTATACTTCCACCTTTATCGACAACAAGAAGTTTCCGTTTAATGAGCTTCTGCTTGCAGAACCTTTTTGCTGACTAACCCTTTTTAAGCCTGTAAAGCGATCGTCATATGTAAAGATGCTAGTAGATAAGTGGTTTTCTTTAAATAACGCCGTGTACAAATCATATAAATCACTTTTCTTTCCATCACTGTTGTATCATATGAGACTCAGCAGGTCACCATGATATTTGTCGTAATTTGCAACCAGGTCATTAATCAGATCTTTGTGTGAAAATACGTTTTCCACGTGTATTTCACTCTACGTTAATCACATAGGGTAATTTTATTACCCCTAAACTTGTAGAGTACTTCTAATAAATAGTTTTAAAAAAAATATTTCTTTTGCTTCCTCCCACTGGTCTCCTAAGGCATTATGGGATGTGTGACACGCGGAATGGCTAAGCTGTAGTTCAGTTGTCGTGGGGGGCAGACGGCAGAATAAGTAATCATTTTCGGAAATCCGTGGTGACTAACGCAGATTTAGTTTGTCAGCGAATTTTGCTATAAATAGACTAAAGGTATCAGCCACATTATTTGTTAATTACATTTTTTAATGACAATAACATCTGTTGTTTTCAATAATTACGCATAAAAATTATCTAATGAATAAGTTTTCAAACCAATGTGTTTAAATGACTCTACAGTCATGTGCTTAGTCATATGACCAATATCCTTGTGCGAGAGAAACAGTGAGCATGGCACACACACACACACACACACATACACATATATATATATATATATATATATATATATATATATATATGTAAGTATATATATATATATATATATATATATATATATATATATAGGTATACTTAAAGTTACCGCAAAGTCTTCCTCGCAAATCTTATATTCATACCAGAATTTGCCATTTATCAAAAGTCGTGTGTTAAAAAATTTTATCTATTTAAACAATTACATATTCTATGTGAAAATTGTGTGTAAGAGGAATATTCAGCTCATAGAATTTGATGTTAAACACAAGTTATTTTCAATTTTTTCTATAAATATGTAATGATTTAAAAACTCATTACAATTAAAAATAAAGATTTGAAAACTATTTTCACGAAATTTATTTGTTGGCGGAGGGATTTAATAGGAAAGTTAGCATAACATTCTTGGCATATTTGCCTATAGCAGTAATTATTGAATCAGAAATAATTAACTCACTAATTATCGATGTCATTTATCTTTTATCTTATAAAAAGTTCTGAATTACTGGCATTAAAATGAATGTGATTATGAAATGAAAGCTTCATATATGGTGTATTCAACACGATGGCAACAAAGCAATTTTTGTGACTCTTTGTGAAAAGTTTATTTTACGTTTGCTAGTTTTTCTTCTTTTTTTTTTTCTCTTTAAGGTTAGGGTATAGCTGACTTGAAACATAACAATATATATATATATATATATATATATATATATATATATTTACGCTCTCACACCCTGATTGAGCATTCTGGAAAAATAGTAGACTTTGATAAACAGTAGCTACTCTGGCATGTGCGCATCGCTCATTCAGTGAAATGAATTAGAGCGCAGTAGCTATTGTGCGCGTATAATGATATGCGCTAAAAAGTTTGCCTACTTCCACCGAACGCCCATAGCCCAGGGTTAGAGTCGCCGACTGAAGCCATTTCGGTCGGGTTTCAATCCTGGGTAAAAAAGCAATCGGAGTCTAATCGTACTGATGAGCTGTGATACGGCGAAACAGATCTGTCTGCGAATGACAATATATATATATATATATATATATATATATATATATATATATATATATATATCCTATTTAGCAAATGCAAGGTTGTTTTAGTTTTTCGCCTAGGGCGCTTTATTGAAGAAAATTCGGTCCACCTTGATATGCGAGCTAATGATAAAAGTAAACTTAGATAATTCTTGGTTCCTCGTTAGCTTGCACCCGAATCCACACACACACACACACACACACACACACACACACATATATATATATATATATATAATAGTAATAGTAACAAAAATAATAATGCTGTAGGGTGATGAGCCGTAGGGTGAAACCTAGGTAGGTTTGTTGCCACTTTATTCTTTATATATATATATATATATATATATATATATATATATATATATATATATATATATATATACTATTTGGTACATCACACGCCAAAAGTCTGCTTTATTCTACCGAGCGACCATAGCTCAGAGTTAGATTCGCAGACTGATGTCAATTCGGTAGGGTTTCAATCCTGGTTAAAAAAAACTATCGGATGCCTAATCTTATTAATGAGCTGAAATACAGCGAAACAGATCTCTCTGTAGATGACTATATATATATATATATATATATATATATATATATATATATGAGACCTTCTACCCTCCCCCTGGCCCTTGTCACGTGTCTTTCTTTTGATGAAAGTTGCACGAACTCAGTCCACACCATGATCGACAAGACAGACGACAGACATCTTCGTCTGCCAAAATAGACTATTCTCTAGATGAGGTGATTCGAAGTTTATTGTTTAATATATATATATATATATATATGCGTGTGTGTGTGTGCGTAAGAGAGAGGGCGAGATGGGGAGGAACTCTCCAGTCGTTCTTCAACGAATGAAGGTAAAGCAGCTTAGCTCTTACAATCGAACAGCCAAACGACTCGATGATTGTTATTTGATTATAGTAGTGAAGTCTTGTATAGAAAGATTCGAATAGAGACAACTAATAAAATTCTTCTTCTCTTTTTATGTACCGTGTCTCTTCAGGATGTAGGCGATCATAGCCTTCCACATATCCCTATCTATTGTAGATCCTAACACCATTTCTTTTGCTATCCATCACAAAACCCAATCTGCTATCCATTTGCTCAGAACCAACAAGTATATTATGCATTTATTTTCCCATCTCTCTATTCTCCCATCGGTCTTGTGAGTATCAGATTCTCCAAGCTCTCCTTCTTTATTATATGTCCCGGACATTTCAGCTGCCTTTTTCTGATGTTAAATACGTTCGTTCCATGATATTCTGTTGAACCAAATTTTGGTTGCTTCAAGTCTTGTCTTCATCTTTGGTGAGATACGCTAGTATTCGCTGCTACAGAGTGTTGCAGCAAAATCCGACACTCGACAAATACAAGACGAAATAGGCAAAAGTTATATATGCACAGACCCGGCAGTTTATTTAGCAACAGTTAGAGTTACCTACTACATTAATTTTCAATATAACCGCCGCCACCAGCGACAGCCTTATCAAGGCATGCGCGAAATGAGTCATAGGCTTTGGCGACCATGTCCTTTTCCGTAGCGGCGAACGCCTCCACGATTGCAGCTTTCAGAGTGTCGACCATGCAGTGGTCGTGCTTGCTGGTCTTGGCCGCTATCAAACCCCCAGAAGAAATAGTCAAGGGCATTATATTCGGTTGAGGAGTCCGGCGACCAGTGGTGAGGAAGACATAGGGGCGTCCAGCGACGATCACATCCATCCAGGGCTTCATCAGACTCTTCAGCACCTCCTGGTAGATCTCAGCAGTGACTCCCAGGCCTTTTTGAAAGAAGAACAGAGGCATGACGTACCCCTCGCTGGAGATGACGCCAAGGACCATGACGGAAGAGAAACTTCGTATGTTTCAAGGCGGGAACCTCTTCGATATCTTGGCAGAACAACCTGTCGTTCTGCCTGTTGCTTGTTTAGTCCTGGATGAAATTCTTTTCCTCAGAAAAGAACCTCAGCTGAGATCTACTAGGAGGTGCTGAAGAGCGTGATGAAGACCTGCATGGATGACTTCGCCGCTTGACGCCCCTACATCATCCATCAAGCACTCCGCTTCTGCACACAAGAACAAGACGGCCCAGTCTTCTCAACAGTTTTCCTCACCACTGGACGCCGGATATATGGCCACCCTCCTCACTCGACTGCAACACCCTTGACTATTTCTTCTGGGGGCGTGTTCGAGGCTAAGACCAACAAGTAGGCCCCCAACACGGTCGACTCTCTGAGAGCTGCCATCGTGGAGGCGGTCACCGCTATGGACAAGGACATGTTCGCCAAAGCCTGTGACTCATTTCGCGCCCACCTTAAGATGGTCGTCGCCGCCGCCGAGGGTTACATTAAAAAATAATGTGGTATGTGACTCTAACTGTTGCTAAATAAACTGTCATGTCTTTGCATATATAACTTTTGTTTTTATTGCCTATTTCGTCTTGTATTTGTCAAGTATCTGATCTTGCTCCAACACCCTGTATATTGAAAGACAGACATCAATTAACCAGTTTTTATGTATTCATCTCAAAAAGGAGTTTATTTGTGACTGTGTGTTAATTTGCGTGTGCGTTTCTAAATCGTCGCTGTCTGCATATATCTCTGCTTGAAATAAGTTCTATTCCATTATGCTCTAATTATTCGGTACAATCAGAAGCAAATTTCTTAATTCAAATAAACCTTACACTTTGATCGTCCAACTAATGGAATTATCATTGAGATTTCATCTTTTTGGCTTGCCTCCCTCTCATTGAACGAAACGTTACAGAGCAGAAACATATTTAACAAAGGCTTCTATCGTTGATAACCTAACTGAAACAGAGAATTTATTTATTTCTGCGAGCAATCACAACATTAGCAGTTTTGCTTTAGTTGTGGTTTTTCTCATTTTAAAATTCACAGAATGTGCGTAGTTTTAATCTCATGTGACAACGGTGGGTTCAGTATAATATCGACTGGTGACAAAATTAAAAGATATCTGCAAACAATATCCCAGTTTTGATAGGGAAAATGCACTAGCGTAAAGTCACAAGACATCATGAACGAGATTGTTAAAGTACTAGTCTTTGTTCAAAGCTGCTGTTAGCTGTAGGTTATGCACTTTCTCCCAGAACATGTAACTGAAGAGACGCTGTCCTAATGTCAAGTGTTATAGGGTTTTGACCCGCTCTATGTGTAAGGTTAGTGTTATCAGCGCTCTAAAGAAATGTATTTATAAGCTTCATCCAGACATTTTGAGGAACGTTATATGCTTAATAGTTTTATAAAATAATGTCCTGCGGCGTTAGTTTAGAATCATGAGCTATATAAAATCAAGAAAAATTTTATAAAACTTTTTACCAAAAAACTTGTTGCACTATTTCAATGAAATTTATATCTATTTATTTTTTAGGATCTCTCTTTCTTTCTCTCTCTCTCTCTCTCTCTCTCTCTCTATATATATATATATATATATATATATATATATATATATATATTAGAGTGATGATCCACGTATACTGTCTTAATATGTATAGGAAAAACTACTAAAAAGTTGTAAGTTTATAAATGTATTTTCTATTGACAGTATTTGTTTATTTCTATTATTATATTGATATTTCAGACCGTCCTAGGTCCTTCATCAGAAACAAACGATTTTAAAATTTAAATTAGAAACGTATTTCGAGAGAGCGTTCGTGGAGAGACTGTTTACATCACGTGACGCAGAAAGCGACAGATCTTTTTAAATATTGTATTGATATTTCAGACCGTCCTCGGTCCTTTATCAGAAACAAATGATTTTCTGCAACAACTTCCACAATACAATTAAATTTACCATGGAATACTCATACACATCCGTCTCTTTCTTAGACGTCATGATAAAATTAAACAAACATACACTTTCCACCAGTCTATAAAACAAACCCACAAACCAACATAAATTCCTACACTTTAACAGTTGTCATCCCTTTAAATTAAAAAAATCTATCGTATACAGCTCATTTCTAAGAATCAAATGCATATGCTCAGACCATCCAGATTTTCTATACAACATTAACAACCTAGCAAAGCAATTTCTAAAATGTAAATACCCAATAAAAATAATAAAAGAAACACTAAATAAAACCATCCATATAAATCGTAACACACTTCTCACATACAAGAAAAGAAAAAACAACAACCGAATTCCCATGGTTTTTAACCACAATCAATATTCCCACACACTTATTCAAAATTTAAAAAATGATTACAAGAACCTCCAATCAAACAAAAAAATCAAAGACATTTTCGATAAACCACCCATAAATGCAATGAAACAAACACCCAACCTATCAGCTATCCTCACTTCTACCAAATATCTAAAAAAATACAAACCTATCAGTGAATTTCAAATGTCAGAAATCTCGGTGCTTAATTTGTAAACATTTAGTAAACGACGCAATATTTTCTCGACCCAACACCAAAATCAAATTGCACCCATCACGCCTCACCTGTGACAGCCAAAACAGTATATATTTTCTCTTCTGTTCAATATGTCCAAATAGTGGATATATTGGTGAATCTGCAAATAGCTTTAGATTCCGTTTCAATAATCACAATCTCAGCATATGCCAAAACAACCAATATTCCCCCATAGCAGTCCACTTCAATCAACCGGGACACACTTTAGAAAATTGCAATTGTTTACTAATAGACTCCGATTTTAGTTCTACATACTCAGGCAGAAAAAAAGAAAAATACTGGATTTAAAAATTAAATACAAACTAGCTGAGTTCAATAAGGACTTAGGTGTTTTGAATCTTTATAAATATTTCAATAGTTAAACATTTTTTAGATACAATTAAAGATTTTTCTCTAAAACAAAATTTATAAGTATTATTAAAGATAGGTTTACGTTTACAAATATTTAAAAAAATCTGTCGCTTTCTGCGTCACGTGATGTAAACAATCTCTCCACGAACGCTCTCGCGAAATACGTTTTTAATTTAAATTTTAAAATCATTTGCTTCTGATGAAGGACGGAGGACGGTCTGAAATATCAATATAATAATAGAAATAAACAAATACTGTCAAAAGAAAATATATTTATAAACTTAAAACTTTTTAGTAGTTTTTCCTATATATATATATATATATATAAATTTCTATTTGTTCAACATTATTATTTTTAAGAGATACTCGTATTTGAGTGGAAAATATGTATATATATCCATATATTTTCCATTTTTAAACGAGTTATTTCGCTACCTAGGTCTCTATCACGAGTAGTGTGTTCAGCCGATTTTTAATAACCTATTACGACCGAAAACTAAGTATTAAACAATCAATATATATAGTTAAACAGTACATTTATAATTTCCACTGGCCTTAATAGTTTGGAAATTATAATGTACTGCTTAACTTAAGCAGTACATTATATATATATATATATACTATAGTCATCCGCAGACAGATATGTTTCGCTGTATCACAGCTCATCAGTACGGTTAGACTCCGATCGCTTCCTAACCCAGGATTGAAACCTGACTGAATCGGCGTCAGTCGGCGATTCTACCAAGGTAGAAGAAGGCAGACTTTTTAGCGCGTTTATCATTATACACGCCCAATAGCTAGAAAAAAACATATCCAACTATATATACATAGTTGGATATATATAATAAACATATATATATATATATATATATATATATAGTTGAATATATATAAAAAAACATATCCAACTATATATATATATATATATATATATATATATATATATATATATATTAATGCAGGTTTCATTGAATAATATAGACAAGTTTTGTCTATTAATTTTGTGTAGGATCCGTTCATACCGTCTGATATACTTGATGGTGATGTTGTTGAAAGACAACAAAAAATCACAGTATTTGTTGAATTTTTTATCGGGTCTAAGCTTTCGGCTCACATAAACCATTATCAAAGAGTAAATATTAACACACAGTAAACATAGAACATTTAAGCTATTAACAATAAAGATAATTGAATTGAAAATATAAGTCCATCCCTACCGTGGCGGATGGCCGAAGACAGTGACAAAATAGTGGTGTTGTGGTCCCTGGTCTGATTACAGACATTTGAGTACGTTATTGGAAATATCGAAATTGATTGTATTCAAACCAGGTTTAAATTGTTTAATGTAGAGTGCTTCGAGGATTTTTAGTTTCTGCTTATTATTTTCTTGTTTGAGTATGTACGTGTTATCAACGAGCGTTTTTCTCAGAAGTGTGCGTTGATAACCGTGTTGTTTTAAATGACGGAATATATTTGAATTTTTATTTAAGTGCAACGTCAGACGCCGTGTAAAAAGATTAATTAGAGAAGAGTGAGGAGTACAACCTAGTTAGAAAGGAACAATAGAAATCTGACGGATCGATGTCGAATGTCATGTTATTCCCATGCAAAATTTCAAAAGAGTTATAGTGCCGTTTTGTGTTATAAATGGTGGCAAATAAATCTACAAGAAAAATGTATTCGTAACTGGCAGGTTAACTTAGCGTAGGTGTTCATTAATATATACTGTAGCTTCAAAAACTACGGGTAAACCTTATACCAGATTAAGAATTTTATCATAGAAGGTGACAGCAAGCATGACTCTTAAAACATTTGGAAATATTTCATGTAGATTTGAGGTAATAATCTCACTATCACGTAACTGTCGATATCTATTTTTTCTATCTTAAGAGCAAATTGATTCCTTGCCGAAATATCTAGTGGGCAACACATTAGCCACATTCTTTCTTTCTTATATAGATTTAATTTTCAAAATGCCAAATTTCTTTGATTCAGATATTGATATCGTTTGATCATGTCCCAGTCTACAAGTATATCACTGATATGCTTGTAGATTGACGGGATTGAGCAAGTAGATGACGGAGCAGTGGGGTAACAGGAAAAAGCATGCTAAGAGACACTAAGGATAGGAAGACGTGGAAGGCCATGATCGCCTACGTTCTGAAAGATCACGGCACATAGAAGAAGAACTAGATTGGCAACAAGATCTTATCAATTTAGAGTTGAATTGTCCAGAAGTAACCTTTTCTATGCTAACAGTTTTTACTCGCGCTTCTCTGTTGTGGAACTCTCTTCCGACTCTGTGTTTCCAGCCAAGTTTGATATTAAAATAAATTAAATGCAATGTCAATTGTTATATACTTCTTACCTAAATCCCTTTTTTATTGTTCTCGTTTATTATTAATGTTTCTGTTTTCTTATTTTTTCACACACACTAACTCCTTGTTATTTAGTAGCTTTACACCCTTTATTGAGTTGAATTCGATTAAAACATGATATATTAACTTTTTTTAATTATATATACTTTAAGAGTATGCATAAACGAGGATGTATCTTTAGTCTGTAAAACCTGTTCAGAGAAACGAATTAATAATTACATATATTTTATTAACCAAGTTAATTTATTTGCAATAAAATTCTTATTCGCCTATTGAAATTAGGTAGATTTTCTGAATAAAATAACAGGATTAATACAATGGTGTGAATGTCAGCTTATTTTCTCTTCTCATAAAAGTTATCGGTTATTACTCATTGAGAAGTACCAGTTATCTTATGCTCACTAATGTGGTACAGTGGATATCGGCTCGGAACGAAAAACCGGGTGAGCCGAGTTCCAGTTGAATCCATTGTATTCACTTACGCGCAAATACCCTTGGGAAAGGTATTAATCCGTCTCTTCCTTCCAGTTATGGGTTAAATAGCAGGACAGATTGGGTCCTATAGCCTTGGTCAGCAACAAGTCTACCGCAGAAAGCAATGGCAACCTACTGCGGGATAATCTTCTGTCCAGTCAATTATGTCTTTTTCGAGACCTGATCGCCCAAGCGTGTATCACATATGGCACTTCACTGAGTGACTAAATTGCTACAAAAAGTTTTATTTATGAATACATTCAGAATATATAAAACGGCTTATATTAAACTTTTAGAAGACTTTACACACATTACACTATCTTACGGAATATCTATTATTTATTTGTACCCCACTGTTATATGTGTCGATGGTTTTATATATATATATATATATATATATAAAAACCATCGACACATATATATATATATATATATACGGGTTTATATATGTCTATGGTATTGCTTACATATTTGTTTTTACGGGTGTATGTGTGTATATATGTGTGTGTTCGTATATGTATATGTGTGTGTGTACATATATGTGTTTACATATAAATATGCGTGTGCGTGTATGTGTGTGTACACATTTACGTGTGTGTCTGAGTTGTATGTGTGCATATATATGTTTTTACATTAAACGTTATATTGTATTGTAATTGTACCGTTGACCGAAGAATTTTCCTACATTATTAACGTTATATTGTATTATAATTGTACCGTTGACCGAAGAATTTTCCTACATTATTAACGTTATATTGTATTATAATTGTACCGTTGACCGAAGAATTTTCCTACATTATTAACGTTATATTGCATTATAATTGTATTGTTAACTGAATAATTAGTATAATTTTATTATATAGTGGGGGGGGGGTGGGGGGGGGGGGGGGGTAATTGTGATTAAAATGGTTTGATTAACTATTATATCTTAATGTTTGTAGTTTTCTTAGATTTTTAGATTCTAATTTCTTATCCTTCCATTATCAATATGTAATGTTTATTTTTAAACTAAATTCAAATAAAATAATTAGGCTTTTTTTTTTTTAATCATTTCACCCCGAGCAAGGCGGAAACGCCACTGATGTGCAGGAGGCTACATAAATGTAAAAAGATTAATTAGAAAAGAGTGAGGAGTACAAGCTAGTTAGAAAGGAACAATAGAAAGCTGAGAAAGCAGGTGCAATGACAGATACATGGGCGGAAAGAAAGTGAAGGTTATACAGGGGAGGGGAGAGAGCTAGAGTCCAGGGGTTAGTAGATGAGTATTGACTTTGCATTTAAATTTCTGGAGGTTGTAGCCGTCAGGAAAGCAAGAATACGGGAGCGAGTTCCACAGGCGGGAAGTGCGAGAGAGGAAGCTGCAGGAGTAGAATTGTCGTCTGCATTTGGCTAACCTGACTGTGAATGGGTGGGACCCAGTTGCCAGTCTGGTTGCACTGGCAAACACCTGTTGAGGAGGCATCAGTGACTTAAGCTCATCCGAGCAGAAGCCATGAAAGTATTTATAGAAGAGACAGAGGGAGGCCACATTTCGACGATGGGAAAGTGGCTGCAGTCGAGTCGCCAGACCAGTACCTATCACATTACAGACTCTCCTTTGGAGCTTGTCAAGAACACTGAGGAGAACGGCAGGGGCACCTGACCATAAATGGCAGCAGTACTCCATGCACGGACGGATGGTTGACTTGTATATATGCAGGATGGATTCAGGTGGAAAAAACATCCCGGATCGACATAGTGACCCAATCTTCTTAGCAGTAGATTTTGCTATGGATTCAATATAGTGGTTCCATTTGAGGTCTGAGGACAGAGTAAGTCCGAGGAGGCGTAGTGTATTACTCTCCGGGAGAATCATCTGGTCCATGCCTATGGGAGGCAGAAGAGGTTGCCTGTAATCGTTGACAGACAACAGCTTGGTCTTAGAGGAATTGAAGTTGACAAGCCACTTCTTGCCCCAGTTCACCACAGAGTGTAGATCCCGCTCAAGGTCAGCAGCGAGATTATGTCTGTCCGCCACGACAGGCTTACGTTTAAATTAATTTTTTTAACTTTATATTGTATTATATTTGTTTTGTTGACTGTATAATTAGTATAATTTTGATTATATAGTGGTGTGACGGTATTTGTGATTACAACGGATTGATTAACTATCATCTCTTAGATATTTTTAATTTTCTTAATTTTTTAGACTCTTATTTCTATCCTTTCACCGTTAATATATAATATTTTTTTTATTTTTTATTTTCATTTTCTCCTATCATCTTTTCTTTCTAATTTAAATTTATTCCTCTCTTCTTTCTTCTTCTTTCCCTTTTCGTTTACGCTTTAAGATACTTACCCTTTCTCGTTAACGCTATCTATCTCCCTCACCTAACCCCCTTTTTTTACTTTTCAAATCTACGTATCAGAAGTCTAACTGAATTGCATAATGTATCTTTAAGTTTAGATCCGCTCTTACGCGTGCTCTTTGATTATATGATGCGTATATATATATGCTTATGTATGAATGTGTGTGTGTATTCGCCGAACTGATGTGATGATGTATGTAATAATGTATATTTTGAGGACCCTAGATGACACGCCAGGATTTGTTATTGGAGGCCACAACCTGAACAACATAAGATATGCGGACGATACAGTGCTGATTGCGGACACGGAAAGGAAACTACAAGACCTCATACAGAAAGTAGTAGTGGAGAGTGACAAGAAGGGACTACAAATAAACTTTAAGAAAACTGAGTGCATGGTCATCAGCAAAAGATACAATCCAAAATGCCAAATACAGGTGGAGAATAACAGAATCAAACAAGTACAAGAATTTAAGTACCTAGGAAGTGTTCTAACAGGAGATGGAAAGTGCGACACGGAGATCCGAAGGCGAATTGGCATGGCAAAGGACGCGTTCCAGAAGATGAGCAAAATACTAACACACAGGAAAACCTCAATAGAAACGAAGAGTTCTAGACTGCTACGTGATGTCAGTTCTTCAATACGGCTGTGAATGCTCGACAATGTCATCGAAAATGAGGACAAATCTAGAAGCGGCCGAAATGTGGTTCTACAGAAGGATGCTACGGATATCGTGGACTGAGCATACAAGCAACGACGAGGTGTTAGAAAGAATGGCAACAAAAAGGAAATTGATGCTGAGCATCAGGAAGAGACAACTGAAGTTCCTGGCACATGCAATGAGGAAGGAGAGCCTGGAGAACCTGATACTGACTGGACAGATAGAAGGAAGGAGAGACAGAGGAAGGCAGCGGATAACATATTTGGGACTGATCAGGTGGATGACGGAACGGGGGTTGCCAGGAGCAACAGGAGCAAACATACTAAGAGCCACAAGGGATAGGGAGACGTGGAGAGCCATGATCGCCTACGTCCTGAAGGGACAGGGCACATAGAAGAAGAAGAAGAATTTTTCTCTTTTAAGGGAGTGATCTTTATTTTTATTCCGTTTTTTTTTTTTTTTTTTGGATGGGGGTCTTTCTGAATTTCATTCGTGTAAAATCTTCTGTACAATAAAAACGGAAGCTGATGATGGTTTGCCTGAAATTGGCCTAAACTTCCGATTTACCATGAAATAACTTGTCTGCCTAATTTTTTTCTTATATTTGCTCTATATGTATTTATATACATATATATTTAGAGCTTTCTTAGAGAGTTATTTTACCACTGTATGTACAGGATACTCCTTTCGATTCTTCTATATCTACACAGCATGCTTATATATATATATATATATATATATATATATATATATTGTGTGTTTGTGTGTGCACGCAGGTACACATCAAATATATGAATCTCTATCTGGTGTTAACAAGTCAGTACTCGGAATTTCACGCATTACGCAATCATCATAAATGAAAAAATGTCACCCAATATTTATAATTTATCACGATCATACGCAAACCTAATACCAAAAACGAAAATTAAAAACAGTCAGTTCATAATATGCACCTGATGATTGTGTAATACATAAAACTCCGAGTTGTGCTTTAAACGTAGGATAATATAAATTTTATATATTATATGTAATATATATTATATACCATAACACAGAACTGAATCAATTTCTTTTTACATGATATTATGGACACTTGATATTCGATAATCTGTTTCTAAACTAGTAATTATTAAAAACCTTTTTTGCATTTCTACTTTAGGATTAATTGCAGTAGATTTTTTAAAAGTTTTGTTTTATAATCATTTCACCCCAAGCAACGCTGCACTGCCACCGGTGTGCAGGGGGTTACAGAGAGGGAAAAAACATGTAGACGAGATACCAAAGAAAGGATGGGAGCTGATGGGATTCGGGGATATGGATGAGATTTGGGAAGGGAGAAGATGGTGATTGGCGTTTCATTTAAACTTTTGGAGATTATAGCTATCAGGGAAGCGATTATATAAAAGGGAGTTCCACAGGCGGGAATTGCGAGAAAAAAAACTGATGGAGTAGAAGTGACTAGATTTGACTGTTTTGACAGTAAAAGGGTTAGACCTTGATGCCAACCTACTAGCACGAGTAAATTCATGTTGTTAGAGCAGAAGCCCTGATAATATTTGTAGAGAAAACAGAGGAAAACCACAATTCATCGTTGCTAAAATGGCTGAAAATCACCTGCCAAGTCAGGACCGATTACGTTGCAGGCCCTCCTTTGGATTTTGACGAGAACCCTCAAGAAGAACAGCAGCAGCATCCAACCCGATATGACAACAGTACTCAATGCACAAACGAAAGGCAGATTTATAAATATACTAAATGGATTCTGATGAGAAAATCCTACTGGCCTAAGATATTGACCCGATCTTCCTAGCCGCTATAAGTTCGATGTAATCGCTCTACGGGTTGATCGAGAGGAGGGGGTAAGTAGGAGCAGTGTGTTGCTTTCTAGAAGATTAGCGTCATCCGTAGTGATGGAAGGTAGTGAAGATTGTCTATGGTGGTTACAAGGGAGCAGCTTAGTTTTTGAAGCATGAGAATTTACGAGCCATTTGCTACCACGTTTCAACACAGATTGGACGTCTTTTTCAGGAACATCAGCCAGGTTTACTTTGTCTGTTGTGGCAGATTTCTTAAGACGAGAATAAGTGGTGGCGTCATTGGCGTAGATGCTTACTTGGCAACTGATTACATCAGGAAGATCATTGATAAAGACCAAAAAAGACGTAAGGCTTAGGATAGAAGCTTTAGGGACGGCCGCATTCGTATGAAAGGATCTGGAAGCGTGCCAGTTCAAAACAACTTTCATTTTGCGATCTGATAGGAACTATCATATTAAATCGAACAATTGTCCAGAAATACCGTAGACCTGTAGCTTGCGCAGAACGCCAGCATGCTACATCTTGTCGAGATATCTAGAGCAACAGGTCAGGCTTGGCCGTTCTTATCAAGAGCCTGCTATATATATACAATGATGGTCGTTAGTACATCAGCAGTCGACCTGCCTAAACCAATATTGTTCGTCCTAGAGCAGATTGTGAGATGTGAAATGCCTCATTATTTCAGTGTTGATAATAAGCTCGAACACTTTGCCAAAAATCGGTAAAAGATAATAGGGCGATATTTAGATGGGTCAGATGGATGCCCAGTGTCTTTAAAAACAGCACCTACAGAAGAGGACTTCAAACGAGCAGGAAGCAGTGAGAGAAGAGTTATAGAGTTTGGAGAGGAGAGGAAAGTGCACATAAGCGTATTGCTTTAGGTCGATCACTGGAATTCCATCACTTTTGTTTACCTTGTTGAAGTCGAACTTAGAAATTATGTTAGAGACCAGAGCTGGAGTTATATATATATATATATATATATATATATATATATATTATAAATTATATTTTAGAACATGTACATACTCATTCTATATATATACGCTACAAAGGTACGATTGTTTCGACATTGAAACTTCAATGTTTCATCAGGCGGTGTGTAAAGTAATGGAAATCCTCTTTCCTTATATTTATTTAGTTTTGTTAGAGGTGTTGGTGGGGGTTAGTGATAGTTGAATAAATTTTTCTCTAAATATAATTTAGAATTTTATAGAAGTAATCGTTTATTTCTAGTCCTTTCTTGTTATTTTCTTCAGCTGCCTTCTTTAGGAGGTCTTGTAGTTTCCTTTCCGCGTCTGCTATCAGCAGTGTATCATCTGCGTACCTTAGGTTGTTTAAATTCTGGTCTCCGATGACGAATCCAGGCATAAATTCTAGGGTCCTCAAAATATTCTCGCTGTACAAGTTGAACAGATGCGGTGAAAAGACGCATCCTTGTCTTACGCCCCTTTCTATCTTTGTATATCTACTCAATTCATTACCTGTCCGTATGCAAGCGGCTTGCTGCCAGTAAAAATTCTTGATTACTCTTAAGTCTTTCTCAAATATGTCAAGGCTGCCGAGCATCTCTATCAATTGTTTGTGGCGTATTTCGTCAAACGCCTTTGGATAATCAATGAATCACAGATATAAGTCCTTATTCATTTGTATTGCCCTTTCGAAGAGCAACCTAATCATAAATATTGCATTCCTTGTTTCCGTGTCTTTAAAGAAACCACACTTTTCTTGTCCTATTTCTGGTATGATTCTGCTTCTCGCTGTATTCATCAGGATTCGGACGATCAGTTTTGTTATATGGCTCATTAAACTGATGGTTCTGTGGAGTTCGCATTCGTTAAGTAAGTAGAAAATATTGCCATTTCTTTAAAATTTGAAGAACTAAAATTTGATTAAATGTTTAGAAAATGTTCGAAGCAAACGTTATGCAGCAATGACGTTTTCAAATTTAAAAATTTCAAATTTCAAATGCCCACTAATAAAAAATAAGCAAAACAAAAATGAGAAAAAAAAATAGAAAACGAGGTAAATTTGGTAACCAAGGAAAAATACCAATTAAATCGGTCAGGCTCGAAGTACTTTCTATGATAGGTGCTAAAAATCATCTGCCTGATCAATCAGTTAAGTGCCAGACGTGATACACGCTGCTTGGGCAAAAGATTATGCCGCAGTAGGTTGCCATTGCTTACTGCGGTAGACTAGTTGTCAGCCAAGGCTATAGAACCCAATCTCTCCCGTTATTTGACTCATAGCTAGAGAGAGAAGCGATGTATTATATTTTTACGTAGTAATTAATAGGGATCAGTTTATTACTTCATAACAATAAAAACGACCCCCACTTTATGCCCAGTAGAGGCCTTAATCATGGTTCCAACTATTATATTCAGTCAGTCATTTAAGAGCCATACTTGATACACGCTTTGGCCGATCATGTCACGAAAGAGACATGACTGACAGGGAAGAAGATTATCCCGCAGTAGGTTACCACTGTTTTCTGAGGTAGAGTGGTTGCCAGCCAAGGCTATAGAACTCAATCTCACCTGTTATTTAACCCATAACTGGAGGGAAGAGACGGATTAATACCCTTCCCGATTTCTCCTTCTTTGCCGATATCCACTGAACATTCAAAACTTTGAGAAGTTAGTCGGTTTAAGAACTTTTCAATTGTCCTATATTATAAAAATAATTATCACCTAGAAGTTAATAAACTGCCATCATAAAACTTGCGGTTTAATAAGTAATTGTTCTATATTGAGCTTAATCAAGAAATGGAAATAGTTAACATTCACTGAGAATTTGTTTTGCGTATTATTATTAGAATTAACCTTTCAAGAAATGGCATCATTAAGTTGATTTTGACAAACATCATATGCTAAACTAATCTATACTTCACGTTTTTTTTTTTTACAATATTCAGCCTTGCCTCTTGTCATTAGTAAATTGTATTAAATTACTCGCAAAATATGGTGAGTGTTATGGAATGTTTTCTGCGATTACTGTGTATAAGATTTTATACAAACTAGCAGTTTGTATAGCCCGGCGTTGCTCGTTGAAATCTTTAAAACTAATCCATTGTCCTGGAGCTCAGACACTTTGGACGTTGGCACGAAAGACTAAAAAGCAATAGTTGTTTCCAGTTAAAGCGAAACCGTAGACTGAAAGAAAAATGAATGGATGTAAGTCAAATTTTGATTTCCTGTATCGATATCAAATAAGTTTTTTCGTCGTAAACTGAATTTTGAAGGCTAAATAAATCCTGAGTAAATGGTATCATGGCTGAGACTAAGAACTACAGTTATACCTACTTAAAGCAAAACCCGAAGCAAAAACCAAAATAAAAGGGCTGAAAACTTGATTTTGATCAGACCCGATAGAATATCGGGGTATCGATTTCGAATGTCGGAGTCAAATAAGTCATCCAAGGATAAACTAACCTAAGTATGTCCGTGAAAGCTTATAGTAAATATCGGGAGTAAAATTGGAGAAAATGAGCCATTGATGTCTGAATATCTGTTTTTGATCAGATTTGATAGAATATCGGTGGGGGGATATCGATTTCCGATATCGAGGAAAATGAGTCATCTAAGAAGATCTAATGTTTGAGACTAAAAACTATAATTTTACCAAGTTAGAGCAAATTATGCAGCAAGAACCACGATAAAAGGACTGAAATCCTCATCTTGATCAGATCTGATCGGATATCGGATTATCGATTTCCGATATCGGGGAAAAATCGGAAAAATATGCAGCCCATGATCTGACCGGAAGCCTAAAGAATAGGATAAAAAACGTGGATTTGTATAAAGAACATACAGACAGACAGACAGACAGACAGACAGATAGACAGATAGACAGACACACACATACAAACGTCTTGCCTTTTATATGTATTCTTCTTCTATGTGCCCTGTCCCTTCAGAACGTAGGCGATCATGACTCTCCACGTCTCCTTGTGGATCTTAGTATGTTTGCTCCTGTTACTCCTGGCAACCCCCGTTCCGTCGTCCACCTGATCAGGCCCTGCAAATATGTTATCCGCTGCCTTCCTCTGTCTCTCTTTCCTTCTATCTGACCAGTCAGTATCAGGTTCTCAAAGCTCTCCTTCCTCATTGCGTGTCCTAGGAACTTCCTGATGCTCAGTATTAATTTCCTTTTTGTTGCCATTCTTTCCAACACCTCATCGTTGCGTGCATGCTCAGTCCACGATATCCGTAGCATCCTTCTGTAGAACTACATTTCCGCTGCTTCAAGTTTTGTCCTCATTTTCGATGATATTGTCCAGCATTCACTGCCGTATTGAAAAAACTCACATCGCATAGCAATCCGGCACTCTTTTCTTTGTTTCTAGTGAAATTTTCCTGTGTGATATTTTCGAAATTAAATTGGTATTATCCAAAAGATAAAAGTAAAGTTTTGAAGATATGTTCATATAAACACTGTATCAGGTAGATTTCAGGTTACGATAAATATATTCATTAAATAAAGCTGATAATAAATTACTTGGTCGGTGTCGAATTTGATTCGTTAGAGGACATTTCTTCAGAACTTAAAGACATGTACTTTCGTTGAATGTTAAATTACTTGAAGCTAACGTAACGAAGCCAAATCATTTTATGATTAGTAGTTTCTTTCTTTTTTAATCATATCGCCCCAAGTAAGGCATTTTACTGCCACTGTTTTAAAGGGGGTTACATTAGATGAAAGTTATGAGAAAGAGTAACAGGTTATAGGAGGTGTCAGGAGTGGCTAAAAGAAAGATGGCTGTGGACATAAAGTGAGGGATCAGTTTATATATTGATTGTAATGTAAAACTGATCCCCTACTTTATATCCACATTATAATAGTATAGAATTTTTTTTTTATTATCATATCACCCCAAGCAAGGCATTTTACTGCCACTGTTTTAAATGGGGTTACATAGAAGGAACGTTATAAAGAGTGACAGGTTATAGGAGGTGTCAGGAAGTGGCCAAGAGAAAGATGACGGTGGACATAAAGAGAGGGATCAGTTTATATATTGATTTTAATGTAGAATTGATCCCCCACTTTATATCTACATTATAATAGTATAGAATTTTTTTTAAAATAATCATATCTCCCCAAGCAAAGCATTTTACTGCCACTGTTTTAAATGGGGTTACATAGGAGGAAAGTTATGAGAAAGACTGACAGGTTATACGGGATGTCAGGGAGTGGGTAAGAGAAGGATGAGAATACTGATGACAGTGGAGTAGAAGTGCTAGAAAAAAGCTGCTGGAGTAGAATTTGCGTTTACCTTTTATTTGTTTCACAGTAATAGCGTGGGATCTAGTTGCTAATCTTGTGGCTCGAGTATATTCGTATATTGACGTCACCAGCGAGCAGAAGCCGTGAAAATATTTGTAGAAGAGACACAGGGAAGCCACATTGCGCCTGTGAGAGAGTGACTGTATCTGAGCTGGATCGATCACATTACAGATTCTTTGTTGGATTTTGTCAAGCATACCTAGGTGGATAGCAGGAGCACCCGACCAAATATGGCAGCAGTATTCAATGCACGGGCTGATGGTAGATTTATATATGTGCAGGATTATTTGGGACGGGAAACACTTCCTGGACCTGCGCAGAGAACCGACTTTCTTAGCAACGGATTTAGCGATGGATTTGATATAGTCATTCCACTTGAGGTCTTTTGTGAGAGTTAACCCGAGGAGGCGCAGAGTTTTGCTTTCAAGGAGACTAGGCTGATCCATGCTAATGGTGTGGTAAGAGCGATTGTGATGGTTAATAGGTAGCAGCTTCGTTTGGTTGTTTTCTTTTAAATTTAATTTGTTTTTTTTTTATAAGAAAATCAAGGGCAGTATTAATGCTGTTGTTATATGAACCCAAATTGTAATATTTGTGATTAATTTCAAGATATATATTCTTTATTTTCCATTCTTGCATATAAATTTGCTAATTAGAATTCTGACAAAATTATGCAGGCGAACGCTGCTTAACAGGTCACATACATGCGAGGTCTGCTTAAACAATTTAAAACAAACTACACAAAAATAAAATCAGCAGAATTTTTTAATCTCTTTCATATTTAATTTCCTTGGGAAGATTTAATCAAAGTGAAACATTCTAAATTTATAAACGTTTTCCTTGTCCTTCCAATCTTGGATTCCAATCTATATTTAATCTTTATTTGATCTTATTCAATTCTAATGATGAATTTTTATTCAATTAATATCTGGAGAAACTGAAAACCATTCCAATAATTTAGCGTCGTTAAAAGTAGTTATCTTTTTTTTCTTTTTTTCTGACAGTCATTTCGTTAGATTTCAATGAACCGTGTCTTGCAGGATTATACATTAACTTCTGTCTAGTATCGTCCGAAAAATATCTCGTCTCCGAAATTGTTACAATCCACAGCAGTTGTCTTGATGCTGTTAATAAATCTGAAAGAAACTAATTAATTTCTCTGACTAAAATAGTAATCGAAAACAATAAATCCACCTCACCATCTTATTGAGACATTTGGGTTTACATTCTTTAAAAATGTAACCTGGCTATCAGGTCCATGCAATGTCAGCATACGTGCATCAAGAAAAATTAACTTTATCAAATAACAATTTCAACTAGTGTTTATTTATATTGGTTGTTTTGTTTTTATGGCAAATCAATCTCGGCAGGTCATGTATTGTCAACTAAAATTTATTTATTTATAGTTGGTAATACCTTTTTGTTTCAACAATTTATTGTTGTTTTTATAAATTTTTGTGTCTAGTAATACATTTTTTTTTTCGAGTAGCAAGATTCATTGGGATTTGTTTTTAAGGGCAGAATCCC
Organism: Ascarosepion bandense; assembly: GCA_037127315.1. Taxonomy (NCBI): domain Eukaryota; kingdom Metazoa; phylum Mollusca; class Cephalopoda; order Sepiida; family Sepiidae; genus Ascarosepion; species Ascarosepion bandense. The sequence continues at coordinate 2,808,649 of JBBBDQ010000391.1, forward strand.
CAGGTCTTATCCTTGTTATTTAACCCATAACTGGTGGGAAGGGACGGATTAATACCTTTCCCAAGGATACCAGTGTTTAACCCTCTAGGGCCATTCGTATCATATTTGATACAGTATTTCCCTATAAGGAAACATTTGGTATTTCCCTATAAGGAAACATTTGGTATTCATTGACTGAGCAGTCAGTACTGCTTTCATTTGAAATTTATAAAATATTTCTCTTAAAAAATTTTCAGGAAAATATTTCTTTCAAGGCTTGTTTTCATACTGTATCAAATATGATATGAATGGCCCTAGAGGGTTAAGTGAATGCAGGTTATTCAACTGGAATTCAAAATCGACTCACCGATTCCTCTTTCCGAGCCGATATCCACTGCACCACAACGCACATCCGTCACTAAACGCTTACAGCACCTGGTATTCACAAGCAGTCACAGATCTAAATACTGACCAGGCTCAACGTTGCTTAACTTCGGTGATCGAGCGAGAACCGGTGTATTCAACGTTATATGGCCGTAAGCACGCACATCCGTCACTAAACGCTTACAGCACCTGGTATTCAGGAATACACAAGCGGTCACACATCTAAGTACTGACCAGGCTCAACGTTGCTTAACTTCAGTGAACGAGCGAGAACCGGTGTATTCAACGTTATATGGCCGTAAGCACGCACATCCGTCACTAAACGCTTACAGCACCTGTATTCACAAGCGGTCACTCATCTAAGTACTGACCAGGCTCAACGTTGCTTAACTTCAGGGATCGAGCGAGAACCGGTGTATTCAACATGATATGGCCGTAAGCCCGTTTCCTTATGTGCGTTTTTACTTAAAGATAATAGTTTCACTGCTTTTGCATCTCGAACATTGATTAATCATTGTCTGTTATTTCTCATAGTATGCATACGCCAAACAAGATATTTCGAAAATGTTCTTTATGACCAATCTAATTTTGCTTGCATATTGCTTATTTTGCTCAAACCTATTTTTTAACTATTTTTGTTCGTGGAAAGATTTTCAATTTATTACTTATCTGTCCTCATCAAAAACTACACAATTTCAAACATTCTGTTCCAATTGCTTAATAAACTGAATATCAGTAATTTATAATATCATCACTGTTATATAATTATCATAATTTACAACATGATGAACGATCATCAAAAGTTATTGTAAATATTCTAATATAAACAGGTACAACGAGTTACATAAAGATGCTGAATTGCTTTTCGATATATATATATATATATATATATATATATATAATAAAATAAATTTCGAAGTTCAAAATCGTTGTATAATTATTTCTACATGAAATCCCTAAGAGAGATTTCACATTTCATCGGCAACCTTTATACTGAAAATAAAACAAGATATTACCGGCGGAAGTTCAAAATTTACATCACAGACAAACTAGAGAGGTTGGGATAGCAATCAATGTCTATTTTTAGATTTTGGACAACTTTACTTTTTGATTGAGTTGTAAGTGAAAAAATTAAAATTTGGATATGTCTAGCTCTAAAAAAGAGGAGGGGAAGGAAGAAATAGGAAGTGATGTTTGACAGGGAAGTGGGGTAAACAAAATGGAAAGAAAAGAAAAAGGAAAAAGAAAGAAAAAATGAAGAAAAGAAAAATTTCATCTCTGTAGAAACGCTAGGGACGCGTTAACAAAACTAGCGTTTTGAAGAGGATGAACTTATTAAAAAAAAGATTTTGAAAAAAAATTTTTGAAAGAAAAAGCAGACAGATAATTTATTTAAATAAATTCAATTAAATCAATTTAATTAATTAAATTAAATTAAATTAAATTAAATTAATTATATACCTAGATTTAAATTTTTTAAAAAGTTATAAAATTTATTTAAATTTCTTTTTTTTTATTTTTAAGGTGCGGAGAAAAAATATATATAAATGCGGGAAAAATATGCTTATATACATGTATGGAAGTAATCATGTGTTATATATATATATATATATATATATATATATATATATATATATATTCTTTCTATATCACATTGTATGTCATTTCCTTTCTCTATACCTTTTCAAAGGTCATCACACATGCATCCCCATCCTTCTCTTGATCTTTTTTCTGACACCCCTTGTAACTGGTTCGTCTTTCTCCTCCTTACTCTCCTCCTATCTAATCTTTTACTCTTGTGTGGCCCTCTGTGCATCAGTGGCTTTACCGCCTTGAATGGGGTGAAACGATTATATATATATATATATATATATATATATATATATACGTCAAGATCGCACAGCGGTTTCGCACAACGGCTCGTCAGGGCCCCTGACGAGCCGTTGTGCGAAACCGCGGTAGGTCTTGGCGATCTTGCGATTTTTTTCGTGTGTTTTTGCTCTGCGTAACTGCCTTTTGGTTAACACTTTTGGTTAGTTTGTATCGAGCACTTTTCTTTCCTGGTGGTTCGTTCCGTTAGAGGGTTTTTTTCTTTACTGTGAAGAACCGTATGCATTGTCGGTCCTACGCAGTTTTCTTTTTTTGTCCCCTCTTTGACCAAAGCTCTATAGCCGAGGACGGTAACGGAGTTAGATTCTGTTGCTTATTCATAGTCTTTAAAAGATTCTTGTGTAATATTTTAAGAGTAGAATACGGACAGAGTCGGTTTTATTATCATTATTATTAATATATATATATATATATATATATATATACGTAAGCGTATATATATATGTATATCTTTATATATATATATATATATATATATATATATATATGTGTGTGTGTGTGTGTGTGTAAGTATGTATATATACATATATACACCTATATATATAAAGGAGCTTAAAAAATTTCTCGATGAGTTCGCTGAAATGTAACCAAGTTTGTTTTGCACAGCGTTAGAAATGTCAGATTTCGTACCAAAGAAGTGTATTTGCTAGGAATTTTACTGCACTTCTTTATTTAAAAAAAAATCTGCTGCTAAAGCACACTGAACTCTTGTCGAGAATGACGGTGATCATGATTTTTCGGAAACAACATGCAGAGATTGGTTTAGACACTTCAAAATGTTCGAAAGTATAAGGAATGTTTAAAAAAAAAACAAGGACATTCGGAGGCGTACGAGTAGAATGAGTAGATGTCTTATCACGTGTAAACAGCTGCTACAACGTCAGAAACGCTATGTTTTTTGGCTTCGTATTGACTCGAAACGAGGAATCGGACTGCCGAGTTCGAATTCCAGTTGAATTCGCTGCATTCACTTACGCGCAAATACCATGGGGAAAGGTATTAATCCGTCTTTTACTTCCAGCTATGGGTCAAATTTTTTTTTTAATCGTATCACACCGAGTAAGGCGGTAATGTCAATGATGTGCAGGGCGCTACCTTATAGTGAAAAGATTAGAAAAGATAAGGCCGGAAACCACATCCTAAACAGGGAACAAGGGATGAGCCTCTTAACCTGTTCAATAGACGTGGGTGGAGTGTGAAAACAAGGAAGATTCGTTCTGTAGCCTTGGTTGTCAACTAGTCTACCACAGAAAGTAATGGCAAACTACTGAGGGAAAATCTTCTAACCAGTCAGTCATGTCTCTTTCGAGACATGATCGCCCAAGTGTGTATCAGGTATGGCACTTAACTGACTGATCCTGACCGGAGATGAAATGTTTATACACTACGATAACCCTAAGCATAAAAACTTGTAGGTTAAAGCTGCCATATTGTATGTGTTTATATATATATATATATATATGTACGGTTAGACATCCAATTGCTTTTTAACACAGGATTGAAACCCGACCGAATTGGCGTCAGTCGGTGATTCTACCTCTGGGCTATGGGCGTTCGGTGGAATTAGGCAGACTTTTTAGCGCATATATTATCATTATACGCGCTCAATAGCTAGAGTGCTCTAATTCATTTTACTGAATGAGCGATGGGTATACGCCAGAGTAGCTAGTGTTTTTTAAAGTCTACCATTCTTCCAGAGTGCTCAATCAGTGTGTGAGGGCGTAATATATATATATGTATATTATGGAAGAATAGTAGACTTTAAAAGAACAGTAGCTACTCACACATTTACGAATCGTTCATTCAGTAATGAATATGAACACTCTCGCCTACTGGCGTGTGTTTACATTGTATATAACACGCTAAAGTTACCATTATCTGCTGAGCGCTCATAGAATAACCGACTGATATAAATTCGGTCAGGTTTCACTCCTGCCTAGAAGCATGCTGATGAACTGTGATACAGCGAAACAGATCTGTCTGCAGATGACTATATATATATATATATATATATATATATATATAGTCATCTGCAATCTCTCTATTTCTATTCCTCTCTCTCTCTCTCTCTATATATATATATATAGAGAGAGAGAGTGGGAGAGAGAGAGAAAGAGAGAGATTGCTTTAGACTCTTCAAAAATAAAGATTTTGATGTTGAAGATAAAGAACATTCTGAAAATGTTTGAAGACGAAGAATTAGGGAGTGGAATTGATTCATGCCAGACACTGGCAGAACTTACAGAATCATAAGGAGTTGATCCAACAACAGTTACAAATCATGTAAAAGAATTAGAAATGATTCAAAAGAAAGGACATTGGATGCAGTACGAGTTAAAGCCTAGAGACGTCGATTTACGTCTTGTCACATGTGAACAGCTGCTTCAATAGCAGAAGACGAAAGTTTCTTGCATAGTATCGTGACTGGCATTGAGAAGTCAATACACAACGATAACTCTAAGCGTGGAAAATTTTGGTGTAAGACAGTCATGTTATATGTACGTACGTGCATACATATATGTATGTGTGTATATATTTATGTTTATATATATATATGCATATATATAATGCAGTGTGTTTTAAAAAATGATGTATTTCATACTATTTTTTAGTATTTATTCCCAAGTGAATAATTGTAAATGAAAATGGAATGGTTCTTTTGTTAATATTGCACAATAACATGTGCATCAAATGAATTTATAAATATTTAATAATTACCCATATTGCAGTTTCATTATTGAAAGAATGAAGAAAATCTTGGGTGATTCGGACGAAATCATCTTTGCTCCCTTGCCTTGTAAAATTTTGCAAATTAAAATAACAAAAGGACGTTTCTATTTTCATTTAGAATTATCCACAAAAAATTGTATGAAATACATCATTTCTGTTAGAAAAACTAGGCTTGCCTAATAATTATTGCCCGTAGTGTATATATATGGGCCGAGTGGTTACAACGTTCCTTTCTGACCAGGAAGCCAGGGTTCAAATCTCGCCGTTCTCAATATGTCGGAAACGTGACGTCATGATTTTATCCGTCTGTTATCGTCGATGATCGTTGAAGTTACAAGTAATCGTAGCCGACAGTTTGAGCGTCTTGTCCTTGTCTTGACTGTTGCTCACCTTATATCACGCAATCTCTCCCAGAATTTGTAACGAAGGTTCACTCAGCATAGTTGCAGTATAAAACACAAGGGCGCTCTGTGGGTGTTGAACAAACACAAGTGTGACTGAGCAGGCATCTAGAGGTGGGAATAACTAGCTGCCCCGGTAGACTGGTATCCTCGAATATGAGTGGTCAGCCATTAAATAAACAGTGTTGACAACTATAAAAAACAAACGCTCACAAATCATTTAAAACGATTAACAGATAATTTTTAGTTTTAGAATTCTTTTATATGTAGTGCAATGTCCTGAGATGTTCAAATGAAAGGAATTTAACCGTTTTCTTTGGACTTTTTTTTATGTATGTTAGTTTGCTTCAGTATCATTTCCATAAGAAAAGGTGTGATTGGGAAAAAACCGGCGCGCAAATTGATATTTTTGTAGTACTGGATGACGGAGCTCTCGAGAATTTTCCTTCTGCATAAATTGCTTATTCTTTTTATTAGTGTGGCATTTTTTTAAATAGAAGTTGTGATCGAATTTATTTCTGTAGAACACTAATGCATTCGTTTGATCATTATTAGTGATGTCTCTTCTGTGTTTATGTAGATATATATATATTTATTTCTACATGTTTCTCCGATGTACATTGATTTTTATTTAACCATCCTGTCCTTAATCTCAGATCATAACTGAGTATACTTTTACAAACATACACTAAATCGGGGAATACAAAAAGGTACTAACATCCGCCCATTCACACAAACAGAAAAAAACTTCTCAAAAAATGTATTGAAGAAAAAAATAATTCCGCAATGCTCATGCAAACTCGTCTGGATGTCACACCATATTTTTCCTCACTTAGGCCCACGAATTTCTCAACTCTTCTGTACATGAATTAGAGGAGAAAGAACCTGTAATCTTCCACAGTGCATACATTAGAGGAAATTTTTCTATCAACATGATAAAAATTTTATTACAAAACTCAGTCTTTTACAACAAGAAACACAGCCAAAAATTACACACTAAACTAAATAGAATAATTAACATCAGCAAGTGGACCGAGATCGGCAGAAAAAAAAACTAATTACTAACTTAATCAGATTCAATCTATCGGATAAAAAACTAGAAGCTCTCAGCTTCGGTCAAAAGTTTGCCACCGGACTACAAAAATACATCACAGATTTTATAATCAAAACTACCACAAAACGACTAAATGGCATATGCAATGTATGCTCACAGCCATATACAAAAACTTAACGAACGACATCTCAATTCCTCGCAGGTATTTAACAGCCCTAAAGAAATTAAATAACATAGATATACACATATATTCTTCCGACAAGGGTGGGGGAATCGTAATCATGGACAAACACATATACCAACAAAAAATGAAAATTGCTGCCATATCTGGTCGGGTGCCCCTGCTGCTCTCCTTGGTCTTCTTGACAAAATACAAAGGAAGATCTGTAACGTGGTTGAAACTGACTTGGCAGACCGGCTGCAACCACTCTCTCACCGGCGTGATGTGGCTTCCCTGTGCCTCTTCTACAAATACTTTCATGGCTTCTGCTCCGATGAGCTTAGATCACTGGTGCCGCCTAAACACGAATTTACACGAGATACTAGATTAGCAACTAGGTCCCACCCTTTTACAGTTAAACAAATAAGATGTAACCGTAAATTCTACTCCAACAGCTTCTTTTCTCGCGCTTCCCGCCTGTGGAACTCCCTTCCACAAGTCTGCTTTCCCGACAGCTACAATCTCCAGGTGTTTAAATGTAGGGTCAATAGACACATCCTATAACACTAACTCCCAATTATTCTCAGAACACTCTCATCTACCCAACCCTGATTCTCGGTATCCTTACCCGCCTATCACCCACCCTCTGACATTTCCTATATTTAATCATCCTTTCTCCACTCTATGTAGCCCCCTGCGCAGTAGTGGCAGTGACATGCCTTGCACGGGGTGAAACGCTTATAAAAAAAAAACTAAAAATAAACCTCATAGATGATGACAAATTATACGAGAAAGTTAACAAAAACAGCATCACAAAGAGACACAAAAAGTTATAAACAATATAAAAATAATTATTAAAAGCAAAAGATTAATTCTGGCTAAAGCTTATCACGTACCATCCAAAAACACCCACACTATACGGTCTCGCAAAGACACATAAATCAAATCAATGAGACCTATCATAAACCAATGAGACCTATCATAAATCAATGAGACCTATCATATTCGGAATAGGCGGTGCCCCGCACAAAATAGCAGGCAAATTAAGCAAAATCTTAACACGACTTCTCGACACAATTAATCCATCACATATTAAAAAAAATCTCTGGTGAACTTTTGAACAAATTAAAAAGCATAAACCTCAAAAATAAACACATAGCAAGTCTAGACATAAAATCACTAATTTTTTTTTTAATCATTTCACCCCGAGCAAGGCGGAAACGCCACTGATGTGCAGGGGGTTACGTAAATGTAAAAAGATTAATTAGAAAAGAGTGAGGAGTACAAGCTAGTTAGAAAGGAACAATAGAAAGCAGGTGCGATGACAGATACATAGGTGGAGAGAAAGGGAAGGTTATACAGGGGTGGGGAGAGAGCTAGAGTCCAGTGGTTAGTAGATGAGTATTGACTTTGCATTTAAATTTCTGGAGGTTGTAGCCGTCAGGAAAGCAAGAATACGGGAGCGAGTTCCACAGGCGGGAAGTGCGAGAGAAGAAGCTGCAGGAGTAGAATTGTCGTCTGCATTTGGCTAACCTGACTGTGAATGGGTGGGACCCAGTTGCCAGTCTGGTTGCAGGAGTAAACACCTGTTGAGGAGGCATCAGTGACTTAAGCTCGTGTTCCTATAGATAAGTGTCTAAATCAATTAGAAACACACTTAACAAAAACAAAAATAAAATTACCTCTACCTACACAGAAAATCATAAAACTATCTAATTACTAAGCAATGTTTCTTCACTTTGAATGACCATTTTTATAGATAAAATTTGGGTTACCAATGAGACCGCCTCTCATCTGCGTTCTCGATTGTTTATTTCTAGAATTTCTAGAAAGGGGCCGTTTCAGAAAATAATTACCACCAAACACCTTCTACTTTAGATATATAGACGACTCCCTTCTAATCTATCCAGAAACTACTACCATAGCAGATCTTGTCAACAAACTCTATAGCATTGAACCTACAATAGATTTTACCTTTGTAACTGAATCTGATCATATTCTTTCTTTCTTAGATATAATATTACACAAAAATAACAACGAAATCAACTTTGACGTCTATAGAAAAGCTACCAGCAAAAACGACCTGATCAATTTCTATTCCAACCACTCTTGCAAAATCAAATCTGGCATTATTATAGGCTTCATTTAAGAGTACAAAGACTATGCAGCACCCAATATTGAGCAAAAGAAGAAAAATAAATCGAAAAGACATTAAAAATACTTAGAGTTCCCGTATCACTTTATTCACAACGCAAAATGAAAAGCACATAAAATATACAAACAAAACAAATACAATATTATAAACAATAAAAAGTTAAACAATAGCAGAGACATTATACTACTCACCAACTCCATTGCATCCACTATCCAAAACAACTTATATTATATGGTCGATTTGTGAGGAAGGCGACTTCTTGATGTTATCGGTCTGGTGGAAGCGATCCCAGTATGGGGCACCTTTGAGTGAAATTAGGTAGACGGGGCTGTCTTTGTAGAGATGGTTGGGCGAGCTCGAAGTCGCAAGTCATCGTGACTGAGGTTTTGAGCGTCCATGTTTATACTGTAGTTCAAGCTATATAGCGCAGTACAAACTAATATGTTGGCAGTTCACTGTTTGTAATGATTTATGTTTTTAAGTGTGCTTGATACTGAGTAGTGTTTTATAATTTAACTATAATTTATATTAAGGTTGGGTGATTTTCAAGGGATATATCTCAGCTAAGCAATAGATAATCAGGGTATGATGTATAGGAGAAATTTGATTGTAAGAGTAAAAAGAGATAGAGACTTAAAATGACCAGATATTTTCCATGCCAGTGATGAAATCAATTATGAGATACATATGTTGCAATTTTGCAAGTCAGGAAAATTATCGCGTGCCATCGGGAAACGGTTACTAGATTTTCTGTTAGTTATTATTCAACTTAAATTACTAGACAAACACACAATTACTAGACACACACACAATTACTAGACACACACACAATTACTAGACACACATACACACAAAGTTCCATTTATAAATAAGTTTAGATAGATATATAAACACATATATATGCGTGTATATATACGTGTATGTGTGTATACATATAAAGATATGTGTGTATACATGTATACCTGTATTTGCGTATGTTTATATATATATATATATATATATATATGTGTGTGTGTGTGTGTGTGTATATACATACATGTTTGTCTATGTCTGTATATATATATATATATATATATACAGAAAATCTCAGCAAGAGCCAACAACCTACCACGGTTTAGCTTAATTTATATTAGTTTCGGCAGAGTTAGTTCTGTTACTATTGGTATTGTTGTTGCTATAGTTAATATTATATATATATATATATATATATATATATATATATATATGTGTGTGTGTGTGTGTATATGAACATTTGTCTCTCTATATATAGACGTGTATCTAAATATACGTATCTATATATAGACGTGTATCTAAATACAGTACTGTGCAAAAGGATTAGGTCAAGAACTATTTTATGTTTTATGAGGCATCAAAATAAAGTTTAAAATCAACCCTGTCCTAACACTTTTGCACACTAACGCTAGTGTGAATATATACATGTATATGTGTGTATATATATGTATGTGTGTGTGCGTGTGTATGTGTGTGTGTCAGTATATATATACATCTATCTATCTATCGCCCGGTTCACACTCCACCCTCGTCTATTGAACAGGTTAAGAGGCTCATCCCTTGTTTCCTGTTTAGGATGTGGTTTCCGGCTTTCTCTTTTCCAATCTTCTCACTTTGTTTTTTTTCTCTCTCTCAATTGGAGTAGATAGATCTATCTATCGCCCGGTTCACACTCCACCCACGTCTATTGAACAGGTTAAGAGGCTTATCCCGTGTTCCCTGTTTAGAATGTGGTTTCCGGCTTTCTCTTTTCCAATCTTCTCATTTTTTTTCTCTCTCAATTGGAGTAGATAGATCTATCTATCGCCCGGTTCACACTCCACCCACCTCTATTGAACAGGTTAAGAGGCTTATCCCGTGTTCCCTGTTTAGGATGTGGTTTCCGGTTTTCTCTTTTCCAATTTTTTCACTATTACGTAGCCCCCTGCACATCAGTGGCGTTACCGCCTTACTCGGGGTGATACGATTAAAAATATATATATGTATATATACTTGTGTATGCATACATATTTATTTGTATTTGTATATATATATATGTGTGTGTGTGTGTGTGTGTGTGTGTGTGTGTGTGTGTGTGTGTGTGTGTGTGTGTGTGTGTGTGTGTGTGTGTGTGTGTGTGTGTGTGTGTGTGTGTGGTGGGGAGGTGTGTGTGCGTGCGTGTGTGCGTGTGTGTACATGTGTGTGCACATGTATGTGTATAAATATAACTTTATTTGCTTGTATGCCACACTGAATATAAAGCAAATAAGCGCACATCCATTCACGGGCCTACTAAAATCGTTTAAAAGCAATAACTTAGACCTGTAAAAATAATACAACTTTAAAAAGAAAACTATAAATAATTGGCCGCCCCCGCAAGAAAATCAATTTAATTACAACAAAATATGTGTAAATAATAAAAATCGCACTGGTTTGAGCAGCATGTAGAAATCAAAGCTTGACGAGTGATGATATCATAATTGTGTTCTGACGAAATTTCGAATTCTGCATGAAACTGCTTTCTTGATGGACATCCTCCTCAGTGTTATTCGCATAAACGCTCTATTTCTAACCCGATATCAAGTACTCGACGACAAAATTAACAGGCTTCATATATATATATATATATATATATATATATATATATATATATATATATATATATATAAGGTACCGAATCTTACTATAAGTTAAAACAAACAAAATGATTAACAGCTATCAACAAAGTTATTTCATTTTATTTCTCTTCAAAATTAGAGGGCTTCGTGATAAGGCTTCTAATCTTAAGAAGACTTGTTAAAATAAACAGAATAATCAAACAAATTTATAAATTATGTCAATTATTTTTCTTCAAATTTACGAGTATTTATGATAAGTTATGTCTCAAACCTTCGAAAAAAGTTTTTAACCTTCCTACCTATTTTAATAAACACCACTTTATATATATATATATATATATATATAAAATAACATTGATCAGTAAACCTACTGAAAAAAACAATATCTTTTGCAACTAAAATTATTACAACTCAACACTATATTAATGTATTGTATTAATCGATCACATTACAGATTTTCCGTTGAATTTTGACATCCAACGGAGAATCTGTAATGTGATCGATCCCGACTTAGCAGCTCAGATGCAATCACTTTCTCACCGGCGCAATATAGCTTCCCTGTGTCTCTTCTTAGCACACTGGTACTCCCTAAATATATGAATTTACTCGAACTACTGGACTAGCAACTAGGTTCTACCCTTTTACAGTAAAGTCAATAAATTGTAACCTCAACTTTTAATCTAGTAGCTTATTTTCTCGCAGTTCCCGCCTGTGGAATTCATTTCTGTATACTTGCTTCCTCGCTCAGCTACAATCTCCAAGAATTGAAATGTAAGGTCAATAGTCATCTCCTATTTCACTGACTCGCATCCTTTCTCTCAAGTTCTTTTCTCCGTCCACTCCACTCTCATCACACCAGTATTCTCACCCTTCTCTTACCCTCTTCCTGACACTCACTGTCCCTCTTTCTCATCACTTTCCTCCTATGCAACCCCCTGTGCACCAGTGGCAGTAAAACTGCCTTGCTTGAGGTAAAATGCTTATATATATATATATATATATATATATATATATATATATATGTGTGTGTGTGTGTGTGTATGTGTGTGTGTGTGTGTGTGTGAAGAGGACTCAAGGTTTTTTTTTTTTAATTTGAGTGCTCTGGCATTTATTTTATCATGAACAGTGCTCAATATAATGAGTATTATAGAGCTTCATATAATTATATAGTTATGAATTGTATTTTAATTATTAATTCAATTGATTTAATTATTAAATAAATTAATTGAATTAATTTATAATATATATATATATATATATATATATATATATATATATATATATATATATATATATATATATATATATATATATATATATATATATGTAAACATGTTACGGAAATTAAAGAATTTTAACGAAACTTAATTTTAACGAATTTTAATCCAGCTGGGTAGCACACATTTTCGTAATAAAAATTTATCGTAAATAATCAGGCCGGTAGATATAAATATAAAAATACTGTTTAATTAAAAACAGAATATCTACTTAAATACGAGTATCGGTAAAAATAATGTCCAAAATAATTAATATATATATATATATATATATATATATATATATATATATATATATATATATAATCATATTAAAATCTTCTGATTTGTCAGAAACCCGATTTTTATTTATTAGATAACATATTTCGTTTATCAGTTTGTGTTATGGGTAATTCTAAAAAGACTTCTCAGACAATGTTTGGACAGACGTTCTCATTTGTTTTCATGTTGTATGCTTTTTTCTCTGCCATAAAGTTCATCACATAACTAATTTTTTTTTCATATTTTAGTAAAGTACACCTCCTTCACACAGATTTTAGATTTTAGTAAAGTACACCCCCTTCACACAGATTTTATATTTTAGATTTTAGTAAAGTACCCCTCCTTCACACAGATTATTTTCGTATAAATACTTCGTAGATAATTAAGAAAATCTGGAATTCTGTCCTCAAAATACATTAAATGCTCTGGTTTCATGTATATATATATATATATATATATATATATATATATATATATAACAGACAATGAATGTCTATTATGGTTAATCATGAGCCGTTGTCAATTTCGTATTTTGGCTTTAATTTCTGGTGAAAATAAAAACAAAAATTCTCTAACATTTAAATATTTTTTTATTATGTTGGTTATAAGCTTTCGGCTCACATGAGCCAACTTCAGAGAGGTTACAGGGACGTTAACATAAAAATATCAACCATCAAAAATGATTTTTTTATCTTGTGTTGACAAAATATCCGATGACAAATCCTGGCATAACTTCTAAGGTTCTCAGAATAGTCTCGCTGTACAAGTTGAATAGATCCGGTGAAAAGTCATATCCTTGTTATACGCCCTTTTCTATCTTCTATTTATAATGGAATACACTGAAATTCAGAAATAAATAATATAAACCTAAATAAATCTATTAAATCTAAAATATTTAGTAATTGTAATGAATAATGAAATATAAAACATGTAGTCAATATATCTGTAAATCTGTAATAAATTTCTCATTTTTAATAAAAACAGCATTATTTGTCTTCTTATCTCAGTTACGATTAAACTTATTGTATAATCTTAATGGTTGACATGAATAATTTATTAATCATTGCTATACGACTAAGTTCATAAAAGTGACCATAAATGTTTTCTCCACATTACTATAAAAAAATTTATTTTTTTTGTTGTTTTTTTTTAACCATTTTTTTTTTTATTTAGAATATAGGAGGTCATAGCTTACCACAAACTTTATAAATTTGTGTGCTTTTGGGTGCAAATGTGGATTAAGTTTTTAGTTTCTTCTTCTACAATTCAGATAATTTGTATTAATTGCCATCCAATATTGGAGAGATTGTAGTGGATAAGATATTAATTAATTAAAATCAACTTTCTTCTTCACTTTTACAAAAATTAACAACTACGTGTGAAATCCTGGTTTTCCCAAATAGAAAAAGGATTGACCATCCGCTTAAAGAAAAAGTCGAAACCAGATTTCGCAAGTAGTTGTTAAAATAATTTTTGATGAATGGGAGTGATTGCAAGACCAAAAGGACTTCGTGTGTCAGTGCGAAAATATCTAGATTTCAATAAAAGGACTTCATCAACATCAGTCAAGTCAGAGAGATGGGAGCAGCGAGTAAGACAACACTAAAATGTAACTTTCAGCTTCAAACGACTCGGACATTGCCCTCTTCCTCTTTCTCCTTATCTCTTTCAACAATTACTATTAACATTTTGTGCGAACTCTCATTGAACATTAATTTCTACGAATTCTTGTTATTCCTTCTTTTAATAAATTACTATTTTAACATACAAAAAAATGTATATTTTATTATTCCACTCTGCTACACTAATCCACACATTCCAACTGACAACCGACCTTCTGATGAAAACATTCTGAAAATAATTCAGCATAAAACTTGTAAGCTGTAGGGAGTTTGGTTATGTCTGACACAAGGCCGAATCAAAGAAACATTAACCAGCTCCCCTACTCTTCAGTGGTGACCCCGACATGATCTGGAACACGCACCCTAACGCTACAAGATCACTCGATGCTGCTAATTAATTCATACACGGGAAAAGAGATTTGTTTTTCTGAATTATATTTACTTAGATGCGGACGTCAGAATAGACCGAAATTTGATCACTTTCAATGCCACTGGCCGTTATATTGTCCATTCATCAACGTATTTCAATTAACATTTTGAGAAACTTCTAATAGAGGATTGTGTAAGATCAGAAAAATGCTTTCAAGTCCCTTCTTTTTTAAGAAAGGATTAATTTGTGACTAAAATCATTTTATTTGATAGGCAATGAAGTGCGATTCTACTGTTTATCTAATATTTAACAGAATTTATTCTAAAAACCCAGTCTACGGCTATATCGTGTTGAATGCACCGATCACCGAAGTTGAGACGACATCTGAGCTTGGTCAGCACTTAAATGGGTGACCATTTGGGAATACCAGGTGCTGTGAACGTAAGGACCAAGAATGGTCCACCGGTCCTCCAGGATTGGAGGGTTAGGCGCAGGGATAACAACCCTGCCCTGTAAAAACAAAAACAAAAAAAAACAGTTTGTTACAACAACAAAAAGTTCCTGCCCTATGCACCATTGGGTGTGTTGGATAAATGATGATGAGGATTCAAAAAGCCCAAAATAAAAATACTTATTAGAATCATTTTCAATAGGGTCGCATTTTTTAAATTCTCGTTTCAGTATTATGATTTTTGTGACATTTGCTAGTTATGGTATTTTTTTAAAAATCATATCACCCCGAGCAAGGCGGTCACGACAATGATGTGCAGGGGGCTACGTAAGAGTAAAAAGATTGGAAAAGAGAAAACCGGAAACCACATCCTAAACAGGAAACAAGAGATGAGCCTCTTCACCCGTTCGATAGACGTGGGTGGAGTGTGAACCGGGCAATAGTTTAGTCTATCTACTCCAATTGAAAAAAAAAGAGGAAAAGAATGGAAATGAGTAAAAGATTGGAAAAGAGAAAGCCAGAAACCACATCCTAAACAGGGAACAATGAATTAGCCTCTTCACCCGTTCAATAAACGTGGGTGGAGTGTGAACCGGGTGATAGTTTAGTCTTTCTACTCTAATTGAAAAAAAAAAGAGGAAAAGAATGGAAATGAGTAAAAGATTGGAAAAGAGAAAGCCAGAAACCACATCCTAAACAGGGAAAAAGGGATGAGCCTCTTCACCCGTTCAATAAACGTGGGTGGAGTGTGAACCGGGTGATAGTTTAGTCTTTCTACTCTAATTGAAAAAAAAAAAGAGGAAAAGAATGGAAATGAGTAAAAGATTGGAAAAGAGAAAGCCAGAAACCACATCCTAAACAGGGAAAAAGGGATGAGCCTCTTCACCCGTTCAATAAACGTGGGTGGAGTGTGAACCGGGTGATAGTTTAGTCTTTCTACTCTAATTGAAAAAAAAAAGAGGAAAAGAATGGAAATGAGTAAAAGATTGGAAAAGAGAAAGCCAGAAACCACATCCTAAACAGGGAAAAAGGGATGAGCCTCTTCACCCGTTCAATAGACGTGGGTGGAGTGTGAACCGGGCGATAGTTTACTGGCGTAAATAAATCAATAATATTGCTGTGAGAGCTAATAATGAAACTGCTATTTCAGCGATGAGAACATTCCGTATCTTTTGGTCTGATTGAACAATGCATCAACACTAAGAAAATTAACAAATTTAAAATAATTTTTGTTTAACATAAAAAAAAACGAAATTCATGATAAATTTATAATCATGGAATATTCACTCATTGATATTTGTAATGGATATGCGTTGTGGTGCAGTGGATATCGACTCGGAACGAAAAATCGCGGTGCCGAGTTCAAATTCCAGTTGAATTCCTTGCATTCACTTACGCACAATTATCCTTGGAAAAGGTATTAATCCGTCTCTTCCCTCCAGTTATGGGTTAAATAACAGGACAGATTGGGTTCTATAGCCTTGGCTGGCAACCAGTCTACCGCAGAATGCAATGGCAACCTACTGCGGGATAATTTTCTGCCTAGTCCTAGTGACATTTCCTAGAGACATGAGACATGAGACATGATCGCCCAAAGCGTGTATCACGCATGGCAGTCAAATGACTGACTGATATTTGTAAAACGAATACAGATATTAATTTACATATGTTACATATTAAATGTAATTTTAACAGTCTCCTGTATTACAACACCGTCCTTTATAAGCACTGTCGAGGAGATAATATTATAAAGTTTTCTGGGCATGAGAAAAAGTAAAGTGTGTAATCATTTTTAATCATTTCACCCCGAGCAAGGCGGAAACGCCACTGATGTGCAGGGGGTTACATAAATGTAAAAAGATTAATTAGAAAAGAGTGAGGAGTACAAACTAGTTAGAAAGGAACAATAGAAAGCTGAGAAAGCAGGTGCGATGACAGATACATAGGTGGAGAGAAAGGGAAGGTTATACGGGGGTGGGGAGAGAGCTAGAGGCCAGTGGTTAGTAGGTGAGTATTGACTTTGCATTTAAATTTCTGGAGGTTGTAGCCGTCAGGAAAGAAAGAATACGGGAGTGAGTTCCACAGGCGGGAAGTGCGAGAGAGGAAGCTGCATGAGTAGAATTGTCGTCTGCGTTTGGCTAACCTGACTGTGAATGGGTGGGACCCAGTTGCCAGTCTGGTTGCACGGGTAAACACCTGTTGAGGAGGCATCAGTGACTTAAGCTTATCCGAGCAGAAGCCATGAAAGTATTTATAGAAGAGACAAAGGGAGGTCACATTTCGACGATGGGGAAGTGGCTGCAGTCGAGCCCCCAGATCAGTACCTATCACATTACAGACTCTCCTTTGGAGCTTGTCAAGAACACTGAGGAGAACGGCAGAGGCACCTGACCATAAATGGCAGCAGTACTCCATCTTTGATGAAATTCAATATTCTATTTGCATCAGGACTGTTGTCTTCATCTTTTTATCACATTATGTGCTCCGATTTTCTTCACAAAGAAATCATTTTGGTAACATAGATGAGGACAATAGTTCACATGTAATTCATGTAAATAACTCTTCATCCCAGAAATTCAAACAAAAAGAAATATCCTAAACTCACTGAAACAAACGCACGAAATCTCTATTTTCGACATGCAGAAATAAACTGTTTGGATTAAATAAGAATAAATCTGTGAATAGAATTCTGCTGTCATATATGGTCAGGCGCCCCTGTTTTTTATATCAGTGTTCTCGACAGGCTCCAAAGGAGAATTTGTAATGTGATAGGCTCCGATTTGGCAACACGATTCCAGCCACTTTCTCACCGGCGGAATGTGGCTTTCCTCTGTCTATTCTACAAATATTTTCATGGCTTCTGCTCCGACGACCTTAAATCACTGGTGCTCCTGCCACATGAATTTACTCATACAACCAAACTGGCAACAAGGTCCCGCCCACTTACAGTTAGATCAACCAAATGCAGCTGACAATTCTACTCCATCATATTCTTTTTCCGCACTTCCCGCCTTTGGAACTCCTATTCATATACTTGCTTTCCTAGCGGCTATAACCTCCAGGAATTCAAATGCAATGTCAATACCCATCTCTTATCCACTTGACTCCAGTCCTTTCTACATCACCCCGTGCGTCTTCTTCTTTTCCTTTCCCTTTACCTTAACAAATGTCTTCACACCTGTGTTCCCATTCTTCTCTTGCCTTTTTTTTGACACCCCCTGTAACTGGTTCGTCTTTCTCTTCACTCTCGTCCTGACTAAACTTTTACTCTTATGTAGCACCCTGCGTATCATTGGCGGTACCGCTTAGCTTAGGATGAAGCGAGTAAAAAAATCCGAATAGAAATCAAATAGACTGAACATTTTGAATCGAAAAAACAAGATTTCCAAAATATGCTGTCTTTAATAACGATAAGAAAATGTAGAAATGTTCAGAAAAGTCCACCATCCAATCAAGATGGGATTCAAAAACATTCTGGAAATCACGGATCAGAAGCAGAAATAGTACCCGTTTGTTTATATAAGAACTAGCAGTATAGCCCGGCGTTGCTCGGGTGCAATGAAAGCTTTAAAACTTAATACAGCAATTAAGAGGTGATTCCACGCTACTCGAAACCTTCCAATCAGAGATAATAAAGCTGGACATAGCAAACAACACTCCGACGCGACATTCTTTTCCTTCTCAACGGAATCGTCAGATCACATCGGAGAGTTGATTTCAATGTCCACTTATAGAATTATGTATTAGGCTGTCCCAAAAGTTCGTAAACACTTGCAAAAAATTGAAATATTACTCGCCAAGTAATTTAAAGTTACCAGAAAACACTTGCAAAAAATTGAAATTTTACTTGTAAAAACAACAAAAATTATTGCTCAAAATAAAGACCATCATTTTCCAAGACTTTCTGCCATCGATCTGCAAGCTTTCCGATCTGGTCAAAGTACCGTTCAGCCGGCTTCGAATCAAAGAATTCTTGACACGCTTCCTCGATTTCATCAAACGAGTCGAATCGGCCCTTCAGAAAGTGTTGCATTGAGCGGAAAAGGCCGTAATCTGATGGAGTACAGTCAGGACTGTAGGTTGGATGTGGCAGAACCTTGACGCCGTCCAGCTCTTCAAACTTGTCTTTGGTCTTCCTGGCGGTGTGTGGCTTGGCATTCTCCTACTGCATCAAAGCGCCTTTTCGGTTTATCAGAGCCGGGCACGTTTGCTTCAACTTTTTGTAGACCCGCTCAAGTTGCTGACAGTAAAGTTCGGCACTGATGACACGACCATTCGGAACCAACTCAAAATGCACGATTCCTTCAAAGTTCCACCAAACGCACAACATGATTTTCTTGCCGAATCGACGGTGTCTCTTGCCCTTTCTGAACCCATCCCTTGTCTCGATTGTGCTGGACCAGATAGACCCATTTTGCAAGTGTTTACGGACTTTTGGGACAACCTAATAAATATTACCCGTTTGTTTATGAAGTTATTATCTAAGGTTTCATTTTTGCTTCAGTTTGTTGTTAGGGATCAGAACTATTATTTCTGATCGGTGTTATGTAGGAAATATACCAGTGATTTTATTGGATGGAATGCTTTCTATTTAAAAAAAAAAAAAAAAAAAAAGAAGCGAGCTAACATATTTACAAAAGTTTTATTAAAATCTATAGTGACCTTCTCAAGATTTTTCTTGAGAAGGTAGGAATTAGTTTTGATAAATAAAATTCTCTGAAATTATCCAAAAATATGATATATTAACAGATATCAAACGAATAATATCATTAAAAAAATTAAGATTATTTTATTGATATTCTACTTATGTTTTCTCAAGTAAACATGGTATGCTGAAAATATATCTGAGCAGAAGCGTTTTTAAAAATACATGTTTTCTATTAAAATCAATAAGACAACCTGAAATGTTTACAAAACATGACCCAATATTTTTAGCATTACAGACCGACTTCGTAAGAGGAATTGCTTTATAAATATTAGATATTTTAGTCGGTAGGTGTTTGTTTGTATTGCTCAATTTTTATATTTGGCTTTCCTTTGTCTATTTCTTTTCATAACAAAATTGAAAGAAAAAGAGCAACAGACTGGAAGATGAGTAAATAGATATGAAATTAAACAAAAATGATAACTAAAATAAACTAAAAATGTTAATATATATATATTTATATATATATATATATATATATATATATATATATATATATATATAACAGGATAAGAAAATCTCAGATAGAAAGCCGAAGAATATATATCTTAAATCGATTATTCTTTAAGATACATCTTTAAATAAATAACCGGACAGATGAATTTTAATGTAAATTTTTTTTCTAGATTTATACTAGGTCTGAGATGCACTCGAGGTAGTTTAACCCAAGAACACTAAACATGAGTATACAGTACCTAGGGCAAATGACGCCATTTTAATTACAATTTAATTAAATTTTCACTACCTGATTTTCTCACCTAAATGATATGTTTTCAGTTCCTCTTAATGTACAAATTTTGAAGTGCGTACATGTAAAATATTTCAAATAAAGATTTATATCTAATATTTTTTTAATAGTTTCAAAATCGGGTAAGATATACCCATGGTTAGTAGTGGTGTAATTTTATTTGATGGTTAGTGTTCCAAGGTTAAAGTGAAAATATTAATATATCAATGGAAGACATTGCGGCGTGAAGTGATGATTGTGAGGATATTTACACAAGATCGTGAGGTATGCACTGTTCTCTGTCTTTCTAAGCTTATTTTCCACATGCACCCTAGAAATTGTTCAGTTCATGATATTCTGAGCATCCTTCTGTAGAGCCACATTTCTGTTTGCGATATTAAAGTTCACTAAATTAAGTGGAGTAAAATGTAGTGTCTGTTGAGAAGTAAATATTTCTTGCATAAAATAACACTTGTTTATCATTAAATTACAGATTAACTGATTTACTTATGCATAAATAAGATTTTATGTCACATACATATACGTAGGTCGGCACGATGCATATATATATATATAT
>JBBBDQ010000391.1:2835000-2962500 GCA_037127315.1 Ascarosepion bandense
GGAAAGAAGATTGCAGTGAGCAAAAAAATACATGAAAAGTTATTTCAGTAAAGTCGTTTTTACAGACGAATCAAGAAGCACCCTCGATGAGCCCGATGAATGGGCTTGAGGATGAATTTGCAAGCAACATGACTCAAGAAAAATTGTTAAACGTCAACAAGGCGGCGCTGGGATCATGATATAGGCTGGGATTATTGGTAATGAGCTCGTAGGTCCATTTAAATTGAAAGACAGGGTTAAAATGAATTCCAAAAGTTACTGTGATTTTCTAGAGCAATATTTCTTTGAATGGCTTAATAATCAGTCTTTAGCCAAGCGTAGATCTATACTCTTTATGCAATCAACGTTTACCAACTCCTGGTTGAAAGAAAAGGGATTTGTTGAAGATTTTCTTATAGACTGGCCTTCAAATAGCTGTCATTTGAATCTCATTAAGAAGCTGTGGAGTATCCTCAAGAGAGATATTTATTCTAATGGAAGGCAATTCAACAGCATGTGTGACCTCTGTGAGGAAGTTAAATTTGCTGCAAACAACTTACCAGCCGCTAAAATTGCAAATCTAACATTAGATGTTGATAACCGGCTGCTAAGAGTTATTTAAAAGAAAGGAGCATTTATGCAATAAATTTTTAAGAGGTTCTTATTATTTTTTGTGAATATATCTTTTATTTTTTAAAATGGAATGTTTTTTAAGTTTTTCCTTTAAGAAATTGACGAATTTGTTTTAAAAATCTTTTCATAATTTTGTTACATTGGTTTTGCAAGGTATAATAATGTAAAAGTATCAAAATGAATAGTTACAAATAAACTACTGACATTCAAATTAATCTGTTTTGTTAACTTCGTAAAATTTTTGCCAACCAAGAAAAATAGTTTTATCTATCACTACATATCTAAGTGATGTGGATCCAAAAGTGGGTCCATGGAATATATAACACGGAAGACGAGATGTAAAAGAAAGATATATTTACAGAAAAGGTTACAAAGAAGACGGTACAGTAAACAGAGCTTAGCAATCCAGTATAGTCCTTGCTAGTCGACTGCGGCCATGCACACAGTGCTACTCTTTGTTTTCCCCAATACTGCTATCACACACCTATTAATATAGCAGTGGGTGAGTCCATGTTGAGGTGAGTCTGGGTTCCACAACACTAAGTTAATAATATTGAATAGAATCTAAACAACATCATAACAGGACTTTTAACATTAAAGACACAACATTTTATACCAATTCATAACTTGCATATAATCTCTAGACGCAGTTTAAGTTAAAAATTGTGATTTAGTTGATTGATGTTGCCCTCAACACCCTGACTGCAGTTTTGTAGGGAGATTTCTTTCCGTAAATTCTTCAGTGGTTTTTCGCAATGCACTATTAATATTTCCAAAGTTTCAATTTTTTTATATGATTGTGAGTTGTTCATGTGCGTATTTCCTCTTTTAGCAGGTGTCGTGTGTCAGGCATGTGTCGATGCATTTTTGTTTTATTCCTCCTTTCTTTCGGATTATATTGAGTTGATTTTTCTTTCATCGTTCAAGCTTGAAAAGGACCTCCGATCCGTGGCAGACTGGGATAAGAAATGGCTTGTGAATTTTAATGCTTCCAAAACGCAGCTGCTATCTATTAACCATCACAGAAAATCGCTCCTACGCCATCACATTAGTATGGATCATGCTAGTCTCCCTGAAAGCAAAACACTGCGTCTTCTCGGCTTAACTCTCACAAGAGACCTCAAGTGGCATGTCTATATAGAAATCCATAGTTAAATCCGCTGCTAAGAAAGTAGGTTCTCTGTGTAGAGCCAGGAAGTTATTCCGCCTGAAACAATCCTGCACATATATAAATCTACCATCCGCCCGGCATTTAATACGGCTGTCATATCTGGTCAGGTGCTCCTGCTATCCAACTAGGGGTCCTTGACAAAATCCAACGGAGAATCTGTTATGTAATAGATCCCGATTTGGCAGCTCAGATACAGTCACTTTCTCATCGACGCCATGTGGCTTCCTTGTGTGTCTTTTACAAATACTTTCACGGCTCCTGCTCCAATGAACTTAGCTCAGTGGTGCCTTCTATATATAAATTTACTCGAGCCACAAGATTAGCAACTCAGACCCACCCTTTTACTGTGAAGCCAATAAATTGTAAACGCAAATTCTACTCTCACAGCTTCTTTTCTCGCACTTTCCGCCTGTGGAATTTTCTCCCATTTATTTTCTTTGCCGAAAGCTACAATCTCCAAGAATTTAAATGTAAAGTCAATAGTCATCTCTTATCTCACTAACCTGCATCCGCTCTCTCATGCTTCTATCTCTGTCCACTCCACTCTCATCAGTATTCTCATCCTTCTCTTACCCACTTCCTGACACCCCATATAAACTTTCACTCTTTCTCATAACTTTTCTCCTATGTAACCCCTGCAAAACAGTGGCAGTAAAATGCCTTGCTTTGGGTCATATGATTATAAAAAAAATAATGCCATCGTTTCCAATGTTTGAATTTTGAATATTTCTATACACGTGCATAGTAAACATACACACATACTTTTTTTTATGAACATATGTGCATGCATGAACGTACGCGCATACACACATACATGTTTAGTGTTATAATACTTATAATTGTTAGTTATAGAACTTTGGATTTATAATTGGATTATTATTCATTGTTGTTTACATTTATGTGTGTATATTTGTAGTTTGTATTATATTTTGTTCGTTTGTATTTCTGAGATGTTATAGTATTTACAGTATTTACATTATTCGGACTAATGACTTCATCGTTGTTGCCATTTGTACGACATTTCGACCGTTGTACGCCCTGGCCTTCTTCAGGTGCTAGAAATTTTCGAACTTAACCATTTATTACAATAATTAATAATTGTTGCTCGGAGTTAATGAAAGCTTTAAATCTAATTCATGGTCCTGGAGCTCAGACTCTTTGGACGTTGGCACGAAAGACTAAAAAGCAATAGTTGTTTCCAGTCAAAGCGAAACCGTAGATTGAAAGAAAAATGAATTAATGTAAGTCAAACTTTGACTTCCGGTATCGATGTCAAATAAGTTTTCTGTCGCTAACTGAATTTTGAAAACTAAATAAGTCCGCTGAGTAAGTGGTATCATGGCTGAGACTAAGAACTACAATTATACCTACTTAGACCAAAACCTGAAGCAAAAACGAAAATAAAAGGGCTGAAAACCTGATTTTGATCAGTTTCGATAGGATATCGGTGTATCGATTTCTAATATCAGAGTCAAATAAGTCATCCAAAGAGAAACTAATCTAAGTAAGTCCATGAAAACTTATCGTATCCATCGGGAGAAAAGTTGGAGAAAATGAGCCATATTGATGGCTGAATATCGGCTTTTGATCAGATTCGATAGAATATCGGGGGTATCGATTTCCGATATCGGGGAAAATGAGTCGTCTGAGAAGATCAACTAATGTTTGAGAATAAAAACTATAATTTTACCAAGTTAGAGCAAATTCTGCAGAAAGAACACCGATAACAGGGCTGAAATCCTGATCTTGATCAGACCTGATCGGATAATGGATTTATCGATTTCCAATATCAGCAGAGAATCGAAATAAATATGTAACCCATGATCTGACCGAAAGCCTAAAGAATATTTGTGTGCCGTTTGGTGAGAATAAAATAAAAATTGTGGATTTGTGTAAAGGACAGACAGACAGACAGACAAATATCTTGCCTTTTATATATAGATAGATTACTTTTGCCTATACTTTACAAGTACAGATGTAAAAACTTATCTGTTTCTTAAGACGAAGTCAATAATTCTTGAGCTTTCTTCCTTTGGTACTTTTTTTTTTTTTTTGCAATTCTTTATTAAAACAATCTGAGCCGTAAGTGCTTTGTAGCCCCAACTCAAAACTCACTCTGCTGTTGTTAGCTGAGGGAGATGACAGAGAAGGTAAACTGAAAGAGGCAATAAGATAAAATAAAAATATGAATCAATCGATAAATTTTGTTTAATTGATTTATTTATTTATTTGTTTATTTTGCTTCTTTTGTATCTGTCTGTCTGTCTGTCTGTCTGTTGTTTCTGTCAGCTTAAATTAAGAGGGCAATCGTATCTCTTCCTGTTCTGTGCGAGTGGGACTAGAAGTGCAGTGTGTGAGAGACAAAACAAAACAGATATCACGAAACGAAATACAAGAGAATCTATTCAGATTGTTTTCTATTTTTATTCGGATATTCTATCTATAAGTCTACCATTCACCTTTGCTTAAAATATGGCTACCACATATGGTCCGCTGTTCTTGCTGTCTACTTCGAGCTCCTTGATAAAATCCGAAGAAGAATCAGCAATATTATTGGTCCTTATCTGGCGGCTCAGCTGAAGCTACTTTCCTGCCCTCATAAGATTGTCCCCGTATGTCATTTCTAAAAAATAATCATAATTGTACAGATAATCTCTTTGCTATGTGTATTTTGAAGAAAAAAAAACTTACCTCATGGACGTCTGCATGCAAAAGAATCTCGTTGGGAAGCCATATTGTTTTTATGAAGACAAAATGCCGCAAATTCACGGCTAACACGAGAGTTGAGGAAATATAAATATGGCTGCTAATTAGAACTGGAGAAGTTTTTTTTTTTTTCCTGTGTTAGACTACTTACCCACGCTCTCTTTGGAGGAAACTCTTGCTGCGTTTTTCAAGTTTAAGATTACTAATACACACTTTATTTAGAAAAGACTGTGGTGCGTTTGAGAGTACTGATCTACACTTTGTTTGGAAAGAACTCGTTCTGCGTTTTTTTTTTAAGTTTCAGATAACTAATCACTAGTCTTTTTGTGAAGAACTATTTAGCGTTCTCAAGGATGACACAACTACACTATGGTACATAGAGATCTTTAATTTATGTGCGTTGTGATACAGTGGATATAGGCTCGGAACGAGAAACCGAGGAGCCGAGTTCGAATTCCAGTTGAATCCATTGTATTCACTTACGCGCAAATACCGTTGGGAAAGGTATTAATCCGTCTATTCCTTCCGGTTATGGGTTAAATAGCAGGACAGACTGGGTTCTATAGCCTTGATCGGCAACCAGTCTACCGCAGAAAGCAATGGCAACCTACTGCGGGATAATCTTCTGCCCAGTCAGTGATGTCTCTTTCAAGATATGATCGCCTAAGTGTGTCTCACGTATGGCACTTAACTGACTGACTGAATATAATAGTTGAAATAATGATTAAGGCTTCTAATGGTCATAAAGTGAGGGATCAGTTTATTACTTCATAACAATAGGAAACCGATCCCCCACTAATTACTACATAATAATATAATACATTTCTTTCCCCTCCACCTATGAGTCAAATAACAGGACAGATTGGGTTCTATAGCCTTGGTCGGCAACCTGTCTACGGCAGAAAGCAATGGCAACCTACTGCGGGATAATCTTCTGTCCAGTCAGTCGTGTCTCTTTCGAGACATGATCGCCCAAGCGTGTATCACGTATGGCACTTAACTGACTGACTAGACCCGCGCCAAGATCTCGTCAATTTACATTTCAGCTGACGAGACGTAGCCGTAATTTCTATGCTAACCGTTAATTCTCTGTCACTTGTTGCTTACGTAATCTCCTTTCACATTCCATTGCATTCCAGCAAAAAATTTGAATGCAATATCACTCGCTACCTACTGTCCTCCTGATTACTCTTTTCTCTTTCTTCTCATCATTATTGTTTCTGTTCTTAATTTTTCCATACCCTGTAATTCCTTGTTTGTTTAGTGGAATTACAGCCCTGCATGAAGTGATAACGATTTTTTTAAAAAAATTCTATCTCTATTGAATGCTCTAATCAATTCTGAATTATTTTTAGACAAGCAATATGACGTCCACTTTACTTGGTCAACTGATTATGAGTTAAAGAGTGAAAGAGTCCGTTAAACTTTAGATAAGAATGTAACTCCGGCTGTTGCTTTGGATGTTGCGAGGCCGTTTGACAGGATTTGGAATACTGGTCTTCTTCAAATATAGAAACGTTATAGCATTTCTAGATTATTTTTGGATCTCATTCAAACGTACCCAAATGCGAAATAAAAGTGGTTTTGAACTGCTATTTTTCGAGATCTTTTTTGCGTTAATGCTGGTGTCCTCAATGGCTCTACACCTGGACCGACGTTTGTCCTAATTTTCCTCGGCTACATTCCCTGAACTGATGTCATTAATTCTCAACTCAGTATCTATGTTGTTGACATAATTACTTGTATCTTAAGGTCTAAAAAAATTACCTGCAGTCTATTGTCAAACGGGTAAATAAATGGCTTAATCTTAACGCCTCCAAAACAAGACTAATCTCTTTAATCGTCTTTCTTGCCTTCCCATATCTGATGCTAACACCCAGGTGAGTGACTCGTTGTGCCTTCAAGGGCTAATATTTACCATTGACAAGAAGTGTAAAGATTATATTGAATCCTGTGTGGTGCTAGACTATCTTTCTTGATAGACTCTGTCTGATATATTTATCTTTAACATTTGTCCTGACATTGAATATTTTACTGCCACTGTTGTGCAGGGGTTACATAGAAAGAATGTTATGAAGATTGAGAGGTTGCAGGAGGTGTCAGGAAGAGAGTAGGAGAGGGAAGAGATTGCTGATGAGAATGGGGTGGACGAAGAGGAATGTTATGGGGAGTGAGTAGTTGCAGGGGGTGTCAGGAAGAGAGTAGGAGAGGGAAGAGATTGCTGCTGAGAGTGGGGTGGACGAGGAGGAATGTTATGAGGAGCGAGATGTTGCAGGGGGTGTCAGGAAGAGTAGGAGAGGGAAGAGAGTACTGATGAGAGTGGGGTGAATGTAGAAAAGCATGAGAGAGAGGATTTAAGTTAGTGAGACAGGAGATGACAATTGACTTTACATTTAATTCTTAGAGATTGTAACTGTCAGGAAAGCAAGTATGCGGAAGAGAATTCCATAGGCGGGAAGTTCGAGAAAAGAAGGTGATGGAGTAGAATTTGCGTTTACAATTTATTGGCTTCACAGTAAAAGAGTATTTAAAGATTCTTAATAAAATTCAAACAAATACAATGAGAATCACAATAACAACAACCAACAAAATATCACCAAGTAGCAGTATAGCCCGGCGTTGCTCAGGTGTAATGAAAGCTTTAAAACTAATCCGTGGTCCTGGAGCTCAGACACTTTGGACGTTGGCACGAAAGACTAAAAAGCAATAGTTGATTCCAGTTAAAGCGAAACCGTAGACTGAAAGAAAAATGAGTGGATGTAAGTCAAATTTTGATTTCCTGGTGTCAATATCAAATAAGTTTTTTTGTCGTAAACTGAATTTTGAAGGCGAAATAAGTCCTCTGAGTAAATGCTATCATGGCTGAGACTAAGAACTACAATTATACCCACTTAGAGCCAAACCCGAAGCAAAAACTAAAATAAAAGGGCTGAAAAAATACAGACATACAGGCAGATAAACAGACACACACACAAACATTTTGCCTTTTATATATATATATTATCGATTTTCTGCACTATCGTAAGAACTTCAACCTTGAAACTTCTGAATATCGTTTTCTTATGTCTTTGTCTATGAGTGTATCAAATTTGATTAAAATTGGACCATTCCTTCTATAACCCGATTTTTTCGATTATGGATTTTCGATATTTATCAGGAGTACCTCGACACAAAACCTAGCTTAGAAAACTCGCAGACGCTTATAGTACAACTGTGTAAATTTTCAATAAAATCGGTTCAGCCGTTTCGGAGTCTATAGGTAACAGACACACACACACACGCACACACAGACACACACCCATATACACACACACAGAGACAAAGTTCTATTTATAAATAAGTTTAGATATATGTGACTGCCTAAACAAAGTAAATTGTCCACTTAAATTTATAACCAATAACACAATATACAAAGCTACCGTAACTCATATAATAAAAAAAAACCGACAAAAAGAAAAAATACATAGCCGCCGCCATATCAACAACTTTTAAAGAAATATGTAACAACTACATAATAACATTAAAACAGAAAAATGCACAAACTATGTCACCCTTTCAAAATACATTTTGGAGCCAAATAAAAAATAATATCCCTCCAAAATCAAATACAAAATCATAAAAGAGAAACCACACAATATTAATTATAAAAATAGTAAATTCTGTTTAGAGTAAAATACTGGCAATAATTAGTTTTAAAAACCAAAATAAACTCTTAAAAAAACTTAGGATAAATATCGTCACTGCAATGCTATTTATCCTGAACTGGCATTTTGCTTTCACCTACTTCTCACCGCCTCAACATAATTTTGTGACTTTTCTGCAAATATTTGCGTAGTAATTGTTCTGATAAGCTATCCAATCTGGTACTTAGACTTAACGAATACTAGATTGGCAGCTAGGTCTCAGTTTACAGTTGAACTTGCTAGATGTAACCGTAAGTTATACGCTAAGAATTACTTCTTGCACTTGACGCTTGTGGAAGTCTCCTCCGGCTTTTTACTTTCCAGTTCACTTTGATCTTCAAAAATTTAAATTCTTAGTTCCTGTTTTATTCTTATCCTTTATAATGTTCTCTTTCTCATATTGTTTCACACACGATAACCCCTTCGTCTCAGTGGCTATACTGCCTTGTATGGGGTGAAATTAATAAATATAGTTTTTTTTTTTTTATCAATTAACTCCAAGCAAAAGGCTACTGGGTGTGAAAGAGAATGAGAAGTCTTCTGTTGAGACTCTACTCTTGTTCAAAAGATTTGAGGAGGAGTGTGAACAGGGCAATAGGCAAAGTCATCTACTCTTATTGATAGTGTTAATATAAACTGTTTTTTATTATTTATTATCTAGATTATCATCAGCATCGCTTCAGTTAGGTTTCTTCCTAAGACATTCGTAACAATTTCCCTTCCAAGTGCTATTATTACTGAATAGTAATTATCATTAATACAAAAATGATTTTCGCGAAAACAGCAACTAAACATTTTCTATGATGGTTGTTTTATTGTTTAACATCCAAACATTTTCAGCCTTGCAAACGCACACACTCCCACACACTCAGTTAATTGCCATACTTGAGCGATCATGTCTCTTTCGAGACACGACTGACTACGGAGAAGATTCCCCGCAGTAGGCTGCTATTACTTTCTGTGTCTATATACCCCAGTCTGTTCTGCTATTCAAACCCTAGTTGAAGGGAGAAGATATGGATTAATGCCTTTCCCGAGGGTATTAGTGCGCAAGGAATGAAATGAATTCAAGACAACGTAAAATGCCAAAGCACAAATATCACTTAATATTTCCTCATTGCAATTAACCATATCTTTCTTCGATGCTGAATTCCTTTCAGCATTTTTAGTGAGATCATTTTTCTGAATTTCTGTGATGAAAAGGTATTAACTGTTCTACAGGATGTGCGTTGTGGTGCAGTGGATATCGGCTCGGAACGAGAAATCGGGAAGCCGAGTTCGAATTTCAGTTGAATTCATTGCATTCACTTATGCGCAAATACCCTTGGGAAAGGTATTAATCCGTCTCTTCCTTCCAGTTACGGGTTAAATATCAGAACAGATTGGGTTCTATAGCCTTGGCTGGCAACCAGTCTACCGCAGAAAGCAATGGCAACCTTCTGCGGGATAATCTTCTGCCTAGTCAGTCATATCTCTTTTGAGACATGATCGCTTAATCGTGTATCACGTATGGCACTTAACTGACTGAACTACTTTTCTCATCTGTCTTGTTATCACAATGTTTCGGCCGTTTTATCCTCTGGCCTTCATCAAATACTTATATATAGAGTTTACATTATGAACCTTTTATTTTATCTACGAGTATGGAACCTTTTTTATCCCACTGATCATGTCTAGGGAAATTTTGTCTAGTTCTTATAAGTGTAAAGTAATTACTTGCCTGGGTTCTACTTTGTCAAATGTAAACAAATACGCGTACAAATACACAAGGCTATAAAACTAGTTGCTATATTTCTAGACATGGTGAGTAGAAGGGAAACTCTCTACACCGTAGATTAAATAAAGTGTTTTGTCCAAAATTCCTAGCGGTCTACCCGGATCGAGAAGTTGCTGATGAGAACCGGAGGATACAGCAAGTGTTGAGATTTCCACATCATTTCAGTAAGCACCATTTATTCATATTAACATAATTATATTTAACTAGCGGAACCCGTGGAATTTCCACGAAAGGATAATTGTAATTTCCTGGAAAAATTTTACTTTGTCATCCTACAAATGATAGTAACGTCTTCAAACATAAAGGTATTGGATAATAAAATAACGATAACACAGAGTGTAATTTTATTAAAATAGCTATAAAAGTAATGTCCACAGAAGCTACTTTACTGTATTAAGCGGCGTATGCAAAGACCATAACCAAAATACTGCACGCTAATTTGTGAGAGATTTTGAAAGAGAAAATGTTTTTTTATTACGAAAAAATCATGGCTCCTGTGTCCATTGTAAACAGAAAAAAACAACGGAGTAATGACTAAGGGTGCAGAGGCCAGAAATGTTGTTATTAGGTCGCGAGATACAACAACAAACCTACTTATTTTTACTATATTGTAGAGTACACACACACACACACACACACACACACACACACACACACACACACACACACACTAGTACTGCTACAACCACCAGCTTAAGCTGCTACTGCTAAGGTAATGCTATAGGCTCTCTCCTCTTACTCTCTCAATCTTTACTACCCTTCCGTTTGGCAAAAGTGAGAGAAAGGCTGAGGAGATTATAAAAAGATAGAGGGGAAGGAAAGGCTCGTTTAGAGAGTATGTGTGTTATCTTTCTTCAGTCGCGTAGAAGTGGGTGTTGCTAAGATGACCGCGTTACTCACCATTAATGCAATTGTGCGTATATGTTACGATACAGTCTCATGGCTCTTACGCTCTCGCTTCTCAGTAAAATTAGAACAGAAAAAATGATTTCTTTAGTTTCGTTTACTCGCAGATTCTAAACTTATTAACAACCAGATTTCTTTTGTCACACGCAAAAATAATATTTCGTAATCAATAATTAGCCTTCAGTAATTACATTCTTTGAAACTCTTCTCCGTTCAGCGTGGATGTAGGATCCACATTATCAAGCAGATTATTATTAGTAGTAGTAGATTTGCCTTGTGGTGCAGTGGATATCGGCTCGGAACGAGAAATCGGGGAGCCAAGTTCAAATTCCAGTTGAATTCGTTGCATTCACTTACGCGTAAATAACTTTGGGAAAGGTATTAATCCGTCTTTTCCTTCCAGTTATGGATTAAATGGCAGGACAGATTGGGTTCTATAGCCTTGGCTAGCAACCAGTCTACCGCAGAAAGAAATGGCAACCTACTGCGGGATAATCTTCTGCCCAGTCAGTGATGTCTCTTTCAAGATATGATCGCCTAAGTGTGTCTCACGTATGGCATTTAACTGACTGACTGAATATAATAGTTGAAATAATAATTAAGGCTTCTAATGGTCATAAAGTGGGGGATCAGTTTATTACTTCATAACAATAGGAAACCGATCCCCCACTAATTACTACATAATAATATAATATATTTCTTTCCCCTCTACCTATGAGTCAAATAACAGGACAGATTGGGTTCTATAGCCTTGGTCGGCAACCAGTCTACCGCAGAAAGCAATGGCAACCTACTGCGGGATAATCTTCTGCCCAGTCAGTGATGTCTCTTTCAAGATATGATCGCCTAAGTGTGTCTCACGTATGGCATTTAACTGACTGACTGAATATAATAGTTGAAATAATGATTAAGGCTTCTAATGGTCATAAAGTGGGGGATCAGTTTATTACTTCATAACAATAGGAAACCGATCCCCCACTAATTACTACATAATAATATAATATATTTCTTTCCCCTCTACCTATGAGTCAAATAACAGGACAGATTGGGTTCTATAGCCTTGGCTAGCAACCAGTCTACGGCAGAAAGCAATGGCAACCTACTGCGGGATAATCTTCAGTCAGTCATGTATCACGTATAGCACTTAATTGAGTAATAGTAGTATCGAATGTGCAGTTAGTATAACGGTTATCGATGCATAAACTGAAATCGCAGAGCCAATTTCAAATTCCCGTCCAATCTGTAGCTTTCACTTTCGCACCCGCCCTTGTGTAAGATATCAATGCATCTCTTCTTGCTTTATCTATGACTTAAGAGGTTTCTCATGCTTTGGGTGACAAGCAATCTAGGAGAGAAAATAAAAAATGAATTTACAAAGAACATGGCAATTCGCATAAAAAATATTAATCTTAATATTGATAGAAGGAAGATGGAGTTAAAGATTGAGGTAAGAATTATAATGAATTTCATTAAAAAATATTTGAACACCATATCTCTTCAGGATGCAGATGATCATTGTCTTTACACAGATTAATATATTCTATCTTCATTTAGAATTATCCAGTTGGCAGTAATACTAATATAGTATGAAATACATAATATTTTTAAAAACTGGAATTGCCTAATAACTATGGCCGGTACCGTATATATTTATGATATTTTGATATGTTTATATCGCTGTAGATGTTATAAGTTATGTCAGTCAATGGGATTGAAAGAGCTTCGTATTTACAGCAGCCATAGCAGCAATGATCTTCTTTTATTGTGCTTGTTTAGCTTTATTTTTTTTTATCTCATTTAATTTCTTTAGGAATTCCCATATACAGCTTATCAAAAACTTCTCTAATTTCTTTTATTTATTTATTTATTGTTAGATTTTATCAAAGGATTGAAATTGAACAGGTTAAGTGGCTCATCCCTTGTTCCCTGTTTAGTATGTGGTTTCGGGCTTTCTCTTTTCCAGTCTTCTCACTTTGTTTTTTTTATTTTTTTTTTTCAATTGGAGTAGATAGATCTATCTATCGCCCGGTTAACACTCCACCCATGTCTATTGAACAGGTTAAGAGGCTCATCCCTTGTTCCCTGTTTAGGATGTGGTTTCCGGCTTTCTCTTTTCCAGTCTTCTCACTTTGTTTTTTTTATTTTTATTTTTTTTTCAATTGGAGTAG
This sequence comes from Ascarosepion bandense, assembly GCA_037127315.1. Classification (NCBI taxonomy): domain Eukaryota; kingdom Metazoa; phylum Mollusca; class Cephalopoda; order Sepiida; family Sepiidae; genus Ascarosepion; species Ascarosepion bandense. The sequence goes on from JBBBDQ010000391.1 coordinate 2,848,024, forward strand.
ATAGATCTACCTATCGCCCGGTTCACACTCCACCCATGTCTATTGAACAGGTTAAGAGGCTCATCCCTTGTTCCCTCTTTAGGATGTGGTTTCCGGCTTTCTCTTTTCCAGTCTTCTCACTTTGTTTTTTATTTTTATTTTTTTTCAATTGGAGTAGATAGATCTATCTATCGCCCGGTTAACACTCCACCCATGACTATTGAACAGTTTAAGAGGCTCATCCCTTGTTCCCTGTTTAGGATGTGGTTTCCGGCTTTCTCTTTTCCAATCTTTTCCCTGTTATGTAGCCCCCTGCACATCACTGGCATTACCGCCTTGCTCGGGGTGATACGATTAAAAATAAATATATATAGCCTGAGGTCTGATCTCTATAAAGGGAGGTTTTAATAATTCGCTTTTCTATCTCTTGATACTGCCATATCAAAGCAAGAGAACCGAATTATTTAACCTATAGTTGCATAAGAAATGTATTCATATATTTCCCTAACACCCGACTACAAAATGCAATTAAAACCGAATTACGTAGACACTCTTATACGATTAAACCTTCTAAAAATTAGTCTTCAAAGTAGAAACAAAATGTAATTTTAAAAAAAATAAAACCTACCTGATTCGGTACGAAATGATCTTTGGAATTAGTGTGTCGGAAAAATATGTCGAGGGCCACAGCTCAGTGATAGAATCGCCGACTGATGTCAATTCGGTCGGGTTTCAATCCTGGGTAAAAAGCAATCGGATGTCTAACCGTACTGATGAGCTGTGATACAGCGAAACTGATCTGTCTGCGGATGACTATATTATTATGTTATATATATATATATATATATATATATATATATACACACACATAGATAGATAGATAGATAGATAGATAGATAGATAGATAGATAGATAATGGCTGGCCACTCGTATTCGAAGATACCATTCTAAAGAGGCAGCCAACTAATCCCGATTGTAGACGCCTGCTCGGGCACACTTGTGTTTGTTCAACACCCACAGAGCCTAACTGTGGTTTATGCAGTACCTATACTGAGCAAACCTTAGTTACAGTTTCTGGGAGAGAGCGTGTTATCTAGCGTGAACAACCGTCTGAACAAATCCAGGACGCTCACACCCTCGGTCACCATGACTTGTGACTCCGAGATACCCAACCAAAGAGGATTTCACTCACAAGGTTTGAGTCAAGCTGTGGTATGGATTTCAGGCATTTTCCAAATGGGCCGAATCTCTTCCCCAGACCGATAATATCAAAAAGCCACCTTCCTGACAAATCCACCATTGTGAGATTCGAACCCTGTCTTCATAGTCAACAAACGTTCTAACCACTCGGTCACACGCTGTTCGCTTAATTACTACTTAGAAATCATTGTGCTGTTCGTGTACTTAGTAGTTAATAGTCAATACGCAAACAGCACAATGATTTCTAATTATTTTTGGGAAATTAAGAACAAAACCCAAATCACACCAAAAATATCATGGAAAATATGGAAAAGAACATCAGCTTACAATAACCAATCCATAACTTGCATACTTTGTTTGGAAGAAAAAAATAGTTATTATTACCTTCCCAGACTAAAACAAACTACAAAATAAACGATCTGAACTCATCTCAAAATGCAGACATGAAAGCAAGTTTTTAACTCGTTACTTAAAATTCAAAAAATGAAAAGAATACATAATAATAAAAAACAAAAACTTTAATCCAAGCAAATATTAAACAAATCTGCAAACCAGTCACTCATTAGAATAGATAAAATAAAATAAATGAAAAATAAATAAATAAAAGCAAATCCAAATGAATAAATAAAATAAACATCGAAAACCGAAAAATATAAACAAATACAAAAAAAAAAAATATTAATAAATAACCGTTCGGAGGATTACCCACAATGCACCACTGACCTGTATATAAAAATAACCGAGGAAAAAGCCAACACATGTGACCTGATGATTGCGCCTAGATTGAAACCGTCTGTCGCCTCTCATTGTTAACTTCAATGTTCACTCTTTTATATTTACATATCCCCTATCTCTGATATTAAGCACTTTATCCTATAAATATAGCACACCTTGAACTATATATATATATATATGTATATATATATATATATATATATAGTTCAAGGTGTGCTATATATATATATATATATATATATATATATATATAGCACACCTTGAACTATATATATATATATATATATATATGGACGCTCGTGGCCTAGGGGTAGAATCGGTCGGGTTTCAATCCTGGGTTTGAAAGCGAACGGAGTCTAAGCCGTACTGATGAGCTGTAATACAGCGAAACAGATCTGTCTGCGGATGACTATATATATATATATATATATATAGTTAAAGGTGTGCTATATTTATAGGGTATGAATGTGTGTAACATAATATTCATCTTTTGATTTTTCGATTGTCATCATCATCTGAATGTCTTTTCTTATCATAAACATCGCCTTTAGTGTGCTTGTTATTGACATAGAATTTATGCCAATATCGATTAGTTTAATAATGATGACCATTATAATTGAAACGACTATTATGATTATTGAAATAATCGTGATTATCGTTAACACTGCTGATGAGGCTGCTGCTTTTATATTTTTTTCTTTGAAATTTGCCTTTTATTTTTGTTTCATTCTTTAAGTTCAATATTTTTAAACTATTATTGCCAGATCGGGTGACTATTCTCAGCTTATCTGACAAGTGAAGCGCAGATTCGGCAAACACTTGCCTCGAGTGAGAGACGGAAATTTTAGCATTCACATTTTAATATGTCTGATCATCCGTACACAGTGGATTTACTTCTTTTTTTTTCTCTCGTTTGATGTTAAGTCGACTATACTTAACAATGGGTCAATAAGCAAGAATATTTCCAAATAAAAAAAATAAGTACGTAAATACATGTATTTAGACGTGTACTCATCTTCGTATACATGTGTAATTTGCAAGGAAGCAACATTAACATACATAAAATCCGTCTGCCATCTTCTGAGCAGGTACGTCTGTCAGTCGAGTTTATTTTTCTCTGATATGCATCTGTCTGTCTACCAATTGCGACTAGTCAGTTATCTCTATCTCTTTTCGACAATAAAAACTGCATGTGTGCACTTGGGTATGGTAGATATAGATAAAAACACAGACAGAAATAGACTGAACGTGTATTTCAATGAGCTATCACAGGCACGCTGCTTTTCCCTGTCTTTCCTTCCTTCTATCCGTTCTATGATTGGGACAGATCTGGGATTAGGAGAGATACCAAGAGAAAGAATGTTGAGAGAGACAAGAGACAGAGCCAAGTGGAGTTCATGATAGCCTACGTCCTGTAGGGAAACGGCACATGAAGAAGAAGAAACACAGGCACCCATTTACACTACCGGCCATAATTATTAGGCCACCCCAGTGTTTTGAAAAAATGATGTATATCATACTATTTTTTTAGTATTTATTGCCAAGTAAATAATTGTAAATGAAAATAGAATGGGTCTTTTGCAAATGTTGCACAATAACATGTGCATCAAATGAATTTATAAATATTTGATAATTACCTATATTGCAGTTTCATCAATAAAAAATGAAAAAAATTTAGGGTGATTCGGATGAGTTCATCTTTCCTTCCTTGCCTTGTAAAATTTTGCAAAGTAATAATGATTAAAGAACCATTCTATTTTCATTTGACAATAAATACTAAAAATAGTATGAAATACATAATTTCTTTTAAAAAATAACTGGGGTGGCCTAGTAATTATGGCCGGCAAAAATGAGGACAAAACTGGAAGCAGCGGAAATGTGGTTCTACAGAAGGATGCTGCGGATATCGTGGACTTGGCTTGCAAGCAACGATGAGGTGTTGGAAAGAATAGCAACAAAAAGGAAATTAATACTGAGCATCAGGAAGAGACAACTGAAGTTCCTGGGACATGCAATAAGGAAGGAGAGCTTGGAGAATCTGATACTGACTGACAAGATAAAAGGAAAGAGAGACAGAGGAAGATAGCGGATAACATATTTGCAGGGCTTGATCAGGTGGATGATGGAACGGGGGTTGCGAGGTGTAACAGGAGCAAACATATTAAGAGCCACAAGGGATAGGGAGACGCGGAGAACCTTGATCGCCTACGTCCTGAAGGGACAGGACACATAGAAGAAGTGTAGTTTACATATATACCACTTTATCTCAAATAATATACAGGCTGCGTCACGTATTTGAGAATACATTGTTATTTGAGATAATCATATTATTCAGCAGATATATCTATATATGTTTTACATAATTTAGTGCAATTCATGAATTTGAAAAAAAAACAAACTCTATTCTATATAACCGCTATCAGCTTAGATTAGGACCTTGATAGTGCTTTTAAAACGATTTGATGGTTTGATCAGATGTTCTTTACTCTTATTGATCATGCCACCCCTAGTAGCAACCATTAGCGTGTCGCTGGTATTGTTGACATTCTCGTTAGTATCCCTCTCAACTATGCCACAGACGTAATTGTCTATAGGGTGAAGTCGGAAGCCGAATATTTGTCTATATTTTTGAGATGAGGTAGTATTTACAGCATTTACATTATTCTGACTATTGTCCACATTTTTGTTGCCATTTCTACGACGTTTCGGCCCGTTGTGCGCTCAGGCCTTCTTCAGGTGCTAGTAATTTCGAACCGAACCCTTTATTACAATCACTGGGATATATCATCTTCATTTCTTGCGTAAAGCCTTGATTGGTGGTCATGAGTTATCTCCCTCTAACCCTGCAAGTTACTTGTTCACCACGGCTGTAGCCTGGTATTGAACTCACAAATCTAAAAGTCAAGTCAGGAACAAACCAACGTCTATATCTACTAGTCACATGGTTCCCAACCCCGGGGTAAATTACCCGAGTCGGGTAATGCTCCCATATTTTGTGGGTAATGGATGTTTGGCTTGGGAAGAGGCAATTAACTTATAATTTCACACTGTGTCCTTGGAATGAAGACCAAGAAACATAGCAGACTCAACGTGGCAAACGACGCCCGAATAGCCCTTTCAGTTACAAAGCCAAGAATAAATAAACTGGCACTTGCACAGGCAATACAAGCCCAGCACTCACATTAACAATCACGGTTATGTTACGGCAACTATACCACTGATTATTATAGATTGGTATTATTATATTGAATAATTTTCATTAACTTTGTCTGCTTTTGATGTAAGAAAATTTTATTACTTCTTTACCTATATTACGGGTATTTGTTCATTGGGGTAATGGATAATAGTGAAATTTTATTTTGGGGCAATCGTAACAAAAAGTTTGGGAACCTATGCACTAGGCTATGTGTCCTTAAGTACACATGGCCCAGTGGATATATATTCCTAACATTCGGGGGCCGAATAATATTTTTTAATCATTTCACCAGTTTGTCCAAATAAGACGATAATACCACCAAAACGTAACAGGTGAATATGAGTGGAAGCGAATAAGAAGACTTCAGTGAGGAGAAAAACACGTACATGTTATGGTGAAACAGAGTTATTCCTCAGATAATGGACGCTCCCTCCTATATTAAGAAGAGTTAACAGGAAGTTAACGGGAGAAATTCTTGAGAAGTATAAATATTTTATTTCATTGTACAAAATCATTGGGGAATTTTAAACGTTTTTATTTTCTGCCCATGCCCTTCACTGAAAATTGTACATGTGGGAGTTAAGTAGGGTTACATACAGCGCCTGAGGTATTATGATGGACGTGATAAGAATGGTAAGTAAAAATGTGGTATTATGGTGTAAGGTTCATTGTAAGTGTGTCAGAGTCGACGAAAGTGACTATCTAAGTTAAATTAGGACAGAGGATGACCAGCCTTCCCCATCCCTGTTTGAGGCCTCGTGCCACATTTGTACATATATGTGCAATAATATTGAATATCTTGAGAAGTTCATAGGAGTTCTTTAGAGTTCTATTGGAGTTCAGTAGAACTACTAGGCAGTTGATATAAGTCGGCAGTTAGCCGAATACCAAGGAGTCGGCTTACAATGAAAGATTACCAATTTCCTAACAATTTGGGTGCGTTAAGTCGATTAGCAACCGACATAGCCCGAATATAACCTTCAGTGCGAAAACTAATCCACAACAGTAAATGAAAGAAATATTTCGACGGATATTGCATTTAAACTTTTGAAGATTTTAGATGGCAGGGAAGCAATAAACCGAAAGAGAGTTCAGCAGACGACAAGGGCGAGAAAAGTAAATTAAATAGAACAAGATTAAATCTACCCATTTCGATAATAAAACAGTGAAACTTGCTTGTCCAAATAGTAACATGTTGAAAATGATGCAATCGAGGTTATAAGGCTGAAATCTCGTTAGAACAATTGCCATGAAAACGTTCATGGAAAAGATAGAGAGAAGCCATGTTACGGCGGTTGGTTAGTTTTTTTTTTGTTTTTTTTTTTTGTTTGACGGTATATCAACATCTTTGGGTTATTTAATGCCGAAATCTAAACATTTTTCCACAATTTTATTCATTTTTGGAGATAATAAAAATTTAGTGTTCCAAGTCTTACTAAATAACCCATAGCTGAAGGAGAAGCGGTAAATTCATACATTTCCTAAGAGTATTTATGGATAAGTGACTATAATAAACCCATCTGGAATTAGAATTCAGCTCACCGATTTTATTTACTTTTGGAGATAATAAGAGTTTAGTGTCAAAAGTCTTACTCATTAACCCATAGCTGGAGGAGAAGCGGTAAATTCATATATTTCCTAAGAGCATTTGTGGATAAGTGACTATAATAAACCCATCTGGAATTAGAATTCAGCTCACCGATTTTATTTACTTTTGGAGATAATAAGAGTTTAGTGTCAAAAGTCTTACTCATTAACCCATAGCTGGAGGAGAAGCGGTAAATTCATATATTTCCTAAGAGTATTTGTGCGTAAGTGACTATAACGAACCCACCTGGAATTAGAACTCGGCTCTCTGATTAACAATTCTGAAACATTATCCATTACACCACACGACCATCCAGGTTGACTTGGTATTTCCAAGCGGTTACTCATCTGAGCACTGACCAGGCTCGACGTTAAGTTACGGCCGTAGAAAGTTGAGCGAATTCGAGATGCCAGTTCAGGACCCAAAACATTGCAGAACATTCTTCAGATTTTCTCTAGCATCTGAAGATATATAGCAGACGCCCCGGGTCAGATATTGCAGGAATGCTGAATGCACAGACGGCAGGTGGATTTCTAAATCAACAAGATGGATTCCGACGAGAAACATTGTCTGATACTGTAAACGAACTTTTCTAAAAGTAAACCCAGTAAGTGATTATATATAATACCCCCACCCCCTATTTGAATGTCTACAGTAAAACGTGTGTATATCAGTCAGTTTAGTGTCATACGTGATACACGCTTTGGGCGATCATGTCTCGAAAGAGACATGACTGACTGAGCAGAAGATTATCCTGCAGTAGATTGCCATTTCTTTCTGCGGTAGACTGATTGCCATCAAAGGCTATAGAACCTAATCTGTCCTGTTATTTGACTCATAGCTGGAGGGAGAAGCGATGTATTACATTATTACGTAGTAATTAGTGGGGGATCAGTTTATTACTTCATAACAATATAAAGTCGATCCCCCAATTTATGAATAGTTGAAACCTTCATTATGATTCCAACTATTATATTCAGTCAGTCAGTTAAATGTCATATGTGATACACGCTAAAGCGATCATGTCTCCAAAGAGACATAACTGGCTGGGCAGAAGATTTCCCGCAGTGGGTTGCCATTTATTTCTGCAGTAGACAGATTGCCATCAAAGGCTATAGAACTCGGTCTGTCCTGTTATTTAACCCATAACTGGAGAGAAGAGACGGGTTAATACCTTTCCCAAGGTATTTGTGCATAAGTGGATGAAAGGAAGTTAACTAGACATCGAACTCGGCACCCCGATTTGTCGTTCCGATTCGATATTCAGTGCACTACAAGGCACATGCGTACTACAACGCACTTATTTTTTTGATCTTTGTTAACACCCACGAAACGCATCAACATAAACATAGAATTATTACTAGCATACGCGGTGATCTACGAATAGACTGGATTCATAGCCTCTCTTATACCCCACTCACGATCTCTGTCGTCTGTCTGAAAGTTATGGAAACCTGACTTGTCAGACTAGGTGTAAGCGCGAGTTTTCTTTGATCAAGTTTCAGATTTCTATCCCAGAAGAGGCTCAGTAACATAGTTCTTGAGACTAATAATTATATCATTATTACTCAAATATTACGTAATAGAATTTACATAAAATATATATAATGCGTTGAATGACCAATTAAGCAACAACAAAGATGAAATGGGATTTGATACAATGTTTACATCCGTTGGTTGTTACTATCTTCGTTATTTGGTGGTGATAGCATTATTGGATCTCTTTAATTTGCACCTACTACTGACATGTCTGGAATTCACATATAGTCCTAGCAAACCCATGTCCTTATTACCGGAGTTAAACGAAGATCTATAGCTCCGATATAGAATTCTGAGATCAAACGATGCTACATCACTATTAGAGTTTCTGGACGTTTTAATGTCCTTTTAGAGAAGAAACTGGAATTGGTTAGATTGTTTCTTAAATTTGATTTTTTAAATTTCAAAAGCCTCGTAAAGTTTATTGCCTGGTGGGGTTTTTTTGAGATCTCATATTATATTTCTCCTTGTTTTCATTCAAAGTATTCCGTGGATTAAAGTAAAAATAAATTTTCCATCGTTGTCTTTAAATGAATTCAATTATTTTTTTCCGTAAGATACAGAGTGAAGGAATGTAGTGAGGGATAAGGAATATTCTTCAGTGAATATTCAGGATTAAATTTATCCATACTGTTGTACACAATATTAGAAATGTAATAATATCCGAGAAAGGAATTTTCCAAAAACAGATCGACTTATTATAAATGAAGAGCAAATTATAACGTAGAATACTTGGTATATTAGTCAGGAAAATTCCGAAAGAGAGGAACTCAAAAGAACTCAATGTTAAATTCGTTTACTTAATTTAACAGAGTAATATAATTTTTCTTTTTTTTATAAGCGTTTCACCCCGAGCAAGGCATGTCACTGCCACTACTGCGCAGGGGGCTACATAGAGTGGAGAAAGGATGATTAAATATAGGAAATGTCAGAGGGTGGGTGATAGGCGGGTAAGGATACCGAGAATGAGGGTTGGGTAGATGAGAGTGTTCTGAGAATAATTGAGAGTTAGTGTGATAGGAGGTGTTTATTGACCCTACATTTAAACACCTGGAGATTGTAGCTGTCGGGAAAGCAGACTTGTGGAAGTAAAATTTCATGGGTAATACGTATTTCGCCGCTGGCCTTGCGGCTCGTCAGACCCAAATGATACAACAGTTAATCTTCAAAATATTCCCAAAAAATCTTTACACGCAGAAGCTCACGTGTCCATCTTGAGAATAGACATTTGTAACGGTAATTTACAAAAAACAATTCCTCGCTCATTCAAAAGAAAAAAGAAAAAAATATAAACAATTGATAAAGAGAAAGAATAGAAAGAAAAGGAAAGAAATAGAAAAAAGAACGAACAGTATACAGAGAAAAGAAAGCTAAACTCATATAACGACACAGCGTCTATAGCAACTCATCTGCTTTCTTAGAAAAACATGACATGGAAATTTAACATTGAAATTTAATTTAAAATATAATAGGATATAATTACGGTAAAAAATAAATTGTAAAACATAATTTTTAATACAAATTAAAATATAACCACTATTAGTATTATTTTATAGATACAGTTAAAATAAGTAAAAGTTATAAAAGAAACCAAAAATAATAATTAAATATAGAAAATAGAAAAACTAGAAAAATGATAAATGTAAAAAAGACAAAGGAAAAAGCAAAGAAATAGAATGAGAATGAAAACTATAGATAGAAAGGAATTTAAAATAAACGTCTTAGATCGGCACCAACGTCTATTACAATTATTTGCATTCTTAGAAAAACATGGCATGGAAATTTAACATTAAAAGTTATACCTACAATGGGATATATTAACGGTAATATATATACATATATGACGTAGAATACTTGATATATTAGTCTTCATGTCTTCATCCTTAACACTGCTACGTCCTTACTTGTAGACATTGTTTTGGCTGAAACATGTGGCACCATACACAGTTGACATTCTTCTATGAATTTCAACTGGTTTGCACCCTTCAGCAACCAAAAACTTGATAACTGAACTCTGTTAAATCCTGGAGCATGCTTCTTGGTCGGCCATCTTTGTTAATCTTCAAAACTCTCAGTTTTTTTGTTTTTTTTTCAATCTGCAAAAAAAAAATTAAATCCCTTTGAAAAAGAAGTAAACGACAAAAAAATTAAAATGTCTGTATTAAAAGTCCTTATACCGAAAAATAAACCTTATTTATTGAATGACCCTCGTATATATTGCATTAGTTTTATTCATTAAAAATTACTGTCTAGTTTTTTGTTATCGTTGAAATTTGGCTTTTTTTGGTTGAGGGACTGAGAGTTTAGAGAAATTATCTATCGTTTTGGCTTTTCCAGGCACTTTCCATTTTCAAGGAGGGACAATTTTCCGTGTTAACTAGTAATAAGATATTTTGTTTCCTACAGGGGGTTGAGTGAGATGCATTTTTGTTTGAATTTTAGTTTTGCTTTACTGCATATCAACCTCTGACAGTTATTTAATGCCAAAAAATGGTATTTTAAGTTATTTTTTTAATGTTTGGTTATAGTGAGAAAGTTCATTTAGTCAGACTTTGATGAAAAATATGTTTTTTTTTTAGAAAACTGAAAAGATGTCTTCTGGTTTTGTATTAAAAAATGTATTGCTGGTAATAATGGAAGTAATTTTTCCCCTTTAAAAATGTGTTATGGTTATTATTTTTCCATCAAAAATGTATATTTTTTCTATAAAAGTTTGTTTTTTATATTTTTGTAGGGTTTTGACCTCAGTTTGGAGGTTAACTATTTGCCCATAGATCGGACCTTAACAGGTGCTACCTCTCCGTGTTAGGGTGGACCTGGGAACAACAGCAATTAAGAGGTGGTTCCATGCTACTCACAACCTCCTAATCAGAGGCTTTGCTGCCGGATGCAGTTTACCGTCATACTCAGGACCTGCATTTTTGCAGCAGTAATTTTCTAAATACGATGAAAGCATTCAGGCGGCGTTCACACGTGGAACAATTAAGTTAATATGTGATTTTTATTTTCAAAAGTGCTTTTAGAATCTTCAGACGTAACAATCATTACCAATTTCATGTGCCAGGTTCTCGATAAGAACGGGGAAGCTAGGGCTGTTGCCTGGATATCTCGAAAACATTTGAGAGTTTGGCTAGCTGGCCTTCTGAGCAAGCTACAGGGCTATAGCGTAATTGGACACTTGATTGATTTGATCCAATCGTTCTTATCAAACCGCGTTCGCATTGAACAGACATACTTCCAGATACTATCACCAGCGTGGATGCCCACCAGGGCTATATCCTAGGTCCGATGTTTTTTGTGTTCTTCCTCGACGATCTCCCTGATGTGATCAGATCTCAAGTAGGCATTTAAGCTGACGACACCACAATTTTCTCTCGCCTCAGTAAGAAATCTGCTAAGGCTGACAAAGCTAACATCGCTGTTGATCTTGAAACGGACGTTCAATCTGTGAACAGAGGTAAGCAATAGCTTGTAAATTTTAATACTTCCAAAACGAAACTGCTATCCTTTAACAACCGTACACAATCTCTCGTACCCCAACATCAGCATGGATCAAGCTAGTTTCCCGGTAAGCAATACACTGCGCTACCTTGGCCTCACTCTCACAGCCGACCTCAAGTGGTACGACTACGTTGAATCATTAGCTAAATCTACTGCTAGCAAGAGCTATACTCTTGTCATATCTGATCTGTCACCCCTGCTATTAATCTCAGGGTCCTCAATAAAATCCAAATAAGAATCTGCAATGTAATCCATCTCGACCTGGCAACCACTTTCACACCATCGAGATGTCGTTTCCCTCTGCCTCTTCTGCAAATATTTTAACAGCTTCTGCTCGGAAAAGCTTAGCCGCCTGATGCCTTCTCTACACGAATTTACTCAAGCAACTAGACTGGCAACAAAGACATATTCTTTCAATATCAAAATAGTTAAATGTAACCTCCTCTTCTGCTGTAACATCTTCTTTTCCACCCTTCCCGTTTGTGGAACTCCGTTCCATATAATTGATTCCATGATAGCTATAATCTTCAAAATTTTAAATGCAACGTCAATTGCCATTTTTCATCACCTTGACTTTAATCCTTTCTGATCCTTTCCCAGAAACCCATTGTATCTTGTTCTTCTCATTTTTTGCTCTACTCTCACGTAACTCTCTTCACACCAGTATTCTCATCATTCTCTGACAACCCCTGTAACCCGTTCCTCTTTCTGTTAGCTCCCTTCTTATGTTGCTGTCTGTGTGTCAGTAAAATTAATGCCTTGCTTGGGGTAAAACGATTAAAAAAAAACGTCTGAACATGTATAACGAAAACATTTTTTAAAGAAATGCATATATATGTGCTGACGATTGCAATAGTGTCGCTTGTCGGAGTTGACTTCAATACACACTTTTACACTTTTTGAGAATTTTAACACATAAATATAGCAAACATTAAAACTATATTTTATCATATATAGGTGCAGGCGTGCGTGTTAGGACGCCTAAAATTTCTGGATCAAAGGATGGATTAAAAAATAATATTCTGAAAGTGGATAGAAATTTGGAATGATTAAAGACTTTTGCATCTCTTTTTGGTCATAAAAAAAAACTCTGTATATACAATCAACTGAAGACGGAAAGTGTGACACAGAGATCTGAAGTCGAATTGGCATGTCGAATGACGCATTCCAGAAACTGAGTAGAGTATTAAAATTTCGCTAGAAACAAAGAAGAGAGTACTGGATTGCTATGTGATGTCAGTTCTTCAATATGGCAATGAATGCTGGACAATATCCTCAAAGATGAAGGAAAAACTTGAGCAACTGAAATGTGGTTCTACAGAAGGATGCTGCGGATATCATGGATCGAGCATATGAGCAATGATAAAGTTTTAGAAAAGATGGAAATGAAAAAGAAATTAATACTGAGCATCAGGAAGAGACAACTGAAGTCCCTGGGACATGCAATAAGGAAGGAGGGCTTGGAGAACCTGATACTAACAGGCCAGATAGAGGGAAAAAGAAACAAGGGAAAGCAACGGATAACTTATTTGAAGGACCTAATCAGGTGGATGATGAAACGAGGGTTGCATGCTGTAACAGAAGAAGGCGTGCTAAGAGCCACCAGGTAAAGGGAGACGCGGAAAACCATGATCGCCTACGTCCTGAAGGGACAAGGCACATAGAAGAAGAAGTCTGTCTTGTCTTGTAAGTTTCACTCTCCATTTCTGAAGGTGAAAATGGCGCGACACATTCACTAATTTTTTTTTTTTATTATTTAGTTGGGGAGGAGGTTCTGGCAAGAATACATGCTATTTTCTTGCAATTAATGTTTAGTATGTTTTTCTCCTTGGCGTTACTCTCCGTGTGAATAGGGAGTACAACTGTTTTTTCAAATTGATTAGTGATTAATTCCTGTCATACAATACGATTAGGAACACTTGGGAGCAGATTATATTAGTCTGAGTTAAAATATATTTTTGTAGTATTGAAGCAACTGAAATGTGGTTCTACAGAAGGATGCTGCGGATATCATGGATCGAGCATATGAGCAATGATGAAGTTTTAGAAAAGATGGAAATGAAAATGAAATTAATACTGAGCATCAGGACGTTCCTGGGATATGCAATAAGGAAGGAGGGCTTGGAGAAGTTGATACTAACAAGTCAGGTAGAGGGAAGGAGAGACAAAAGAAAAGAGCAAGTAATGTACTTCGTTGGCCTGAGCAGGTAGATGGCAGAACGGGGTTTGTTTAGTGTAACAGGAGAAAGCGTGCTAAGAGACACCAGGGATAGGTAAACGTGGAAGGCTGTGATTGCCTACGTCCTGAAAGGACAAGGCTCATAGAAGAAGAAGAAGAAGAAGAAGAAGAAGAAGAAGAAGATGCACTGAACTTGATGTCTGTTCAGCAAATGCATTCTATATTCCTATTAGTTATCGAGTTTCTTTTAGGCTGTATATAATGATGTGCGTTGTGGTGCAACGGATATCGACACGGAACGCGAAATCGGGAAGCCGTGTTTGAATTCCAGTTGAATTCTTCGCATTCACTTATGCACAAATACCCTTGGGAAATCCGTCTATTCCCTCCAATTATGGGTTAAATAATAGGACAGATTGGGTTCTATAGCTTTGGTCAGCAACCAGTCTACCGCAGAAAGCAATGGCAACCTACTGTGGGAAAATCTTCTGTCCAGTCAGTCATGTCTCTTTCGAGGCATGATCGCCCAAGCGTGTATCATGTATGGCACTGACTGATAATGTTAGAATGTCAAAATCCGTGTATGATTGCAGCTGGAAATTAGATTTGAATCGAACGATGAGAGCAACAAAAACAATTACACTTCGCCTTATAGTGTATGTAATCCGCAGATAGATCCGTTTCGCTGTATCACGGCTCAACTGTACGGTTAGACTCCGATTGTTTTTAACCCAGGATTGAAACCCGACCGAAGTGGCGTCAGTCGGCGGTTCTACCTCTGGGTCATGGGAGCACGGTAGAAGAAGGCAGACTTTTTATTATGTATATTATCATTATACACGCCCAGTAGCTGAGAGTGTTCTAATTCATTGCTGAATGAACGATGCGTAGATGCTAGAGTAGCTACTGTTTTTCAAAGTCTACCATTCTTCCCGAGTGCTCAATCAGGGTGTGAGAGCGTAAATAGTCATCCGCAGACAGATCTGTTTCGCTGTATCACAGCTCATCAGTACAGTTAGACTCCGATTGCTTTTAACCCAGGATTGAAACCCGACTGAAGTGGCGTCAGTCGGCGATATATATATATATATATATATTATTTTAAATAGTTTTTTCATATAAATTACACGAACGAAAATCCCGTTGACAACTGGATTAATGAAGAACGAGCGATAGCTTTTGTCGAGTTTATATACTATCGGTTAGAGTGTGTGCGGCTTCAGGGCTTTCTCCAAACATCGATTCTATTTTCTTAACAGGATGTCAGACATTCTCCATTTCCCCTCTCACGTTTGTACTTTTATATCTGTTATTTTGCGAAGCATACACATTTATTACATTTCGGGAGCAGTATTCTGACATCGGTTGAAGCGTGAACCTGTACTTGATAGCTAGGAAGTTATCTTTCAGGTAAATCCACTGATGTCCTGGCATAACACTGATCCCAAAATCTATTTTGACAATATTTGGAGCGAGTTAGATACAACATGCATTTAGATAAATTTTCTTAAAAACTTCTGACAAATGTTTAATTACATTTAATTTGGGAATAATTTGTAGTCTATTCAAATTAAGATTTTTTGTTTCATCTTCCATTTGCCGGGGCTTTCAGATCTTTGAAAATCATGGCTCTTCACATTTTCCTGTCCTCTGTAGTTCTAATAAATTTTCGTTTTTTATCTCTCATAACCATATTTCGTCCATTTTAACAAGCTTCTTTCCTCATGTGTTCTAGAAATTTCAACTATTTTTAATGTCAAGTATAAATGTCCTTTTTTTCTTTTTTTTTTTCTAATATTTCATCGTTACTCACCTGTTCGATCCATAATATTCTCAGCATCCTTTTGTAAAAATGCACATCTATAGCTTCAATTCTTTTCTTCGTCTGTGAAGAGATTGTCCGGCATTCACTGGCATATAATAGGACTGATACGACATCACTGTGCGTTGTGGTACAGTGGATATCAGCTCGGAACAAGAAAGCGGGGAGCCGAGTTCGAATTCCAGTTGAATCCATTGTACTCATTTACGCGCAAATACTCTTGGGAAAGGTATTAATCCGTCTCTTCCTTCCAGTTATGGGTTAAATAGAAGGGCAGATTGGGTTCTATAGCTTTGGTCGGCAACCAGTCTACCGCAGAAAGTAATGGCAACCTACTGCAGGATAACCAGTCAGTCATGTCTCTTTCGAGACATGATCGCCCAAGCGTGTTTCACGTATGGCACTTAACTGACTACATCACTCTTTTCGTTGTTGCTAACGAAATATTGCTGTTTCTTAATACCTTGCTTAGTTTTTGGACGTTATCTCTTCGGATTTCTCTGTCACACCTTCCGCCCTTTTAAAACATCTACTAGACAGATAAATTGTTGTACTTGCTTAACTTTTTTTTATCTTCAATTTTAATTTTCATTAGATTTTTTTCTAGCAGCCATGCATACCGTCTTCTCGTTTTCATTACGTGTGTTCTGTAAGAGTTAAACTGCCTCAAATTCATTTTTTGTTTTGTTTTCTGTTGATTAATTTCGACGGTCTCAGTCCTTGTCAAGAACTGAATGAGTCCAACACTACACAAATACTCACTACACAAATACTCACTACACAAATACTCACTACACAAATACTCACGTACTCAAACATCAATTTTGAGAAGTTAATGCACTTTTTTGATCTGAGTGCCCAATAACCAGTTTAAAAAAGAAAAAAAGAATTAAACCTAATGAGAATTGTCTGTTGAACTGAAAGTGTTTTACACACACACACACACACACACACACACACTTTTTTCTCTGTTACTACATTAAAATCAATTATCGCCGAATATAAAGAAGCACACATTAAACACGATAAAAGAAATAGAAAACTCTGTCAATATCAATAAATTGAAATCATTCTAATAAACAAAACTAAATATGCCAATGACAAATATTTACTATTTTTTATAATCATTTCACCCCAAGCAAGGCATTCTACTGCCACTATTGCGCAGGGAGTTACATAGGGGAAGTGATGAGAAAGAGTGGTTAGGGGGTTACATAGGGGAAGTGATGAGAAAAAGTGGTTAGGGGGTTACGCAGTGGAAAGCGATGAGAAAGAGTGGCTAGGGGGTTACATAGCGGAAGTGATGAGAAAGAGTGGTTAGGGGGTTACATAGGGGAAAGTAATAAGAAAGAGTGGTTAGGGGATTACATAGGGGAAAGTGGGGAAATGTGAAAGAAAGGTGGTTAGGGGGTTACATAGGGGAAAGTGATGTGAAAGAGTGGTTAGGGGGTTACATAGGGGAAAGTAATAAGAAAGAGTGGTTAGGGGGTTACATAGGGGAAAGTGATGAGAAAGAGTGATTAGGGGGTTACATAGGGGAAAGTGATGTGAAAGAGTGGTTAGGAGGTTACATAGGGGAAAGTGATGAGAAAGAGTGGTTAGGGGGTTACATAGGGGAAAGTGATGAGAAAGAGTGATTAGGGGGTTACATAGGGGAAAGTGATGTGAAAGAGTGGTTAGGAGGTTACATAGGGGAAAGTGATGAGAAAGAGTGATTAGGGGGTTACATATGGGAAAGTGATGTGAAAGAGTGGTTAGGAGGTTACATAGGGGAAAGTGATGAGAAGGAGTGGTTAGGAGGTTACATAGGGGAAAGTGATGTGAAAGAGTGGTTAGGGGTTACATAGAGGAAAGTGATATGAAAGAGTGGTTAGGGGGTTACATAGGGGAAAGTGATGAGAAAGAGTGATTAGGGGGTTACATAGGGGAAAGTGATGTGAAAGAGTGGTTAGGGGTTACATAGAGGAAAGTGATATGAAAGAGTGGTTAGGGGGTTACATAGGGGAAAGTGATGAGAAAGAGTGATTAGGGGGTTACATAGGGGAAAGTGATGAGAAAGAGTGGTTAGGAGGTTACATAGGGGAAAGTGATGAGAAAGAGTGATTAGGGGGTTACATAGGGGAAAGTGATGTGAAAGAGTGGTTAGGGGGTTACATAGGGGAAAGTGATGTGAAAGAGTGGTTAGGGGGTTACATAGAGGAAAGTGATGTGAAAGAGTGGTTAGGGGGTTACATAGGGGAAAGTGATGAGAAAGAGTGGTTAGGGGGTTACATAGGGGAAAGTGATGAGAAAGAGTGATTAGGGGGTTACATAGGGGAAAGTGATGTGAAAGAGTGGTTAGGGGGTTACATAGGGGAAAGTGATGTGAAAGAGTGGTTAGGGGGTTACATAGGGGAAAGTGATGAGAAAGAGTGGTTACGGGGGTTACATAGGGGAAAGTGATGTGAAAGAGTGGTTAGGGGGTTACATAGGGGAAAGTGATGAGAAAGAGTGGTTAGGGGGTTACATAGGGGAAAGTGATGTGAAAGAGTGGTTAGGGGGTTACATAGGGGAAAGTGATGAGAAAGAGTGATTAGGGGGTTACATAGGGGAAAGTGATGTGAAAGAGTGGTTAGGGGTTACATAGAGGAAAGTGATATGAAAGAGTGGTTGGAGGGGGTTACATAGGGGAAAGTGATGAGAAAGAGTGATTAGGGGGTTACATAGGGGAAAGTGATGAGAAAGAGTGGTTAGGAGGTTACATAGGGGAAAGTGATGAGAAAGAGTGATTAGGGGGTTACATAGGGGAAAGTGATGTGAAAGAGTGGTTAGGGGGTTACATAGGGGAAAGTGATGTGAAAGAGTGGTTAGGGGGTTACATAGAGGAAAGTGATGTGAAAGAGTGGTTAGGGGGTTACATAGGGGAAAGTGATGAGAAAGAGTGGTTAGGGGGTTACATAGGGGAAAGTGATATGAAAGAGTGATTAGGGGGTTACATATGGGAAAGTGATGTGAAAGAGTGGTTAGGAGGTTACATAGGGAAAAGTGATGAGAAAGAGTGATTAGGGGGTTACATAGGGGAAAGAAGTGATGAGAAAAGAGTGGTTAGGAGGTTACATAGGGGAAAGTGATGAGAAAGAGTGATTGAGAGAGTTACATGAGAAAGTGATGTGAAGGAGTGGTTAGGGTTACATAAGAAGGCAGTATGAAAGAATGGTTAGGGGGTTACATAGGGGAAAGTGATGAGAAAGAGTGATTGAGGGTTACATAGGGGAAAGTGATGTGAAAGAGTGGTTAGGGTTACATGAAAGTGATATTACTGAAAAGTGGTTGAGAAGTTTATAGGGAAAGTGATGAGAAAAGTGAGATTAGGGGGTTACATAGGGGAAGAAGTGAGAAAGTGGTTAGGAGGATACATAGGGGAAAAGTGATGAAAGAGTGATTGAGGGTTACATGAGAAGAAAGTGAGGAGTGTTGAAAGGTAGTTTAGGGGGTTACATGGGGGAAAGTGATGTGAAAGGTGGTTGGGGGGGGTTATGAGAAAGTGATGTGAAAGAGTGGTTAGGGGGTTACATAGGGAAGAGTAGAGAAAAGAGTGGTTAGGGGGTTATGAGAAGGCAGTGAAAAAGAGTGATTGAGGGGTTGCATAGAAATGGTGGTGGTTAGGGGGTTACATGAGGAAAGTGATGTGAAAGAGTGGTTAGGGGGTTACATGGGGAAAGTGATGAGAAAGAGTGGTTGGGGGTTACATAGGGGAAAGTGATGTGAAAGAGTGGTTAGGGGGTTACATAGAGAAAGTGATGTAGAAAGAGTGGTTAGGGGGTTGCATAGAAGAAAGTGATGTGAAAGAGTGGTTGAGGTTACATAGGGGAAAGTGATGTGAAAGAGTGGTTAGGGGGTTACATAGAGGAAAAGTGATGTGAAAGAGTGGTTAGGGGGTTGCATAGAAGAAAGTGATGTGAAAGAGTGGTTAGGGGTTACATAGGAAAGTGATGAAGAGTGGTTAGGGGGTTACATAGAGAAAAGTGATGTGAAAGAGTGGTTAGGGGTTGCATAGAAGAAAGTGATGTGAAAGAGTGGTTAGGGGGTTACATAGGGGAAAGTGATGAAAAAGTGGTTACGGGGGTTACATAGGGGAAAGTGATGCTGTGAAGAGTGGTTAGGGGTTACATAGAGAAAGTGATGTGAAAGAGTGGTTAGGGGGTTGCATAGAAGAAAAGTGATGTGAAAGAGTGGTTAGGGGGTTACATGAGGAAAGTGATATGAAAGAGTGGTT
Organism: Ascarosepion bandense; assembly: GCA_037127315.1. Lineage (NCBI taxonomy): Eukaryota > Metazoa > Mollusca > Cephalopoda > Sepiida > Sepiidae > Ascarosepion > Ascarosepion bandense. The sequence goes on from JBBBDQ010000391.1 coordinate 2,868,018, forward strand.
AGGAGGTTACATAGGGAAAGTGATGTGAAAGAGTGGTTTAGGGGGTTACATAGGGGAAAGTGATATGAAAAAGTGGTTAGGGGGTTACATAGAGGAAAGTGATGTGAAAGAGTGGTTAGGGGGTTACATAGAGAAAGTGATATGAAAGAGTGGTTAGGGGGTTACATAGAGGAAAGTGATGTGAAAGAGTGGTTAGGGAGTTACAGAGAAAGTGATATGAAAGAGTGGTTAGGGGGAATTTACATAGAGGAAAGTGATGTGAAAGAGTGGTTAGGGGGTTACATAAGGAAAGTGATGAGAAAGAGTGGTTAGGGGGTTACATAGGGGAAAGTGATGTGAAAGAGTGGTTAAGGGAGGTTACATAGGGGAAAGTGATGAGAAAGTGGTTAGGGGGTTACATAGGGGAAAGTGATGAAAAGAAGAGTGGTTAAGGGGTTACATAGGGGAAGTGATGAGAAAGAGTGGTTAGGGGGTTACATAGGGGAAAGTGATGTGAAAGAGTGGTTAGGGGGTTACATGGGGGAAAGTGATGAGAAAGAGTGGTTGGGGGGGGTTGTGGAAGTGATGAGAAAGAGTGGTTGGGGGATTACATAGGGGAAAGTGATGAGAAAAAGTGGTTAGGGGGATTTACGCAGTGGAGAGCGATGAGAAAGAGTGGTTAGGGATTACATAGGGGGAAGTGATGAGAAAGAGTGTTTAGATATAGGAAATGTCAGAAGGAGGGTGATAGACGTGTAAGGATTCCGAGGATGAGGGTTGGGTAGATGGGAAGAGAGTTTGATAGAATGGGTGCGTGTTAGTGCGTTAGGAGGTGACTATTGTCTTTAAAGTACTTCTGATCGGTACGATAAGTTGAAATTGGCAGCGGATCTATAAAAACAGGACCTAAAGTCTCTTGTTAATTAGGACATGGAATAGTTTAATTTTAACGTCTCCGAAGAAGAAAAAACTAACTGCTCTTTTTTTATTTTTTTTTTTAATCATTTCACCCCGAGCAAGGCGGAAACGCCACTGATGTGCAGGGGGTTACATAAATGTAAAAAGATTAATTAGAAAAGAGTGAGGAGTACAAACTAGTTAGAAAGGAACAATAGAAAGCTGAGAAAGCAGGTGCCATGACAGATACATAGGTGGAGAGAAAGGGAAGGTTATACAGGGGAGGGGAGAGAGCTAGAGTCCAGTGGTTAGTAGATGAGTATTGACTTTGCATTTAAATTTCTGGAGGTTGTAGCCGTCAGGAAAGCAAGAATACGGGAGCGAGTTTCACAGGCGGGAAGTGCGAGAGAGGAAGCTGCAGGAGTAGAATTGTCGTCTGCATTTGGCTAACCTGACTGTGAATGGGTGGGACCCAGTTGCCAGTCTGGTTGCACGAGTAAATACCTGTTGAGAAGGCATCAGTGACTTAAGCTCGTCCGAGCAGAAGCCATGAAAATATTTATAGAGATATAACTGTTTATGACTTTCATTAGCATGGCTGACCTCCTGAAGTGTGACTTAATCTTCTTTTTAAACTAACGTTCTCTAATGACATAAGGTAGAAGCAATTGATTGAATCATTTGCTAGGAAAGTTGGTTCGCTGTACTAGACATTTTTCTCATCAGAATCTGTCTTACATATAAATTAACCATTCGTCCTTACTTTGAATATTATTGCCACATATTTAGAGTTGTTTGATAAGACCCAATAACTCTGAAATATTATTGGTCCTGACCTGGCATCGCGGCTCTAGTCATATTCTCACAGCCTTTCCTATAAATACATTCATTGTACAGTATTTACATCATTCGGACTATTGTCCTTGTTGCCATTTGTACGACGTTTAGGCCGTCGTACGCTCCTTCTTCAGCTTCTAGGAATTTCGCACCGAACCCTTTATATATCATCTTCATTCCTTGCGTAAAGCTCGATTGGAAGTCATGAGTCATCTCCCTATAACCCTGTAAGCTACTTGTTCTGCACTGCTGTAGCCTGGTATTGAACTCACAACTCTAAGAGTCAAGTCAGGAATTAACCAACGTCTATATCCACTATGGACAAGAATAACTGAATTTTGGGGGACTTATAAACCTAATGTCCAGTAACCCTTTCTTTTTACCATAGTTCATATTGCAATTTTTGATGTTAATGCTTTTCTCTAGTATTTTTTATGTTAATGGTTTTCTCTAGTAATTTTTTACCAGATCTCATATTGCAATTTTTGATACTAATGAATTTCACTGGCACTCCGTATTACTGGTTCCCATATTGTGTTCATCTCTAGGCTTGGGCGGCTTAAGAGATTTTTGAACCTAGAATATATGCTGATTCCGAAACGTCGTACAAATGGCAACAAAGATGAGGACAATAGTCCGAATAATGTAAATACTGCAAATACAACCTTATCTCAGAAATATATAGAAATACATTCATTGTAATTGTTCTGATTATCTTTTCTCCAACGTACTTAGATTTTATGAATTTAAGCGCAGTACTAGATTGGCGGAAAGGTCTCATCATTTCACACTTAAAATAGCTAGATGTAACCTTCCCTAAGAATACTTTCATGATAATTGTTCTGATAAACTTTCCTGTATGATATCTAGACTTTATGAATTTAAGTGAAGTACTAGGATGTGCGTTGTGGTACAGTGGATATCGGCTCGGAACGAGAAACCGGCGAGCCAAGTTCGAATTCCAGTTGAATCCATTGTATTCACTTACGCGCAAATACCCTTGTGAAAGGTATTAATCCGTCTCTTCCTTCCAGTTATGGGTTAAATAGCAGGACAGATTGGGTTCTACAGCCTTGGTCGGCAACCAGTCTACCGCAGAAATCAATGGCAACCTACTGCGGGATAATTTTCTGCCCAGTCAGGCATGTCTCTTTCGAGACATGATCGCCCAAGCGTGTATCACGTATGGCACTTGACTGTCTAGATTGGCAGCAAGGTCTCATCATTTTACACTTGAAATGCCTAGATGTAACCTTCCCTAAGAATATTTTTATGACAATTGTTCTGATAAATTTTCCTGTATGGTACTTAGACTTTATGAATGTAAGTGCAGTATTAGATTGGCGGCAAGGTCTCATCACTTCACACTTGAAATGGCTAGATATAATCTTCCCTGAGAATACTTTCATGATAATTCTTCTGACAAACTTTCCTCTATGGTACCTAGATTTTATGAATTTAATTGTAGTACTAGATTGGCGGCAAGGTCTCATCATTTTACACTTGAAATGACTACATGTAACTGTATGTTCTACGCTCATAATATCTTCCAGTCTCGCTTGTCAGGCTTATTCCTTTCCAGTGAACTTTGGCATTTATATATATCCAGTGTTAATCGTTATTTTAACTTTATTCATTTTATTTTATTGTTCTCTCTCTTTAATACTCAGTAAACCCATTCTTATTTGTGGCTTTATTACCTTAGCGTCATTTCGTCCTGATAACGGTGACCTGTGAAGATCGAAAGCTCTACAACATCGAATGTTCTACAGAAGTAGCTTTCTCGGTAAAGCGATATATAAGTTGATCCTAATTTAACAGATACATTGTTGGTACATATTAATTTAGCCAGTCACAAATTAAGCAATTAACAAGTGATTGATTGGACACTTATTACTTAAACAAAAAGTATCCGAGAAAACGCATTTTTTTAAAGAAGAATATCTACTTTTCCCATTCACGTTTCTTTATTAGAATCATAATATAATTATAATTCCAATGTGAGATTAATATCTTTCATTTACATTTCCTCATTTCACGAATTCCACAGCTGTTAAGTGGCCACATTACACCAATCCAGGCGCTGACCGTCAATCGATTACTTTTCGCCGTTACTGGCTCTTTGTCTTAACGAGATCTCTTTCCATCAACGAGATTTCATTTTCATCAACGGAATTTTACGTGATTCGAATAAAGTAATACTGACAAACGCACCACAGTGGCGTTAACGATCTGATCACTGTCAACAAGTTGATTACTGCTTGATATCTGATACATCAATAAATGCCCAATTATACTTTACTTTTTTTATAGCAGATTTTCCTTTCCACGTAAAAAGTTGCTGTCAAAAGGTCAGGGTTGATTAGCGAAAATCTCCGTGTATCATCACCTGATTGCTTCGGAGATCCCATTTTGTTGATCTCGCCAATCCTCAAAATAATGACCACTATTTAACATCCGTGTCAGTATCAAATGAATAACAAACAACAAGGCAAAATCAAGAGACCTGCTAATATCAAATGACTTGATTTTAATCGAATTAAATAGAACTAGAGCAGCGAATGTGTTATGAATGTTCCAAACGAGTAAAGCTTCAAATTGCAGCATAAATTTCAGCCTCAAAACTCGAAATATAGCGTTGTAATAAAGAGAAAATAAAGTTGAGAAAAACTTTCTAATCTACTTAACATGTAATAAAATACAGGGTTCGGCAGAAATACCTCCTACGATTATTTTGCTGTTTTCCTTTCTTTTCTTTTTTTTCGACAGTAAGTTTTGAAAATATTAAATTAATAAAAAAAGCTACTCGTACAGGGCTAAAAATAGTTATTGAAAAATAGTTAAAAAGATTCACTAAAATTATATTTTACTATAGTCAGGTTGACGATTCTAGTCTAGAAAATTGAAGAAAAGCGAGTGGGGATAGGACACGATAGAAATAACTACTTCTTCTTCTTCTATGTGCCCTGTCCCTTCAGGACGTAGGCGATCATGGCTCTCCACGTCTCACTATCCCTTGTGGCTCTTAGTATGTTTGCTCCTGTTGCTCCTGGCAACCCCCGTTCCGTCATCCACCTGATCAGACCCTGCAAATATGTTATCCGCTGCCTTCCTCTGTCTCTCCTTCCTTCTATCTGACCAGTCAGTATCAGGTTCTCCAGGCTCTCCTTCCTCATTGCATGTCCCAGAAACTTCAGTTGTCTCTTCCTGATGCTCAGCATCAAATTCCTTTTTGTTGCCATTCTTTCTAACACTTCGTCGTTGCTTGTATGCTCAGTCCACAATATCCGTAGCATCCTTCTGTAGAACCACATTTCGGCCGCTTCCAGTTTTGTCCTCATTTTCGATGATATTGTCCAGCATTCACAGCCGTATTGAAGAACTGACATCACGTAGCAGTCTAGCACTCTTTTCTTCGTTACAAACTTAAATAGAAAAAACGCTGACACCCTCACCCCAGATGTCAATGCGCGTAACAGATTAGCTAAGTAGGCATTTAAGGAACTTTGTTTATAGGGGCACATTACGTATGAACAATGTGGAATACGCTCCTATAAGCCCCTAGCATTCCACATTGTTCATATGTAATAAACAGCAAATGGCAAAGACGAATATAAAAATAACTTCAATACTGAAAAACTTAATTCGCAACTTCTTTTTTGCAATATGGCACATCTACATACACACACACACACTTTCCCCACACCATTCCTCTGAGTAAATGGTATCATGGCTGAGACTAAGAACTACAATTATACCTATTTAGAGCCAAACCCGAAGCAAAAACTAAAATAAAAGGGCTGAAAAATACAGACATACAGGCAGATAAACACACACACGCGCGCGCGCGCACACAAACATCTTGCCTTTTATATATATATATTATCGATTTTCTGCATTATTGTAAGAACTGCAACCTTGAAACTTCCGAATATCGTTTCTTATGTCTTTGTCTATGAGTGTATCAAATTTGATTAAAATCGGACCACTCCTTCTATAACCCGATTTTTTCGATTATCGATTTTCGATATTTATCGAGGGTACCTCGACACAAATCCTAGCTAAGAACACTTGCAGACGCTTTGAGTACAACTGTGCAAATTTTCAAGAAAATCGTACAGCCGTTTCGGAGTCTGTAGGCAACGAACACACACACACACTCACAAAGTTCCATTTATAAATATGTTTAGATATATATATATATATATATATATATATATATACTCACCCATGTGCAAAAAAAATATTCCTTACCATACATTTGCGTATAAGCATAAGCACACGTATGTGTCATTCATTGTGGTGTGGTCAGTATTCGAGTTATTAAATTCAAATTTGAAATTTGTATGTCTCATTGATTGGCTGCTATGCTAAGTCTAAAGTTTACGCTACAATTTATAGCTTGTAGAATAGAATGATTGATACTTTTCCAACGGACGATGTTGTTAATATTAACGAACTAATCTGGATTTTGAACCGTCTTGCCGATTCCTTTTCCCGGGCCGGTAACCTTTACACTACGTACCTTCTTTCTAGAGCCAAGCAAATAATCTCGTCGAAATTTGCAAATATGGTCTCTAACACGCACAAACTTCTTCTTCTTCTTCTTCTTCTTCTTCTTCTATGTGCCCTGTCCCTTCAGGACGTAGGCGATCATGGATCTCTACGTCTCCCTATCCCTTGTGGCTCTTAGTATGTTTGCTCCTGTTGCTCCTAGCAACCCCCGTTCCGTCATCCACCTGATCAGACCCTGCAAATATGTTATCCGCTGCCTTCCTCTGTCTCTCCTTCCTTCTATCTGTCCAGTCAGTATCAGGTTCTCCAGGCTCTCCTTCCTCATTGCATGTCCCAGGAACTTCAGTTGTCTCTTTCTGATGCTCAGCATCAATTTCCTTTTGTTGCCATTCTTTCTAACACTTCGTCTTTGCTTGTATGCTCAGTCCACGATATCCGTAGCATCCTTCTGTAGAACCACATTTCGGCCGCTTCCAGTTTTGTCCTCATTTTCGATGATATTGTCCAGCATTCACAGCCGTATTGAAGAACTGACATCACGTAGCAGTCTAGCACTCTTTTCTTCGTTACAAACTTAAATAGAAAAAACGCTGACACCCTCACCCCAGATGTCAATGCGCGTAACAAATTAGCTAAGTAAGTATTTATTGAACTTTGTTTATAGGGGCGCATTACGTATGAACAATGTGGAATACGCTCCTATTAACCCCTAGCATTCCACATTGTTCATATGTAATAAACAGCAAATGGCAAAGACGAATATAAAAATGACTTCAATACTGAAAAACTTAATTCGCAATTTCTTTTTTGCAATATGACACATCTACATACACACGCACACACTTTCCCCACATCATTCCTTTTATGCCCTTTCTAAATATCAACAATTACAGAGTTGAAAATAAAAGAAAACCTGTAAAAAAAAAGTCAGTGGAGAGAATTACACGAACACACACACACACACACACACACACACACACACACACACACATGTATATATATATATATATATATATATATATATATATATATATTATACAAATAGATCGTGAAATTGGAGCTGACGAGATTAATATCACACGAACGTGATGGATTTTAACAGTACAAGTGTGTTCGGTATGCTTGGAGATGAATAATTATATCCGCAAACCTTGGAAGAAGACGTAACATTTGAAATCCTCAATTTTATCTCCGCTTAAAAACCGACATATAAACCCGAAGAGCAAGTTATTACCTTCTTTTGACAGGCAAACACGTTCTCAAAGAAAAAGTGATTGACAGGAACCAAATAGGCAACATCAAGTTCAGAATAAATATCTATAGATATTAAACACTTGTCTATATTTCTGAGATGACGTAGTATTTACAGTACTTACCTTATTCTGGTTAGAGTTATTGTGCGCAATTCAAAATCCCTAGCATCTAAAGAAGGCCGGGGCGTACAACGGCCGAAACGTCGTACAAATGGCAACAAAGATTTAGGACAATAGTTTGAATAATGTAAATACTGTAGACATTAAACAGAGTCTCTTTAATAGGGCACAAGGCCGTAATAATTTAGCAGTTCATTGCGATAAAAAAAAAAAACGCTAAGCGAATCAATGCGCCTATGGCTTAGGAGGTAGCGTCTCCGACTGCCACCAAATCGCTCGGTTTTCGATCCCAGCCTGAAGGAAGTGGATGTGTCCAGCCACACCAATGGGCTGTGATACAGCGAAACAGTCTTTTATGTGGATGATTAATATATATATATATTCTGCGCTTTTGCCACTTCGTTACACCCACCAAACAGAAAAATGTAAGATCGCTTTTTTCTCGTCATTTATATTTAACCAAATACATGCACACACACACACACACACACACACATATATATATATATTTACGCTCTCACACCCTGATTGAGCACTCTAGAAGAAAGGTAGACTTTGAAAAACAGTAGCCACTCTAGCGTGTACGCATCGCTCATTCAGTAAAAATGAATTTGAGCACTCTAGCTATTGGGCGCATAATATGATATGCGCTAAAAGGTCTGCCTTCTTCCGCCGAACGCCCCGTGGCCCAGGGGTGGAGTCCCCGACTCTTGCCAATTCAGTCGGGTTTCGAACCTGGGTTATGTAGTGATCGGAGTCTAACCATACTGATGAGCTGTGATACAGCTATAGAAAGTATTACGGAGTCGCCAACTGGGTGCCCATTGATTGAATGAAAAACAACCAATCACGTGCTTACTTTTGAGATTCCCAACAAACTCTCCACGTGAGCGGGTTTTACAAACTCCCTTCCTCTTTTGCTTGTTAAGACTTATAGACACAAGACGTCCCCGTCTTCTTCTCCGTCATCTAGACCCAAGATATGTGAGGGGATTTGACAGCAACTGTAGCACAGAAGTCAAGGCTCTATATATCTTCAACCCAGCCATAACGATACAGGAAATATAGACTGCTAAAAGGACACATCTTTAAAGATAAGTTCCGCAAACCCGACTGTTTGCAAGAGATTATCCTTTCTTTTTTTTTTTCTCTCTCTTTTCCTAAATACAATTTTTATAACATTTTCGTCTGTGTTTGTGTTCCTTTCTTCTCGCCGGCGTCACATTATTGTTACTAATTAAAATTGGGAAATTTCCAATAATACATAGTGGAACCATAGATTTTTTAAAAGGATGGACAATAATTATTAACAGGAGGTTGCATTTTAAGGGTTTTTTTTTATTGAACAATAGTTTTTTTTACTGCTATTTATAAGTAAATAATATAATATTAAGCTCTACCCTGTATTGAGCACGCTTTCTAAAATTAAATGCTTGAACAGTGGGTTTTAATCTACGTGTTCTTTCACTTTTTACTTTTTTGCAATATATTTATATATATATATATATATATATATATATATATATATATGTGTGTGTGTGTGTGTGTGTGTGTGTGTGTGTTTGTGTGTGTGTGTGTGTGTGTATGTGTGTGTGGTGTATTTCATTGGAGATCTGAACAAAAAGTATCCGGATCGTTGATCTGCTAACAGACTTAATGTATGCACAGTGAAGCCGATTTGTGCAGTTAGATCTTGGATATTGTTTCGCATACCCACTAAGTTACAGCTTTCTCCCTAACTTCTCTTGTTTATAGCAGTGCTTAGAAGAAAAGTGTGCAGGATTTCGTCGTCTCATCACACCAAAGTGTTTCAAATTAGAAATCATGGTTTGCGCAGCAGTTTCTTTTCTTTTCTTTTTTTTTCGGTTTTTTTTTTCGTTTTTTTTTTTACCAAGCATAACATTCAGTCAGCCAGTTAAGTGTATATGCTTGGGCGATCATGTCTCCAAAGAGACATGACTGACTGGGCAGAAGTTTTCCTGCAGTGGACTGCCCTTACTTTCTGCGGCAACCTGGTTGCCGATCAAGGCTATAGAATACAATCTGTCATGTTATTTGACTTATAGCTAGAGGGGAAAGGTATATATTATATAATTACGTAGTAATTAGTCGGGGTCAGTTTATTACTTCATAACAATAGAAAAATAATCCGCCACTTTATGACCAGTAGAAGCCTTAATCATGATTCCAACTATTATATTCAGTCAGTCAGTTATGTGCCATACGTGATACACGCTTTGGGCGATCATGTCTCTTTCGAGACATGACTGACTAGGCAGATTATCCCGCAGTAAGCTGTCATTACTTTCTGCGGTAGATTGGTTGCTGACCAAGGCTATAGAATCCAATCTGTCATTTTATTTGACTCATAGATAGAGGGGGAAGTGATGTATTATATTATTACTTAGTAATTATTGGGGGATCAGTTTATTACGTTATACCAATAGAAAACCGATCCTCCACTTTATGACCAGTAGAAATCTTAATCATGATTCTGTTATATTCAGTCAGTTAAGTGCCATACGTTATACACGTTTGGGCGATCATGTCTCGAAAGTGACATGACTGACTGAGCAGAAGATTATCCTGCAGTAGGTTGCCATTGCTTTCAGCGGTAGACTGGTTGCCGACCAAGGCAATAGAACCCAATCTGTCCTGTTATTTAACCCATAACTGAAAGGAAGAGACGGATTAGTACCTTTCCCAAGGATAACCCAAGTCAAAAAACAACCATATTTATAGGATCACGTCATTTGTGATTTCTTTTTCTTTTTCCCCAAACGAAATTCTACTTGAAAGTAACAAGATTTCAAGACGACGGGGACAATTCTGTGCGACAAAGCAGCTACTCGCTGTTTCCCAAAAAGAGTTCCAGGAGTGCTTCCATAAATGCAAACGACGTTGGATAAAGTGTGTTCCTTCTGAAGGGGAGTATTTCGAAAGAGATTAAATACTGTATTGTTATATGTGTGCATATTTTATTTATTTAAAACCGATACTTTTTGATCAGCACTTGTATTTAAAAAAAGTGTCGATAAATTGCAAGCGGTGTTTATTAAAGATTTTTCTATTTATTTTATTCTGTATATATCGGGGTATTTTCCGCTACACGCAAAAACAAATATCAAGCAAATTGTAACTGCTTTTCATAACCACAGGATAGAAAATTGAACAATGATACAAGTAAAAAAAAAATTTATAAACAAAACAATGATCTATTCTAAAGTAACCAACAACATATTAACTATAAACTAAGTAAAAAAAGTTAATAATGCGATACATATCACTTAATGTTACTAACAAACAAATTAACAGCATGAACAAATCTAAAAAAAAATTTAACGTGATCAGCATCAATGCCTCACCAAAAACTAATTTTCAACAGGCTAATGTTGTTTATTTGTCACCATTTGGAGAAAAAAAAATTTTTTTTTTTCATTAGAATTTAAAAATTAATATTTTTGTTTCACAACCACTACATTAAAGCACTAATTACCATGACATTTGAGCAATAATAATTAAATTATATCGCATATAAACAACCAACACGATTAATAATGTACCTAATAGAATGTTAGGAAAACGGTTACAAATTCTGGAAGCATTCCACACAAAATACAACCCAACATCAATAAAGTAATATGAAACGTAATAAATGTATTAAAATGCCATAAAAGATAACACGAACTCTGACATGAAGACCAAAATATTTGTGATATCTTGTAAAATTATAAAATCGATAAAGCACAGAAAAAAAACGAAACGTCTTTTATAATTCCTGGTCGAAATTAATTGGACATTTTTTTGTTACTCCACCTTTTTTATAAAGCATTCTCCTGAACTGGTATATTTTTTCGGAATAACCGCTATAGACTTCACCGAATTTATAATTTTAAAGTATACTATATTTATGATGTGCGTTGTAGTACAGTGAATATCGGAACGAGAAACCGGCGAACCGAGTTCGAATTTCAGTTGAATCCATTGTATTCACTTACGCGCAAATACCCTTGGGAAAGGTATTAATCCGTCTCTTCCTTCAAGTTATGGGTTAAATAGCAGGACAGATTGGGTTCTATAGCCTTGGTCGGCAACCAGTCTACCACAGAAAGCAATGGCAACCTACTGCGGGATAATCTTCTGCCCAGTCAGTCATGTCTCTTTCGAGACATGATCGCCCAAAGCGTGAATCACGTATGGCACTTGACTGACTGACCAAAGTTCGGTTTTTATCTCTCGTATGAGAGATGAAAACGTATACGTATACAGATATACGTATACGTATACAGATATACGTATACCACGTATATCTGTAGACAGTTATTCAGCTTTAGACATGATCGCCCAAGCGTGTATCACGTCTGGCACTTAACTGACTGACTGTTATTTATGATAAATGTGCTCAATATCGGGGTTAGAGCATATAAAGTGGATATTGAGCGGCGACAGTCTTTAGGACATATGATGTTAGATTATTGATAATTAAGAAAGTTTTGTAATTTGCTTGAAGTATTGTGTATATTAGGTGTATGGTTATCTTGAAGGCTGTGTATATTAGGTGTATGGTTAGGTCTTGAAGGCTGTCACAATGCGTTTAGTAAAATAAAGGTACGTAAATAAGTTGTTGGGTATCACCTATTTATTAAACATTAACATTTCGAGATTAAAATCTCATCTTCAAAATGGTAGACGGCTTATGTTGAGTCCGTGCCTTTCAATAAATGGTCCTTACTGGCTGCAGCTGATGATGTTAATTGTAGTGTGTGTGTGTGTGTGTGTGTTTATGGTGTGTATACGTGTGATTAAGAGTTGGGATTTTTATGGTCTGATGGTATCAGTCAGTTTATTAAGTGGGTGTCCATATTTTATACATATGAAGCATCAGCCCGATGAATTATTTCCATGCATAATTATGTTTTTTGCAAACGATATTCATCTTCTACAAATACCAAGAGCTACTTAAGGCAGAGGCTTCAGAGCAAGAAGCACAACCCCAAGCAAAGAGATAATGCCACCAGAAGTGAAAGCAAAAGAAATGGGTTTGAAAGAGACCGGAAATACAATCCTTAACAGGAAACAATGTATAAAACTTTACTTTTGTTCAAAGGAGCGGGTAGATGTGTGAACCGGACGATAGGCCAACCTATGTACTTTTAGAGGAGTTATGAATGAAGGGTGAGAATCAACTCAACGCAGAATGTCAGAGCAAAGATATTCAGCTAACCCCAGATCATTTTTTGCGGTTATGTGAGATTGATTTTGCCTGTTATGAATGTCACCACTAATAAGTAAATATGTTTTTTTCTCATTTATAAGGAAAAATCATAACTTCCATTACCCGCATTTTTTTTTCAATGTTTGCAATCAATCAAGGCGAAATTTTCCAAAGAAACGAAGATGGAAATGGTCAAGAATTTGAGATGAGTAGCTAAGGAACTTGAGATTTTAAGAAACAACATTCCAGGAAATCTCTTGAAATTTCACGGCTCTGGAAGCGTTTCAGATTGACCAATGTATCTTCTTACTCGAAAATTCATCATACCCTGGTCCTAAACCTGATTTGAACACCAAAGTTTGAGTCATAAAATAGCAGAAAACAAGTGATAAATGAGTGCGTCTTTTCGAGATAATTCACTTAGCGCCTCTTTCAAGAACGTATAATGGAGTGCGTTGGAAAATATAAAGAAACGCAAAGCATTTGAAGGCAAGATTAAGGCGCGTGAATTATGGAATTCAGATGCATGGGATTACATTCGGCTATTAAGCTAAAAAGCGGTTCCATCCAAGTAAGCAAGAATTAGCCAAAAGCCCTTGCAATAAAGCACAAATGACAAACGTAATACAAAAAGAAAATTAAAGATTCGATGCAAAAATCTGATCCCTTAGCGTTATATAAAATGCGATGGTCCAAGAAAATAGGTTTACGACGCAAGTTGGAAAGTGGTAAACACATCCACCTATTGATGGACAGTTTGATGCTAAATTGTATAAAGGCGAATTACTTTTAAGCAGTACAGAGATAGCTACATGTTAATCTGTATCAAACATTTATTTATTTCAGCATACATTTTAGCATTAACTTAAAATTTCTCTCCCCTCCCCAAAAGAGTATAAATCTTTCAATGATGATATAGTAGATAGTTTAAGAAAAAGATACGTTTTAACTTGATTAATCTGAAAGAAATATAAAGTAACATGTTTATTTGAAGTTATTGCATTATTAAAAAAACAAATTTTCTGTTTTAATTGAATGATGTAATTTTTTTTAGCTTTTCATGAATTATTTCTTTTATTTTCCTAATTATTTCACCAGACAGAAAAGAGTTACCACAAGAAGTCTTATCACTTTCAAATAGTGACACTTTTTCTATTATGAATTTCTATTAAATGACAGTACAGTTGGTTTTAAAATGAGTTTATTACAACACATCTTAACTAAATCCATTACTATAACTTTTTATACATTATTAATATTATTTTTATATATAAATGCATCCTCGTAACAGTACAGTAGAAAATGAGATGAAAGCCATGCAGTACTCTTGGCTCAAGATAGGCAGAGGTGGAAAATCTTTGTTGTTGACTTAGACACCAAATGATGTGTAACAGATGATGAATGAAATGAAAATGTGAATCTGGCTTGGCTTTTGTGAAACTGTTGAAATATTTAACACGATCATTTTTTATGACACTTATCTATATATATAAAAGGAAATCTGTGAGTCTGTGTGTGACTGTTCCATATGCACGCCTACATTTTTTAAGCTATGTCATTCAAACTTTCTAAGGACACATATTTTTTGAGTTTAAGTTCAGCAATTTTCCATTTCGCACTTTTTATCAAAACTGTTTTTAATCTTTCATAAAATAATAATTGAGAAAAATTTTGTAATTTACAAAATGAGATTGTTTTCAAAATCTCAGAAAATTTCTCTTTAGCCCAAATTTTAAAACAGTTTTTTTTCAATGGTAGATCTAAATGATTGAATGACATAATTATATTGAATAATATTACACCATTTGAAAGACTATTTTTCAATAACATATGTTTGTTGTATCAGTTGGATTTATTTTTGTTGATAAGTTACTTCTTGGATAAAATTTCTTTTACATTTTCAGAAATTATGTTGTTCTGTTTCTTTTCTTGTAGGTTTTAAGTCCTACTTACAAATTGCGTAGTGAAGATTATGAGAAAATTTTCAAAGATATACCAAATGATAAAAGACTAATTGTAGGTAAGTAAAATAAATATATTTACAATAATTTTTTTTTATCAAATATTGTTTGAAAGTTTGAAATCAGTTGGTATTAATGATCTATAAGTTGTTTGAACTAATATTCATATCCTTCTTGCTTTTGTTATTCTTTAAACTTTCTCATGTGTGTAATTTACTTGGTTGGGGATGGGTAGTTCCTGCTATAGATAGTTTTATGTCAGGGTGTCAAAAATTTCTGCAAGAATATTGAATAAATCAAATACACTTGCATAATACTAGCAAAACCAAATCTTACCTATTATACCAAATTTAAAATTGAAAGTTTTATTCTAAATTATCTACTTATACATTTAGTTGGATAATGCATTCTACGGAGTTGATAACAACAGCAAACACTGGTAACCACTGACTACTCACTGCTCAAAACCTATTTTTATAGGGGCTAATTTCTAATTTGCATATTTCTAGAACTTTTAGAACTCTCTCGATTTTACTGGAACATTCTGGCATCTTCCAAAAGTTCTGTTTCTAATTTCCTTATTTTTACGACTACTTCACGAATTAAAACTTTTTTGGAATAACACTTAGGACTCAATAGAATCCATTACTATAACTTTTTGTACATTATTAATATTATTTTTATATGTAAATGCATCCCCGTAACAGTACAGTGGAGAATGAGATGAAAGCCATGCAGTACTCTTGGGGTTTATTGACTAGTCTGGCCCAAGATAGGCAGAGGTGGAGAATCTTTGTTGTTGACTTAGACACCAAATGATGTTGTAACAGATGATGAATGAAATGAAAAAGTGAATCTGGCTTGGTTTTTGTGAAACTGTTGAAATATTTAACACAATCATTTTTCTGACGTTTTATGACACTTATCTATATATATAAAAGGAAATCTGTGAGTCTGTGTGTGACTGTTCCCTATGCACGCCTACATTTTTAAGCTATGCCATTCAAACTTTCTAGGGACACATATCTACAGGGAAGCCAGGTCGACACATATTTTTTGAGTTTAAGTTCAGCAATTTTCCCTTTGGCACTTTTTGGCCAATGGAGCCGATTGTTTACATTTGCTCCGTAAAATATCTAAAATATAAGATGGTTGAAAAATTACGTCACAGAAATCAAATCACTTGCGTCAAACGCGACTGAAATATTTTTTTTTTAAATGAGCCTTTATAGTTAATTTTTATTCCGACGTTTTAAAAATTCTTTTGATCAACAAAATATGCGAATATTTTTCCCCGTAATTTTGAAACAAAAGAAATATTTTTTAAACAAAGTGTTTTTTAAACCAAAAGAAAATATGCAAAATTTAAAAAAAATAAAGTCTTAACAAAATAAATAATTTTTATATTTATGTTAAATTCATTTAGACAGCATCTGATTCTACTACTAAAATGTTTTGAGTTGCACGGGCAACGCCGGGCTATGATGATAGTATAAAAGTAAATTCTGCAATTTAGAGTCACATGACGTGCTGCATTAAGCCGGATTTGATTGTGCTTTCAAAAGTAATGACACTTAAAAGAATTATACAATCTACTTAAGACATATATTTTATTCTCTTACTCAACACCTGACGATTACACATGTGAGTCGAAATTTTTGTCTACATAAAATGAAATTTGGCCAGTTTATACAAATACAGCCATATTTTCAAAAGGATATCCGCACATTAGAGAAAAAAAAGTTAAATGTAAATGTCTCTTATTTTAACAATACAATTACAAAAATACTTGCTTAATATACCGAATAATGTGTGTGTGTGTGTGTGTGTGTGTGTGTGTGTGTGTGTGTGTCTGTGTGTGTGTGAAGTGGATGTTTTTATTGTAAAGGTTGTTGCTTAGAAGACGGAATATATTTGGAGATTTAATAGTTCAGTTATTCCAGCGTAAAATGAATTCTGGAGCCAAACTTGTGAATGAAATTATGCATAGACTTTGAAAAAATATCAGGAATGATTCAAGTGAAATAAAAAAAAAATAATAATACGAGTTATTACCGCGTGCTTGCACACATTTGGAACAGAATGAATGAAAATAAAAACTCATTGTTTAAACTCTTATTTTTTCTATTGTTGAGAAAAAAAATTCGGAAATTTACCGACTATGCGTAGGCAGCAAAAAAAAAAAAAAAAAATTAATGTGATTTCTTTTTTAACCTAAAAAGCAAGTTGCTAAAATATGTTTAAAATTAGCTATCTTGTTTCCTTTGTCGTTTTTTTCTTTTCTTTTCTTTCCTTTTTTTTTTTTTTTTTTTTTTTTACTCCTGCCACATTGCTAGGCAATAAGCTCTTTGCATTGAGTTTCGTATAAATGTTTAAATCTATAGATTTTCAATATCGAATTTAAATTTTCATTTATCAGATTATCAATTAAAGATAAATACCCTAGCATTTCAATATAAAGATATAAGAACATAAGCCTATTTTTGTTCTGGAATGACTTGCCTCTACTATAAATACTTTCAGGGCTTCTGCGCCGATGAACTTAAATCACCGGTGCCTTCTAGGTATGAATTTGCACGGGATACTAGATTAGCAACTAGGTCCCACCCTTTTACAGTGAAACAGATAAGATGTAACCGTAATTTCTACTCCAACAGCTTCTTTTCTTGCACTTCCCGCCTGTGGAATTCCCTTCCACATACTTGCTTCCCCGACAGCTACAATCTCCAGGAGTTTAAATGTAAGGTCAAGAGACACCTCCTAACACACTGACTCGCACCCATTCTCTCAAACACTCTTCCCATCCACGCAACCCTCATCCTCGGTATCCTCATCCGTCTATCACCCTCCTTCTGACATTTCCTATCACTTTCCCCTATGTAACCTCCTAACCACTCTTTCTCATCACTTTCTCTTATGTAACCACCTAACCACTCTTTCTCATCACTTTCCTCTATATAACCCCCTGCGCAACAGTGGCAGTGAAATACCTTGCTTGGGGTGAAATTATTTAAAAAAATAAAAATAAAAAAATAATCTGTTATCCGGTTTAATTGTTTGCTGAAAAATAAAGATTAAAATGGAAGTTTATCTTGTAGTTAAAGCGTTAGCATTCCGAGTAGAAAGTACAAGTTTGACACTTATCATGACCAATTTGCCCATCGTGCGGTACTGTTGGTAAGTTCTGATAAACAACACCATAGCGAAACTGTTTGGAAATCGTCGATGGTCGTTCTAGTTTCATGAACAAACAAAACTCTTTAGCCGTGGCTGGTACTCTTGATAAAGCACTCATTACCAAGCTGTTTGGCTACTGGAGGAAATGTATCAGCCGAAGTTATATTGTTAAATAATGGAATAAATCACACAAATTCGCTATCTACCGTTGGCAGAAATGGAGCTACATGACGATGTCAATGAACAGATGTCCTTTTACGGCAGCAAGAAATACTTGTCTCGAAATGCACTCCAACGTTATAAACGTCACAATGCATATATAATACTACATTTAAAATTAAGGCTTTATTTATTATTAAACTTAGAGTTTGTACCGTTCGAAAGTCAAATAGATTTTACAGAAAGATAAATTCATCAACTAGATTAGTATTAAAAAGGTCGAACCACGTATAATATGAACACAAGTAAAACAATTTTTTCAGCAAATATGACATGACAGCAAAAACAAAAAAATTGTTTTAATTTTCACTTTCACGCTAATTTGCTATATTTGGAATAAAAAGTACTGGTTTTTATTTTTAGGTAACTTAAATTTATATCACTAAACTAGCAGTATAGCCCGGCGTTGCTCGGGTGTAATGAAAGATTTAAAACTAATCCATGGTCCTGGAGCTCTGACTCTTTGGACGTTGGCACGAAAGATTAAAAAGCAATAGGTGTTTCCATTTAAAGCGAAACCGTAGACTGAAAGAAAAATGAATGGATGTAAGTCAAATTTTCATTTCCTGGTATCAATATCAAATAAGTCTTTTCGTTGTAAACTGAATTTTGAAGGCTAAATAAGTCCTCTGAGTAAATGGTATCATGGCTGAGACTAAGAACTACAATTATATCTACTTAGAGCCAAACCCGAAGCAAAAACTGAAATGAAAGTGCTGAAAAAATACAGACAAGCAGGCAGATAAACAGACACACACACAAGCATCTTGCCTTATATATATATATATATATATTATCGATTTTCTTCCCTATTATATGAACTGCAACCTTGAAACTTCAGAATATTGTTTCTTATGTCTTCGTCTATGAGTGTCTCAAATTTGATTAAAATCGGTCCAACTCTTCGATTATCGATTTTCGATATTTATGGGGGTTCCTCAACACAAGCTACGCACACTTGCAGATGCTCATAGTTTAACTGTGTAAATTTTCAAAAAAATCGGTTCAGCCTTTCGGAGTCTATAGGTAACGGACACACACACACACAAACACACATACACATACACACACAAAATTTAATTTATAAATAAGTTTATATATATATATATATATATATATATATATATATCACAGCAAGAAATAAAGTTAATTTCATACTTACAAGCATTTTTTAAAGATGATGTAATAAAAATCAGAAAAAAGAAAATGACCGAACGGTTTCAATCCCGTTTTTCGTCAGGGTCAACAAGGACGTTTTTAATTCTTCAATATTTAAAATATTAAAACTGAAGTATGAAATTGACATTATTTCTTGCTGTGATAAAATTTTGACTTTAAATATTGTGTGTGTGTGTGTGTGTGTGTGTGTGTGTGTGTGTGTGTGTGTGTGTGTGTGTGAACTTATATTGTGCCTGTTTTCTAAATTACTTCCGATCATTACTCCTATTTAGCGACAACAAAATTATATATTGCCTGAAGGGAATGCTGAATTTGGACGTCAGGCAAATCTTGCGCACAACTCAAATTATTTTCGCTTCCATTACTTATTATAGCATTAAGTGAAATAAATAAGTTTGAATGGCAAATTAAAAGATCAATTAAAATGGGATTATCAAAAGAAAAAAAAGAATCAATGTGACGAGGTTGTGCAAAAATGTTTAAAATAACTACAGGTTTAGCCCAATGGTTACATCTCTTCCCTGTTAATCAAAAATGTGTCAATAACTTTTTTTCTTTAACAATAATGAACGTTCATGTTTCATATGTATTATCTGAATCATTATTGAAAACAAAACCTATAGTATTTGTCTATATTTTTCAGATGAGATAGTATTTACAGTATTTACATTATTCGGACTATTGTCTTCATCTTTGTTGCCATTTGTACGACGTTTAATAATAGATCATTCTATTTGTCTATATTTCTGAGATGAGGTAGTATTTACATTATTTACATTATTCGGACTATTGTACTTATCTTTGTTGCCATCTGTACGACGTTTCAGCCGTTGTACCTTCAGGTCTTCTTCAGGTGTTAAGAATTTTGAACCGAACTCTTTTTTACAATCACTGGAGTAGATCATTCTCATCCGTTGAAAATACTAGAGAAAATCATTATCGAAAATTGCAATATGACCTCTAGTAAAAAAAAAATTACTGAATATTAAGTAAATCCCAGAAATTCAGTTGTACTTGTCCTTAAGAACATATCCCAGTGGATATAAACGTTGGGTTATTCCAGTGACTTGACTTCAAAAGTTTTGAGTTCAATACCAAGCTACAGCAGTGGTGAACAAGTAACTTACACGGTTAGAGGGAGATAACTCATGACTACCCAAATAGGCTCTACGCAAAGAATGAGAATGATATACCCCAGTGAGGGTTCGGTTAGAAATTCCTAGCACCTGAAGAAGGCCGGAGCATACATAAATATTTCCATTTAAGCTTGAAGCAGAATAGTTCACATCAAGAGTCAAACATTAAGTGAAAAAAAACAAAAAAAAAACAATTCCTAATTATGTCAGTAGAAAAATTGGCTCGTTATGTCGATAATTTTTCTCACTCGAATCTCTTAAACATTTATAAGTCTACAATTCGTCCACGCATTTAATATTGCTGCCATATCTAGTCTGATACGGCTATATCGTGTTCAATGCACCGATTCCCGTCCGATCACCGAAGTTAAGTAACATCGAGCCTGGTCAGTACTTAAATGAGTGACCATTGTCCGATCACCGAAGTTAAGTAACATCGAGCCTGGTCAGTACTTAAATGAGTGACCATTGTCCGATCACCGAAGTTAAGTAACATCGAGCCTGGTCAGTACTTAAATGAGTGACCATTGTCCGATCACCGAAGTTAAGTAACATCGAGCCTGGTCAGTACTTAAATGAGTGACCATTGTCCGATCACCGAAGTTAAGTAACATCGAGCCTGGTCAGTACTTAAATGAGTGACTATTGTCCGATTACCAAAGTTAAGTAACATCGAGCCTGGTCAGTACTTAAATGAGTGACCATTGTCCGATCACCGAAGTTAAGTAACATCGAGCCTGGTCAGTACTTAAATGCGTGACCATTGTCCGATCACCGAAGTTAAGTAACATCGAGCCTGGTCAGTACTTAAATGAGGGACCATTGTCCGATCACCGAAGTTAATTACCATCGAGCCTGGTCAGTACTTAAAAGAGTGACCATTGTCCGATCACCGAAGTTAAGTAACATCGAGCCTGGTCAGTACTTAAATGAGTGACCATTTGGGAATATCAGGTGCTGTAAACGAAAAGACCGAGAATGGTTCACCGGTCCTCCAGGTTTGGAGGTTGGGTACAGGGCTGACAACCTTGCCCCATAAAAAAAATTTTGTTACAGAAACAGCAACAAAAAGTTGCTGCCCTATGCACCATTGGGTGTGATGGATAAATGATGGTGATCTAGTCTGATGCTTTTGCTATGTATTTAGAGAGTCTTGATAAAATACAAAGAACCTGCAATGTTATCGGTCCTGACCTGGAAACTCGGTTTCAGTCACATTCCCATCGCTGTAATCTAACTTCACTGTTATTTTCGTAGAATATTTTCATGGTAATTGTTCAGTTGATCTCTCCACTTTGGCACTCGGGCTGAAATACCTTACTATCCACGAAGCATCACTCACTTGCCTGGTGCGGCAAACAACCCACGAAGTTGGCTTTATTCTGTAAGGCTAGAAATTTCGTTCACTAGGATAAGTGGGAGTGTTGTATATCAATAAACAACAAACAGACAAACACGGGTATATATAAAAAATATAAATTATATTTTTATTAACGACGATGAACCGTGTAGCACAGGGAACAGAGAGTGAGAGAGCGCGCCTCTAAGGGGTTGACGGGGGGGGGTCGTCTGTTGCTCCTCTGGTCTGGTCTGGCTCTTTCGTCTGGCTCTGTCTCTCTGCGTCTGAAATCCGTGCGCCGAGGTCTTTTATAATCTCCAAATCGGTACTTCCGGATTTTGCCTCGCCCACGCACGCCCACGTAATTCTCAGAGACACCTGTTCTGTCTGCCTCTTGTAGCCATTTCCGCTACTGCCGGAAATAAGGTCAAACAAACATCCGTTCCTTTCAACGACCGGAAAACACCCCCGCTTGCATCAGCCTTTCCTCGGGTGGGGCGAGATTGTTATATTACATTCCTCGCCCACCCATTTTCCAAAATGTTCACCTAAGAACATTTTAAGCGCAACACCCTCACTCTCCTCCCCATGCCACACAGGCCCGACAATTGTATAAAACATGTGTCGAAACAAACAAAACAACAACAACAAAAAAATAGGGGAGCCTACATTGGCAACCCAACAATGTTCGTGTCCATCTTGAAAATTGTTCTACCAGCTCGATGTTTCATTGTTCTTTTTTTTTTCTTTCTTTCTTTTTTCCTCCTCTTTTTTTTTTCTTTTTTTTTTTTTTAATATCCATTTTCATAGAATTGGGCAAAGTTCTTAAAAATGTTCATTTTCTTTCTCGACTCTGTCCATAAGCGTAGACACCCCGATGTATAACCAGGTGATTATAGGCGGTAATCGCGCCCCAGTTTCTAAACTAACATCGAGTAAATGACCTTTGACCAACACCATGCGTGCTTCTGCTCGAGTTTATTGTTACACATGTAACCTCATTTAATTTAATTTAATTTCAAACATACTATGTTTGAACACAGAAAAAATGGCCAGTATCTGCCGTACATATCATTCATAGTCTGACCGAGAAATGTTCAATAGAAAATGAAGAAAATTACCCCGATTCCAACGTTAATCCGCATGCAATTTACTTGTGGAGGATATTAATTTAGTCTAAAAAAATGGACCCGTGACTCGTAGTTCCTTAGTTTGTACAATGCTTTCCATTCCCTGAACTACTTCCTCTGGATTCGAAACCAAGCATATCTGATTTGTTGACATCTCCCTGTTTAACTCAGAGACATTTGAGTGTTGAACACCCGTTGATCCCGGAGTACTATTCACAACGGATAACTCAATTTCCTTTTCCGAAGCACTGTTGCTTCTTTTACACTTAAAAATCCGCTTCCTGGCTATTATTCCCAGGATTATTATTACGCCGACCACGCCAGCAATGACTCCTATCGTCAACCTCTTCGGGAGTTCTTCATATCCTTCACTAAATCTCTCCATATTTATCTGTTCCAAGGTATTTACTAGTTTTCAGAAATTAATATATCTTCAAAAGATATTTCCCAAGTCACATAAATGAAAATTCACAGAGGATGTTGAATTGATGGGAACCTGCACAAAAGCATAATTCACAACCATAGAAATGTAAATCATTTTGTAGTGTACAGTCATTGAAAAGAATTCCAAAAAAAAAACCTAACACTGCACAACCCAACGAAAACATTGTTATCAACAAGTTAATCCAATTATCCACTTTAAAGAGTAGAAGAAACTTCCTTTACTTACTCAATAAAAGTACGATTAATTAAGCAACATACCAATAAACTCACTTCACATATATGGTAAAATATTAACAACAAAAATAAATCATTAACTCAGATGTTTTGTACTTACAGATAGGTAAATATTTCAACTCCAATCCTCCCGCCAACTTTAACACTCCACTCCTCCCGCCAACTTTAACACCCCTGTCAACCTAAACACTCCTGTCACTTTAACACTCCCGTCAACTTTAACACCCCCGTCAACCCGTCAACCTATGCGCTACTCCCTACATATATTCCTGACCCCCTCCGTTCTACCGAACAATCCATTTTTCTCAATGGCAAAAGTATGCATTTTTTTTCTAACTGGACTTATTATAAACACGAGCAGAGAACACACACACTATCAAATCAATGAGTCACTTACCTTGGCTGATTGTCCATAGTCGCGGCTGCTAGATATTTTCGTCTTCTTTTTTCTTTTTCTTCCTTCCTCGCTGTCGTCCGGTTGTTTACTATTTTCTTCTTCTATCTGGTAGTTTTAAGTCCGTTGAATTTTCAATCGTTGCCGTGGTAACTAGCTCGTATCAATCTGTTTTGTTGTTTCAAAACAGCAAGTCACTTAAGCACCAAATGATTAGTCTGTTGTATATCAATAAACAACAAACAGACAAACACGGGTATATATAAAAAATATAAATTATATTTTTATTAACGACGATGAACCGTGTAGCACAGGGAACAGAGAGTGAGAGAGCGCGCCTCTAAGGGGTTGACGGGGGGGTCGTCTGTTGCTCCTCTGGTCTGGTCTGGCTCTTTCGTCTGGCTCTGTCTCTCTGCGTCTGAAATCCGTGCGCCGAGGTCTTTTATAATCTCCAAACCGGTACTTCCGGATTTTGCCTCGCCCACGCACGCCCACGTAATTCTCAGAGACACCTGTTCTGTCTGCCTCTTGTAGCCATTTCCGCTACTGCCGGAAATAAGGTCAAACAAACATCCGTTCCTTTCAACGACCGGAAAACACCCCCGCTTGCATCAGCCTTTCCTCGGGTGGGGCGAGATTGTTATATTACACGAGAAAGCCAGTGAGTATTCATTATTCCATTGCAGTGCCGTACGTCCGTTGTGCAGGATAATTGAAGATAAGTTCTTTGCTTTCGAGGACAGTTTTGTCTGTAGTGAAGTGGTACCCTGGTTGACTAAAGTAGAACACTGTCCTTTCGTACACGTGGTGCTGTGTGGGTTGTAGTGTTTAAGATCCGATGGAAATAATTACATTGGGGATGAAAAAAGTTTACCTCTTCCGAACTGATCTTATACTTTAAGCGTCAGAGCGGAAAGGCGGCTTTCTTCATTTGAATTTGGCAAAAGGTTGGTGAGTCTTGAGCGTTCTGAGTTGAGTAAAAGGAGCTGACTTCAAGTGGCGTATCGATATTTCTTAGGTGCATGCATTTTGGTCGTCGAAACTGAATATTGTCAACCCAGTTCAAAATAGTTTAGTTTCGTTTTTCTTTATACTAGCAATATAGCCCGGTGTTGCTCGGGTGTAATGAAAGCTTTAAAACTACTCCGTGGTCCAGGAGCTCAAAACCTTTGGACGTTGGCACGAAAGACTAAAAAGCAATAGCTGTTTCCAGTTAAAGCAAAACCGGAGACTGAAAGAAAAATAAATGAACGTAAGACAAATTTTGATTTCCTGATATCGATATCAAATAAGTTTTTTTGTCGTAAACTGAATTTTGAAGGCTAAATAAGTTCTCTGAGTAAATGGTATCATGGCTGAGACTAAGAACTACAATTATACATACTTAGAGCCAAACTCGAAGCAAAAAATAAAATAAAAAGGTTGAAAAAAATACAGACATACAGGCAGATAAACAGACACACACACAAACATCTTGCCTTATATATATATATATTATCGATTTTCTGCACTATTATAAGAACTGCAACCTTAAAACTTCTAAATATCGTTTCTTATGTCTTTGAATATGAGTGTATCAAATTTGATTAAAATCGGATCACTCCTTCTATAACCCAATTTTTTCGATTATCGATTTTCGATATTTATCGGTGGTACCTCGACACAAAACCTAGCTAAGAACACTCACAGACGCTTATAGTACAACTGTGTAAATCTTCAAGAAAATCGGTTAAGCCGTTTCGGAGTCTATAGGTAACGGACACACACACACAGACACATACACAAAGTTCCATTTATAAATAAGTTTGCTAGTGGGTGTATATTTATTGGCTCCCACTTTATTTATTTATTTATTTTTTTTTTGCTCATTTTCTTAAATTTCACATTCCCCTCTCTCGGGGATGCGGGAAGCTTTCTGGGTTTTTTTTTTTCATTTTTTATTTTTTTTCGGGTGTTCTTTTGTGTTTGCTGCTATGTTTGGATGAGTGCATTTTTGGTTGCGCGGTTAGTAGAATAATTGTTTTAATTATGGTAGTGAGTTCTGCATTAATTTCGTTTGGCTTATTTGAAGTATTTGCGACAATTTATGACTGGGGGACTTTATTACTAAGCCTGTAATGTCTTAGTTTTGTGAACAGGACATTTTTATTGTAAATATGCACTCGAGTTGATTTTTAAAAGTTGTTTTATCCCCACCAAACACACCGAGACAAATTGTACATATCGGAATTAGTTAGGACTTCATAGAAACATTAATGTGTTACGTTGGCTGTAGTAAAAACGTATTTTCGTATAAGGAATATCGTAGTTTATTTTCGGTCAGTGATTGTGATTAAATACAGAAACATTGAAGACTAGCCTTCCCGCCTAGTTTTAACCTTCTGCCCCATTTCTTGTACTTCAAGAATAAATATTTCTTTTTTTTTTTGTTCATCATTTTACAGTTAAAACTACTAGAAGTAACCGTAAATTCTATGCTAGTAGTTCCTTCTCACGATTTTCCCGTTTTCTCGAACTCTCTTCCAGCTTCTTGCATTCTAGTCAACTTTAAAAATTTAAATGCAATCTCAATAGTTATCCGTCCGTTTAATTTCTTTTATTGTTCACTCTTTAATGTCTTCTTTTTCTCATATTCTTTCAGTCGGTAATTCCTTGCGTCATAGTGGCTTTATATCCTTGCTTGAAATAAAATTACAAAAGAAAAGCATTGTGCTTTAGGAATGACTCATTAATCATTACATTTTCTCACCTCTCTGAAATTTTTTCAACTTTAATTCACAAATAAATGTGATTGTTTGTGTCCTTTTTTGATAAATCTAGCGTTTATTTGATTTAAATTAGAATCCTTAATAATATTTACACGAAGGAATAAAATGTAGTTCATACCTTCTCCATGGTATTTTAACAGGAAATAATTCTGCAGTAAATCGACATTTCTAACAAATTTAACCTATACTAGACTCGAGAACCACTCAAGGTAGGTCAGTTGCAGTTGAAATAAAGAATGATGTTTGATATTAATAGAAAAGACTGCATAAATAAGTGAAAGTTATGAGAATTATTTGAAGAGGTAAAAAAAATTAATGTGTTCAGGGAAGCAAACATGCGGGTCTCTGTTAAACAGATTGTCTATTCTATAGAATAGACAATCTGTTAAACAGATTGTCTATTCTATAGAAAAGGACATGTGCATAGCATATTCTTCTTAGATTTGGAACACGGGGGAAATAAAAGTGATTCTACTCCGTGGAAGTAGCGAGACGTGTCCTAGTAGTAATTTTCTGACATAGTAAAATTAAAGAATAGGGCATAGCTGATCATTTACCTCGGAAATAGTGAGCAGCGATTGATTTGCAAAAACTGCGTTCGTAAGAAAAATGTTTGCCTTTGCAAGACCAGAAGTTCCAAGCTTTGGCTGCAATAATCCATTTTTAGCCTAATCTGATTTTTAAAGATAGAACACGCCATCAATATTGCTGTAAACTAAGATTAACAAATGAACAATCTCTAATTATATTAAGTAAAATTATTTTTAATCATCTCACTCCAAGCATTGTAATAAAGTCAGTAAAACCCAAAAACTGAACATAAATTGAAAAAAAAAAAAAAAAAAAAAAAAAAAAAAAATATATATATATATATATATATATATATATATATATATATATATATTAAAAAAGGATAATAATAAAATAAAAGGAATTAAAAGAGAGGACAATGATTGCAATTAAAATTTCGAAGACCAAATTTGATTGGTAAGCAAGAAAACCGTAGAATGTTCCACAAACAAAGAAGTGCAAAAAAAAACTGTTAGTTTATTAATTACGGTTAAATCTAACCATTTCAGCTCTAAAATCGTGAGACTATGCCGCCAATTTAGTACTGCGTTTAAACTCATAATGTCTAGGTACTGAAGAAGTTCATCAGAAAAGGCACAAAGAAGCTACATTATGGCCCTGGGGAAAAACTGAAACCATCAGGTCAGAACCAATAAAAATGCCGATCTTATATATTTATTTTATCAAGAATTTCTAAATCTAAAGCAGAAGCACCAGACGAGATTTGACAGCAATGTGCAATGCATGAATGAATGGTAGACTCATAAATGCGTAAGTTTCTAGTGAGCATGCTATCTGAAAACACATTACAAGTCCTTCGGTATTTGGTCTAACAGGAGTTGTAGTAACTACGATTATAATCTGAATTCCTTGGCTTGATCTCTTTACAAGTGTATTTTCATTGGTCGTTTTCGATTGATGGTTTTATATAAGAATATACATTTACTGTTGTTTATTAACGTATTCTATCTTCTATTTGTACATTCTTTTGAACCAGGGCGATTGTGTGCCCAGTTATGATTAATCCATCAAAAAGTAACCTATACGATTTTTGTTTATTGATAACAACTTCTTTCTTTCTTTCTTTCTTTCTTTCTTTCTCTTATAGTTTCCTACTTTCTTTCCGTCTGTCTGTTATTCGTTGCAGTAATATAGTCACGGCATAGTAGGATTTCACACTGTCATTTTTTAGAATATTTCTTTGATCTCGAGTTTTATTTTTTTATTTATTTTTTTTCTAACTTTTTACCACATTATCATTTTGTTGGTGCTAAAAGAACAACGACTGAAATTGCAGCTCCGAAACGTCAAATCCCAAAACGGTATCAGTGGAATTGGAGACGCTGGTCTCGACACGCAAAGCGGCAACGAATGAAAAAGTTACAGACAAATACAGTGAGGAGCCGGAAATTAATCACAAAGCGTATGGTAAAAATAACAGAAAAATAATAAACAAAACGAGAAAGAAAGAATACAGTGTGGAATATATAAAATTCCATACTCGAGGAATATATAAAATTATTACATAAAATATAATTTAGAATGTAATAATTTCATATCTTTTTTTTAAAGAAATTAGAATCTACATTGATGTTACTGACTAAAATCGTAAATAGCATTAAAAATTACTGTAAGAAAATTCATGCTTTGACAGAAGAGCTCAATCATGACACTCCACAACTTCCTATCTGTTGTAGGCTTACTAATTTACCTTACTTTCTGTCCTAGTCTATGCTTGTTATGTAGGTTACTCGCCGGTCCCCGGTCCCAGGTCCCCGCTCCCTCGCTCGCATTCACTATGTTCTTTCAGTATTAAATTCTCAATTTTTACCTCATTATGTGCCCCAGAAGTTACAGTTGTCTCTGGTTCGAAATATAAACGTTCTATTTGCTATATTATCCTGAAAATTTTCTCATTACTCACAAGTTTATTCCATTTTATTCTCAGTATCTTACTACACAACCATATCTCTATAATCGCTATTACACGACCTCTGGCTGAGTCCAGACAAACTGTCTGAGGTTCGGTTGATTCTGCCTACGTTGTGTTTTTGATTTGTAGCCAAAGCGGGATCGCTTGTTGTCACTTGACGAGATTGAACCTGACACGCGAGTGATTGTTCTATAAGGAAAACCAGATTTAAGACAGCAACGCCACGGTTTAGATTTATATATATTTATATATGTCGAATAAATACAAGAATACAAGCAAGTCAAAGTTAAGTAACGCAAAAAATATCAGTTGGCTGGTATTTCTGTAGTACGATAATATACGTGTCCTATTATCTCCACGAGACGGATGTTTATTCAACGTCCATCTGGTTGAATTTGGACTCACTTTCTCTTTCAATATTTCTCTCACGTGGCAGGCTATTGTCTGCTTCAATTCATTGCTGGTCCCGACTAACTGATTTTCGTTTTCCACCCTAATTTTATTAAAAAGACGAAATACCGGATTGTTGAAGTTAGAGACTGAATTGCTATTTCCCCCTCCTTATATACGTCTTAGCATCTCGAAATGAAAGAAATATCATTTAACTATTTCGACTTCCAATAGAAGGGAAGAAAACCCTGTTATTGTCTGCCTGTTCCTTCTATGGAGTCCCTGTTTGTCTCTCTTACCTTATTACAGGTCTTCCACGTTAAC
Source organism: Ascarosepion bandense (assembly GCA_037127315.1). Lineage (NCBI taxonomy): Eukaryota > Metazoa > Mollusca > Cephalopoda > Sepiida > Sepiidae > Ascarosepion > Ascarosepion bandense. The sequence continues at coordinate 2,898,032 of JBBBDQ010000391.1, forward strand.
TTTCTTGCCTTATTGACCTTTAGACATCTAACTTCTTTCCTCAGTACTGCCCCACCTTTTTCCGATACTCAATTGTATTCTTCTATCTTACCACTAAGGCAGGCGGGGTTAAACTCCATTCTGGCTCGATGAAGTTAATCTTGCCCTCAAATCGCCTATTCACACAAACCTGATGCCACATAAAACCTATCGACGTTGCTCGTTCCCTCTACTTCCACCGGGAGATTCACCTTCCTATTTAACGTCATCATGGTCTCTGCCACTTGGTAATTTCAATGTCTACCTCCTTCAAGTTATCCTTATACCTCAAGCACTCATTATCTTCCTGATTCAGCATCGATACCTGTTACCTATACCTATTATACTTTATACTGATCCTTCTACTAATATCAAAGAAGTCCTTCCCTTCCGACTAACAAATGAAACACTCTAACTGCCTTCTTTCGTCTACTAAGACCTTGGCTCTCATGCCAACCGGCCATGGGTGCCGGTAGTAGCATATCTCCAGAGTCATTTACACAAGAATCTCACTTTGGCCCCTTTCATCTGGGTGACCGAAAGCGGATCCTACTCTTTTCATTCGCCTTCCTTCGCCGAGAACAGCTTCTTTTCAGGTGACCTGGTCTTTCACAATACCATCACCTCGTCATGGAGCAATTTGCTACCAAATGACACTCACAGCCACATGCCCAGCACCTCTTTCTAATTATTTTAAAAAGGGCCACCCTCCGTCGTACTAATGGAGTGACCATTCTTATTCTTCTCATTCTTCATATTCCTTTTTGATTCGAGATGGTGGGGCACCCCTATCAAACACACATCATCCAACTCTGTGCCACTTTTCATCATAGCTTCTACAGGTGTCGATGTCACTGAAGTCGGGTGGTGGGGTGTCTATCCCCGCTTCGTCGGACAATTCATCGCCTTGTGGCCTTCACAACCACAGGTTCAGCAAACCAAAACTTATCTACCCGGCAAGGGTTCATAAAACCTATACGTTAACTCAGAATCTTTTTCCCTGAACTTTTCACTCTCTACCGAAGATCGTCGAAAACCACTCTTACTACTAGAACTCTGTCCTAGATCTTTCTGGCCTTTTGCCAGACTTCAGTGCTATTTTTTGCTACGGCTATCGCAGCTGATAAACTCAGGGAGCCCTCCTTTAATACATCGTGGTGAACACGCTTCTCCCTGTGCGCTTCGACATAAAAATCGGAGAACCAGGCCTGCATAACCGCATTTGCCCGCACCTCCTCAGGGAATGCTATTCCGGGCAGCTTCTCTACTCTAGCTTCCAACTCTCCCGGGGTCTCATCCTTCAACTGTGTTAGTTTTGAGGAGTGTCCTCATGGATTCTATTGCCGTACCTTCGTCGGCAAATTCCCCTCGTGATCCTCTCCCTCTTACCAGGGCATCTGCGGATCCCCCTGTAAAAGCTGCCCTGTAAACTCTGAGGCCTTCCTCGAAACTGCATTACACGAACCGAAAGTCCAAATACAACCTAGGACTTGTGGACTGACAACAGCCAACGCCTTAATTCCTTGGGGTCCCCTCTAAACTTGTTTACCTGGTTTCCTCCCAATATCCCTCAGGTCGGCGGGGTGTTGCCACTCCTTTACTTCCTCTTCTACCTCATTCCTATCCGATCCCATGGCCTCATAGCTTGCCATGCTAACTTTCGACTATCAAGAAAACTCCGAAAATTCAGTCATCATCATCATCATTTATCCATCACACCCAGATGGTGCATAGCAACTTTTTGTTGCTGTTTCTGTAACAAACTGTTTTTATGGGGCAGGGTTGTTAGCCCTGCACCCAAACCCCAAACCTGGAGAACCGGTGGACCATTCTTAGTCCTTACTTTTACAGCACTTGGTATTCCCAAATGGTCACCCATTTAAGTACTGATCAGGCTCGATGTTGCTTAATTTCAGTGATCGGACAGGAACCGGTGTATTCAACACGATATGGCCGTAGACCGAAAATTCAGTAAGAAACAATAATTCGTCTCGGCGAACGCAACCACAGAACCTGGAATCGAAGGGAATAGCCGAAGAACGTCTTACTTAATACTTCCAACTTGTTGCCGCTTGTTCTCGTTGACTTGTTGCTGCTTGTTCTTATCATCTTTCTGCCGTCCGTTCTCGTTGACGTGTTGCCGCTTGTTCACATCAAATTCGTCGTCAGTTGTTCATGTAGATTTGATGACACTTGTTCTCGTTGACTTGTTACCGCTCATTCTCTTGAACTTCGTCGTTATTTGTTCTTGTTGACTTGTTGCCGCTTGTTTTCGTCGATTTCGGGTCCTTGTGTTAGGCCCGGAAGTTTGCTTTTTTTTTTCTCGTCAGATTCCATCTTGCACATTTATAAATACAGCATTCGTCCGTGCGATGATTACTTTTGCCATATCTGGTCGGGTGCTCCGACTTTTCAACTCGAGATTCTCGACAAACTTCAAAAAAGGATCTGCAATTTAATCGGTCCTGACTTGGCATCACGGTCTCAGTCACTTTCTCACCGATGTGATGTGGTTCCCTTTGTCTTTTCTACAAATATTTTTATGGCAATTACTCTGAGAAGCCTTATCTCCTTGTGCCCTGAACAACATGAATTTATGCATGATACTAGATTAGCGTCTAGGTTTGGCATCTTTTATCCTTGAAATAATTAAATGTAACCGACTCTTCTACTCTAATAGTTTCTTTTCTCGCACTCCCGTTTGTGGAATTACCATCCATTTACTTACTTCTCCGATAGCTACAATCTCCAAAAGTTGTAATCCAACGATAACTTTCATCTTTTATATCCTTGAATACCATCCATCTTTAATCCTTTATTCGACACTCCTTGTATCCTGTTTTTACTTTTATTGTAAACCCCTGCGCAGTAGTGGCTTTCTCGCCTTGCTTGGGGTGAATGGTTAAATAAATATAACGAAGAGAAACAAGTTTTTTTTTTCAAGATCAATTTGTCTGACCGTTAAATGATAGGTTGTGTTTGAGTTAGGGTTTTATTTGACGGCAATCAACCTCTGTGAGTTATTAAATGTCAAAAAAGGGGAGGGTTAAGGTATTTTTTTTAATGTTCAGTTACAGTGAGAAGATTTTAATTAAAACTTTTTTTTTTCTTTTTGTTTTAGAAAACTTAAAATGTCCTGTACTTTTTTATTTAAAATGTTTTGGTGAGAATAATTTTTTCCTTCAAAAATGTGTTATGGCAATAATTTTTTTCTTAAAAACTTTATTGTTGGTAATATATTTCCTTCAAAAATGTATACTTTTTTATAAAAGTTTATTTTTATGCATACATATTTCTATAAAAATGTATTTTTATACTTTCATAGTGTTTTGACCTCAGTGAAGGGAACCTAACAGGTGCTACCACTCTGGGTCAGGGAGGATCTGGGAACAAAAGCAATTAAGAGGTAATTCCATGCTCCTCACAACCTCTCAGTCAGTGGCCTTGCTGCCGGATGAAGTTTACCGTCATACCCAGGACCTACATGATAATTTGTGCATCGGGTTGCAGAAAGTACATTTTTATTAATCAATACTGTGGACCGGGTTATACTGATATATGAAGTTTGTTTTAACTAAAGTATCAAGGAAATCTAAGCATCAATAACTTTGTGCATAATTATGTAACTATTTATATACTAGCAGTATAACCCGGCGTTGCTCGGGTTTAACGAAAGCTTTAAAACTAATCCATGGTCCTGGATAGTTGTTTCCAGTTAAAGCGAAACCGTAGACCGAAAGACAAATGAATGGATGCAAGTCAAATTTTGATTTCCTGCTATCGATATCAAATAAGGTTTTTCGTCGTAAACTGAAATTTGAAGGCTAAATAAGTCCTCTGAGTAAATGGTATCATGGTTGAGACTAAGAACTACAATTATACCTACTTAGAGCCAAACCCGAAGCAAAAACTAAAATAAAAGGGCTGAAGAAAAAATAGACATACAGGCAGATAAACAGACACCCACACAAATATCTTGCCTTTTATATATATATATATATATATATATATATATATATATATATATTATTGATTTTCTGCACTATTGTAAGAACTGCAACCTTGAAATTTGTGAATATCGTTTCTTATGTCTTTGTCTATGAGTGTATCAAATTTGATTAAAATCGGACCACTCCTTCTATAACCCGATTTTTTCGATTATCGATATTCGACATTTATCGGGGGTACCTCGACACAAAACCTAGCTAAGAACACTAAGAACACTTGCAGACGTTTATAGTACAACTGTGTAAATTTTCAAGAAAATCGGTTCAGCCGTTTCGGAGTCTATAGGTAATGGACACCCCCCCCACCCACACACACCCAGACAAAGTTCCATTTGTAAATAAGTTCAGATTTAAGCAGTATCTGACAACATCCAAGACCGTTCTTAAGAGTTTCATGTTTCAGTTATTATATCTATATTCGTTTTCCTTACGTAACCTAACAAATTCAGCAAAACCCGGCTGTGTGGATAGTGGGGAGAGGCTTCTGTCCCGACTCGAAAATAATTTCGCTACCACCTGTGAATATGTTCTAAATTCAATATGCCATTTTAAGGCCTCTTGACATCAAGGCCGCCTACAAAAAAAAAAGGTATGCGACGGGCGTATGTTTTATATTCATTTAGCTTAATACTATTTGGATTTGCCGCTTTCTTTGACTTTGGACTTTCAATATAAATTCTTTCCGCGAATTACTAGTCAGGACATTTAACTTATTTTAACTTCGTCTTTTATTCCTGAAAAAAGCTTTCGAAGGCTAGATTTTTATATGTATGAGGTAAAGTCAAAAGTTATCCGCACTTTCACCAGAATATATTTTGTCCCTACATCCATTTACTCAAACACCTCAAAAATCTTATCCGCTGCCTTTTTCGGCTTTTCTTGCATTCGATATGCACAGTGAGTGTTTGACTCTCCGTATCTCCTTTTCACATTCAGTTAAGTGCCATACGTGATACATGCTTGGGCGATCATATCTCAAAAGAGCCTTGAGTGCTTGGGCAGAAGATTATCCCGCAGTAGGTTGCCATTACATTCTACGGTTGACTGGTTGCCAGCCAACAAAACCAATTTGTCCTCTTATTTAACCCATAATTGGATGGAAGAGACGGATTAGTATTTTCCCAAGGGTATATGCGCGTAAGTGCATGCAAGGAGTTCAACTCTAATTCGAACTCGTCTCCCCGATTTCTCGTTCCGAGCCGATATCCACTGCACCACAACGCACATCCCTTTTCACATTAAGTGTCCCAAAGATTTGGACTATCATTTTCTAATTTCTCTTGTACTTTTCTTCATTAAAACTTCCTCTTTTATTCAAAGAATTTTAAATATTTGACGGTAGAAATAATTCTAGGTTGAGTCGAGTATATATATATATATTTTTTTTTTGTTTGTATTTTAGTGGGGTGTGGAGGTTCCACTTTTGGGAAAATTGTCGGATCAGAAGACAGTTAGAGCATGACAGTGCAAACTCGCTTTTCTCGCTTCTATTATTTTTCATTCCCTTCTGACCTTATCCAGTTTCGAAAAAGTAACTTTTCCATCGTTGCTGATTACAGATTGTTGAATTTCCGTACTGGCTTCAGTTTGACGTAATCTCTGTTTTCTCAAACAAAGCAACCAAAACATTAAACTATAAATCCGAGACATTTTTTAAATAGCCTCCTCAGATGGAGACATTCATGCGGATGCCTTGCATGGAATCAAAAACCATTAGAAGTATCTAAACTGACAGCTGTATACAAGCGCTTTTTAAGATCAAAAGTTAAAATGGATTTGAGCGAATGAATCACTTGGGTTTTGTCGAAGATCAAACTTCTTTGAACCTTGTTAATTGGCACTACAAAATCATAAAAAACTGTACCAAATAATAGAAACCTCATCACTTAAAAACTATTGCTATGAAGTAATAAACTGATCCCCCACTAATCACTACGTAATAATATAATACATCGCTTCTCCCTCTAGCTATGAGTCAAATAACAGGATAGATTGGGTTATATAGCTTTGGCTGGTAACCAGTCTACCGCAGGAGGCAATGGCAACCTACTGCGGGATAATCTTCTGCCCAGTCAGTCAAGTCTCGAAAGAGACATGATCGCCCAAAGTGTGTATCACGTATGGCACTTAACTGACTGACTAAAAATAACAGTTAGAAACTTTTACTGGTCATTAAGTGGGGGGGTCGGTTTTCCATTGTTATGAAGGAATAAACTGATCCCCCACTAATAACTACGTAATAATATAATACATCGCTTCTCCCTCTAGCTATGAGTCAAATAACAGGACAGATTGGGTTCTATAGTCTTGGCTGACTAAAGAACCCAATCCATTCTGGCAACCAGTCTACCGCGGAAAGCAATGGCAATCTACTGTAGGATAATCTTCTGCCCAGTCAGTCATGTCTCTTTCGAGACATGATCACCCAAAGTGTGTATCACCCAAGTATGTATCATGTATGTCATATCTGGTCAGGTACCCCTGCATTTCGTCTTAGTCTTCTCGACAGGCTCTTTCCTGTATTATATTAAGTACACTATTTTGTCAGAGATTTTGAAAGAGAAAATATTTCTTTTTATTACTGAGAAAGCATGGCTCCTGCGTTCATTGTAAACAGAAAAAACCAACTGAGTAATGGCCAAGTGTGTAGAGGCCAGAAATTTCGTTATTAAGTCGCGGATACATCAACACACCTACCTATTTTTACTATATTGTACAGTACACACACATATACACACACACAATTAATTCTACAACCAACAGCTTAAGCAGCTACTGATAATGCTATAAGCTCTCTCCTCCTACTCTCTCACTCTTTACTACCCTTCCGTTTGGCAAAGGTGAGAGAAAGGCCGAGGAGAGTAAAAAGATAGCGGGGAAGGAAAACCTCGTGTAGAGAGTGTGGTGTAACGGTCGGAGGAACTAAGTAACTAACTAAGGAGGGCACAAGCAGAATTATTATAAAGATGGCATGCTAGCTTGGGAGTAAAAAAAGACAAAACAGTGGGTTATTTATGATAATAGTCTTTTCATGATAAGGAAACATTGGACATTCACTGACTACAATTCATAAAACCTCAAAAAAGTCTCCAGAAGAATAAGCTTCTCAAGTTCAGTAGATGTTAATGTTTCCTTCATATTACGTTTACTTCCTAACCTTTTATTTGAAATCGTGTCAACATGTTGTCATTATTTTCATGTGATACCTATTTAACTCGTTAAGTTCTCAAGTGATGAGGTTTCTGTTATTTGGTACAGTCCTTTATGATTTTGTAGTGCCAATTCACAAAGTTCAAAGAAATTTGATCTTCGACAAAACCCACATGATTCATTCTGTTCTCGAGAGGCTCCAAACGAGAATCTGCAATGTGATTGGTCCCAACCTGGCATTTCGACTCCAGCCACTTTCTCATCGACAGAATGTGGTTTATTTGTGTCTGTTCTATAAATATTTTCATGGCTTCTGCTCCGACGAACTTAAGTCACTGGTGCCCCTGCTACAGGAGTTTACGCGTGCAACCAGACTAGCAACTGGGTCCCGAGCATTCACAGTTAGATCAACCAAATGCAGCCAACAATTCTACTCCAACAGCTTTTTTCTCGCACTCCCCACCTGTGGAATTCCCTTCAGTGTACTTGGTTTCCGAACGCCACAACCTCCAGGAATATAAATGCAATGTTAATACCCATCTCTTAACCACTTGACTTCTGTTCTTTCTACATCACCCTGTATATCTTTTCCTTTCTCTCTATCATTGCAACTGTTATCACACCGATATTCCCATCTTTATCTTGCTCCTTTTCTCTGACACTTCCTGTAACTGGTTCGTCTTTCTCTTTACTCTCCTTCTTTCTAATCTTTGTTCTCACATCAGTGGCGTTACCGCCTTGCTTGGGGTGAAACGATTAAAAAAATACAAAATTTGACAGAAATGGCAAAGGGATCCCACATAGTCACCGTTAGATCAACCAATTGCAGCCGACAATTTTTTCCAGCAACTTTTTTCTCGCACTGTGGAACTCCTATATATGTCGGTGTTATTTTAGACGGCATATATATATATATATATATATTGTGCCGTCATTTTTACGGCTCGGGCTCACTCGTGTTTGTACAATAAAGACGGAAGCTGATGACGGTTCGCCTGAAATAGGCCCCTCCTTCCGATTTACCATGACATAACGTGTCTGCCTTAATTTTTCTTATATTTGCTCTACATGTTTAGAGCTCTCTTAGAGAGTTATCCTACCACTGTATGTACAGGATACTCCTTTGGATTCTTCTATATCTACACCGCATGCTTATATATATATATATATATATATATATATATATATATATATATATATATATATATATATCGCATGTTTATATATATAGTCATCCGCAGACAGATCTGTTTCGCTGTATCACTTGGTAGAAGGAGGCAGACATTTTAGCGTGTATATTATCATTATACACGCCCAATATATATATATATATATATATATATATATATATATGTGTGTGTGTGTGTGTGTGTGTGTGTGTGTGTTATAACAAACTCACTTCAGTATACGGTCAAATTCTTTATTAAAAAATAATAATTTTATCGACTAACTTTATCGATTCCAAAATAATGTCTCTCTTAAATCGTTTTATTGTAACCAAGTGCTTCGTAATTATAAAGAAATAAAAGGCAATAAAATTATAAAACAAATATATTCGATTTATTGTCTATTACAAAAAATCAAAACGTTCACGCAGTGAAAAGTTTGTTTTCCCCCCCCCCTTGGTGTGTGCATACATATCAGGGTTCGATGGATAAATTCTCGTCTAAATTGTGCAAAAATGAAAATAACACAAATATGTCACTTTAGCAGATATATTTACCAAATCGACACAAAAATATCTTGAAATACTAAAAAGTTAAATTATTTCAAAAATCACTCATGACTTCTTCCACGACCTCCTCTCGGCATCCGAATCTCCTGCATGTATTCTGGACGGTCTCTTTGTTTAAGTTGGTGTATGCTACAATAACACCTTCAGTTCAGCTTTGGTATTTATTTTTTTTTAATCATATCACCCCGAGCAAGGCGGTAACGCCACTGAAGCGCAGGGGGCTACGTAGGAGTGAAAAGATTCTGTTCACCTATTCAATAGATGTGGATGGAGTGTGAACCGGGCGATAGTTTAGTTAAGTCTAGTCAAAGAGATTTCTGCTAGGAAAAAAAATCCTTCAAATTAGACATGAAAGTTAGAAATTATATAAAAATTATACAAAAACGGGCAAAATAAAAGAGGATAAAAATAAATAAAAATAAAAAACAAAATGCCTTAATTTTTACCATGTTCAAGAAGACAGACGCATGTGCTACTACCAGCAAGTTTAAAATTCTGGTATTACAAGGAATTTTGTTGGTCTTTTCCTTAACTAGGCCCCAAACCTAGTAAACAAATTGGGTTGCAGTCTGGGTGTGAGGGTTTTAGGTGGCCATATGTAAAGTGTGATGTGGTCACATTATTAATATTATTATAATAATAATATATAATATAATTTATTATTTGTTTAATATTACTTCATATTTTACAAATTTATTTACACAAAAATATCTTGAAATACTAAAAAATAAAATTATTTGAAATTATTTTAAGGTGTGATGTGGTCACATTACTTGTTTGGCTTGGTGCAGGGTCCTGTTGCTAAACGTATGATCTTCCAGCAACCGGTCTATTGACCCAAGACACCACTACCTCCTAAAGCCACTTGATGTAAGCCTCCGTGTTGAGCCCTGCGAGAAGATGAACTAATGTTGCAATAATTAGTGACCACACTAAACAACTTCATATCACTATGGAACCACTATATTGAATCCATAGCAAAATCTACTGCTAAGAAGTTTGGGTCACTATGTCGATCCAGGATGTTTTTTTCCACCTGAATCCATCCTGCATATATACAAGTCAACCATCCGTCCGTGCATGGAGTACTGCTGCCATTTATGGTCAGGTGCCCCTGCCGTTCTCCTCAGTGTTCTTGACAAGCTCCAAAGGAGAGTCTGTAATGTGATAGGTACTGATCTGGCAACTCGACTACAGCCACTTCCCCATCGTCGAAATGTGGCCTCCTCTTGTCTGTTCTATGAATACTTTCATGGCTTCTACTCGGACGAGCTTAAGTCACTGATGCCTCCTCAACAGGTGTTTACTCGTGCAACCAGACAGGCAACTGGGTCCCATCCATTCACAGTCAGGTTAGCCAAATGCAGACGACAATTCTACTCCTGCAGCTTCTTCTCTCGCACTTCCCGCCTGTGGAACTCGCTCCCGTATTCTTGCTTTCCTGACGGCTACAACCTCCAGAAATTTAAATGCAAAGTCAATACTCATCTACTAACCACTGGACTCTAGCTCTCTCCCCACCCCTGTATAACCTTCCCTTTCTCTCCACCTATGTATCTGTCATGGCACCTGCTTTCTCAGCTTTCTATTGTTCCTTTCTAACTAGTTTGTACTCCTCACTTTTTTCTAATTAATCTTTTTACATTTATGTAACCCCCTGCACATCAGTGGCATTTCCGAAATGATTAAAAAAAAAAAAAAAATTTAGACTCACTGAACTCTTTCTGAAATTTCTGCACTCTCAGATTGACACCAAAACGCTGTAAAAAGTTTCTATTGTAGCTTCCGGTGCGAGTACCAATCAGTAATGCATACCGTTTTCAAATTTATGGTGAAGTGAATTGAGTCATCTTTTTCTCACCGACGGTGCCCAACGGACCTTACTATACTGTGCAGTCGAAAAAATCAATAACAAGCAAGGCGAAAATGGACCCTTTGCACTGACATAATGTATCTTATTTAAATTCATAACGTTTACGAAAATTGAAAAATAGAGCAGATTTCAACTGTGGTGCAGTGAATATCGCTCGGAACGAGAAACCGAGGAACTGAGTTCAAATTCCAATTGAATTCCTTGCATTCACTTACGTAAATACCCTTGGAAAATGTATTAATCCCTCTCTTCACAACAGCTATGGGTTAAATAGCAGGATAAATTGTGTTCTATAGCCTTGTCTGGCAACCAGTCTACCGCAGAAAGCAATGGCAACCAACTGCAGGATACTCTTCTCCCACCTCCCAGTCAGTGTTCTCAACAGGCTCTAAACGAGAATCTCTAATGTGATTGGTCCCGACCTGGCATTTCGAATCCAGCCACTTTCGAGACATGATCGCCCAAGCACTTATGGCACTTAACTGACTAACTTACATGAATAAATTAAACATTATCTTGAGATCAACACACCCAAACTCTCATAATAAAAAATATTTTCTAACCCTTCAGTATGCATCAGTGTTTTTTCCAAATTTATGTATGTTCATATTACTGGGCAGAAGATTCTCCTGCAATAAGTTGCCATTTCTTTCTGCGGTATATTGGTTGCCAGCCAAGGCTATAGAACCCAATCTGTCCTCTTATTTGACTAATAGCTAGAGGGATAAGCGATGTATTATATTATTACGTATTAATTAGTGGGTCATCAGTTTATTACTTTGTAACAATGGAAAACCGATCCCCCACTTTATGACCAGCAGAAGCCTTAATCATGTTTCCAACTATTATATTTAGTCAGTCAGTTAAGTGTCATGCGTGAAACACGCTTGGGCGATCATGTCTCGAAAGAGTCATGACTGACTGGGCAGAAGATTATCCCGTAGTAGGTTGCCATAACTATCTGCGGTATATTGGTTGCCAGCCAAGGCTATAGAACCCAATCTGTCCTGTTATTTCACTAATAGCTAGAGGGAGAAGATTTGTATTAGATTATTACGTATTAATTATTGGGTAATCAGTTTATTATTTCATAACAATAGAAAACCGATCCCCCACTTTATTACCAGTAGAAGCCTTAATCATGTTTCCAACTATTATATTTAGTCAGTCAGTTAAGTGCCATACGTGAAACACGCTTGGGCGATCATGTCTCGAAAGAGTCATGACTGACTGGGTAGAATATTCTCCTGCAATAAGTTGCCATTTCTTTCTGCGGTATATTGGTTGCCAGCCAAGGCTATAGAACCCAATCTGTCCTCTTATTTGACTAATAGCTAGAGGGATAAGCGATGTATTATATTATTACGTATTAATAAGTGGGTGGTCAGTTTATTACTTTGTAACAATGGAAAACCGATCCCCCACTTTATGACCAGCAGAAATCTTAATCATGTTTCCAACTATTTAGTCAGTCAGTTAAGTGCCATACGTGATACACGCTTGGGCGATCATGCCTCGAAAGAGACATTAGTGACTGGGCAAAATTAAAAGCAAGATCTTAAATAACTTTTTCTCTTTATATTTTTGTCAAATGAGGAAAGAGCTGAATTGTGAAAAACAGAACTTACCATTGCTTCATTTCATATATATTTTTTTAAATAATCAAATAAATCATCGAGCAATATTGCTAATTGATTATTAATTTATCACTGCATTAATCCATTAAAATGAACTTAACGAAAGATTCAGTCAGTTAAGTGCTATACGTGATACACGCTTTGGGCGATCATGTCTCGAAAGAGACATGACTGACTGGGCAGAAGATTTTCCAGACTGCTCTTTAGACTATAACTGAAGGAGAAGAGACAGATTGTATTAATAAGTAGTAATTAGTAGGGGATCAGCTTATTACTTCATAACAATATAAAACTGGTCCCCCATTTTTGCCCATTAGAAACTTTACTTGTTTTCAGCTATTATCTTTATTCAGTCAGTTAAGTGCCATACGTGATACACGCTTTAGGCGATCATGTCTCGAAAGAGACATGAGTGACTGGACAGAAGATTATCCTGCAGTAGGTTGCCATTGGTAGGTGGTAGACTGGCTGCGAGCCAAAGCTATAGAACCCAATCTGTCCTATTATTTAACCCATAACTTGAGGGAAGAGACGGATTAATACCTTTCCCAATGGTACTTGTGCGTAAGTGAATGCAAGGAAGTCAACTGGAATTCGAACTCGGCTTCCCGATTTCTCGTTCCAAGCCGATATCCACTGCACCACAACGCACGCATTCATTAGTCAGTCAGTTAAGTGCCATATCTTATACACGTTTGGGCGATCATGTCTCGTAAGACTGGGCAGAAGATTATCCGGTAGTAGGTGGCCATTGCTTTCTGCGGTAGACTGGTTGCCAGCCAAGTTTATAGAACCCAGTCTGTACTATTATTTAACCCATAATTGGCGGGAAGAAACTGATTAGACCTTTCCCAAGGGTATTTGTTCGTAAGTGAATCCGAGGAATTCAACTAGAATTCGAACCTGGTTTCCCGATTTGTCTTTCCCAGTCGATATCCACTGCACCACAACTACGTTAGCTTAAACACGACTAGAGGCTATTCATAGTGCAAGTTTGTGTGTTGAGCGTAAAAGTAAATTCGTGTTATCGAGGATGCCTTTTATGAATTTTCCTCTCGCAAGCTGCGAAGAAAGTTATAAAGCCGCAATATAATAGCCAATCATATCGTAGAAATAAAGAATGATTGACAGTCGAAGTAGAACTTTGAGTGGGAAGTAAATGTGAGGAAAGATCCGCCCACACGGCCATCAGTTCCTTTCTGTCAGTTGAAAGGAAACGAGAGTGGATACGAGAGTTAGCCGACCAGTGAGAGCCTAAACCACCACAAACTGACCTTGTTATTTCACTGGCTTAAGATTCTAGCTGAATTAAAAGGATCAGAACTGACAGACTGTGAGATAGAAAGATAGTATAAAATCATAAAGGAAGATAAGGGGAGGGACAGTCTGTGCTTGTATTCCATAGAAACTGATAATATCAACCAAGGCATACGCATAGAACACACGCACTTCGGATACGACGATATGCATATCATATCGAAGCGATCGATTTATTTTCATTATTTTTCCAGCTAAATCTGCAAAAATTAAATGTTATCGACTCTACTCTTGGTTATTCCTTCTGCTCACTAATGATTTAGTTTCTAATTCTTCTAATTCCTGTATGTAATCAATTCCTTGTGTTTTAATAGCTTTTATTATTGCCTTCCTTTGGAATGGATGATACCGATTGTGTGTGTATATATATATATATATATATATATATATATATATATATATATATATATATATATATATATCATTCATCCAGCAGTGAATTAGAACATTCTAAGCTGTTGGGCTTGTATAATGATAATATACACGCTAAAAAGTCTGCCTCCTTCTACCGAGCGCCCGTAGCTCAAAGGTAGAATCACCGACTGACGCCAATTCGTTCGGGTTTCAATCCTGGGTAAAAGGCTGTCTAACCGTACTGATGAGCTGTGATACATCGAAACAGATCTGTGTGCGGATGACTATATATATATATATATATATATATATATATATATATATATATATATATTACAGAAAAGTGAAAGCACGCTCAGATTAAAAACCCACTGTTCAACCATTTACTTTTATAAAGAGTGCTCGATATATATATATATATATATATATATATATATTTCGATCTCTCACACGGTGTGACAACATAGAAGCGCATTACAAATTTACGAAGTCCGTTTGGTATTTGGTAACTGTTATCGTTGCTTAGCAAAATTTTATGTCAACACAAGATAAAATCGTCGCTGATGCTGGATGTTTTTATGCTAACGTTCCTGTAACCTCTCTGAAGATGGCTCATGTGAGCTGAAAGCTTAGAACCAACTTAATAAAAAAATATATCCAAATGTTGGAGAATTTTTGTCTTTATTTTCACCTGAAATTAAAGCCAAAATACAATGTTTAGAACGACTCATGATTAAACATAATAGATACTCATTGTCTCTTATATTTGAAAAAAAAAACATCATTTACATGCTGTTAGGACACATCAGTCCACATAAAAGAAAAAAAAACAAAAACTGAATGTCCAGTGATGATAATGTATAAATGGTTCAAATAAATATCGAATGGGTAGTCGAAGTAAAAAGATTAAAAAAATCTGTCTACAAAAATTGTTTAAATATACTGAAATAAAAACATAAATTAACACGATGTGGAAGATACAATTACATAGGGAAGATGAGGGAGTATGCCCATTAACGAAATCGAAAAACGTACCGAATTCGTTGATCATCCGAGCTAAAAAAAAATAATAGATAAAAATATTAGAAGGGTGGATACGTAAATAACTAGAAAAAAAAACGAATGATATTAGTGAAATATTTCAGATTTTAAAAAAAGCATAGGGAATTGAATAGATAAATGAATAGATGAAAAAACTAGAGTAAATTACGAAAGTAAAACGAATGATGTTAATGAAATATTTTGAAATAAAAACATATGACTTAGTGATACAAATAGATAAATGAATAGATGAAAAAAAAGGAATTTTTCGTCGCATTTGGTGACATTAATATAGATTGTACACATTGTTTAATTTCCTCGTCATGGTTTTTGGTCTCTCGGACACAACATTTATTTTGTCCCGATCAGGTATTAAATAT
This sequence comes from Ascarosepion bandense, assembly GCA_037127315.1. Lineage (NCBI taxonomy): Eukaryota > Metazoa > Mollusca > Cephalopoda > Sepiida > Sepiidae > Ascarosepion > Ascarosepion bandense. The sequence goes on from JBBBDQ010000391.1 coordinate 2,913,544, forward strand.
CTCGGCATATCTAGATCCACCTGGATGACTGCATCTAGGAATATATTTAATTTAACAATGCATGTTTAGAAAATGATGTGCTGCCACGATACACTATATATATATATATATATATATATATATATATATATATATATATATATATGTATTTTATTAGATACTTTATCCAAGCCGAAAAAGCAGGAAGGTAAATTCCAAAAACCCGATCCTAATTAATATTAAAATTTTATTTTAATATTAAAAATGATACAGGAAGAGAGCTCCATGTAATAAAATATTACAGAGCAAATATAAATTAACTAGGATTAATTCAAGGATGTTGAATGATCATTTCGATATGAAATCCCCACAGGGGATAACACATCACCTCAGCAACAAAAAAAAAAAAAAATGGAGTTTCGAAAAGGATTTTTTTGTTGCTGAGGTGATGTGTTATCCCCTGTGGGAATTTTATATGGAAATGGTCATTCAACATCCTTGAATTAATCCTAGTTAATTTATATATATATAAATTATATCTGGGCTATGGGCGTTCGGTGGAAGAAGGCAGACTTTTTAGCGCATATATTATCATTATACGCGCCCAATAGCTAGAGTGCTCTAATTCATTTTACTGAATGAGCGATAAATATATATGTGCGTGTGTGTGTGTGTATAACTTATATAGTAGCCATATATATATATATATATATATATATATATATATATATATATATATATAACTTATATAAGTTTGCATATTTTATTTGTTTGATTAATCTTTTTTATTTTTTTATTTATTTATTTTTTTTGTTTTTGTTTTAATAAGTGAGACGAATTTCATACAGTTCATCATACAATTCGGTGATAGGCGACTGCTTACAATTTAACGCTAAGTGAGCGATAATCCTTTCTGGTTGCTTGGAATTGGTGCTTGAAAAATTTACACTCTGCTATTTAACTGATTCAATATAAAGAAAATAATCTCCAGAGAATTTTTGGCTATAAGTTCATGCACGAGAATGTCTAAAAATTAAATATTAAGTCAATGTGTTAGTGTCTTTTCTCTACCTTACAACATGCTTATAAAAAAATCTAGAACTCACAACGCGTTTGTTGTTCTCTATCACGACCCCCACTCATGGCTAGAGAGCCCAGTCTACCCTGCGCTTTAATCAATTGTTTGGAAAAAAGAAGAATCAATGTTTTTTTCTTAAGTTATTTAGTCAGTTATGTGCCATACGTGATACACGCTAAAACGATTATATTTTCATTTAGAATTTTCCACATGGCAATAAATACTAAAAATAGTATGAAATACATAATTTCTTTTAAAAATCTGCAGTAACCTTATAATTATGGTCGGTAGTGTATATAATGATACAAAACGTGCGTTATTCAATACAATCTAACATAAAAGATTTGTTTTTAATTTTGCTTAATAATGGAAATATTTTTTTAATCTGCCAAACCGTTAACAGTTGAGTGCGCATGCGTAAATGTCGATATACATTCTCGCGCTTATAATAATAAAAAATGGCGTTGTGAGAATGCTTTACATGTTATGATTATAGTTTAATTGGTGCTTCAATGAGAGCCAGTGTTTGATAAGGAGATGGTCAGAAATGAAAAGTATAGCATTTAAATTCTGTCAAATTTTGTATTTTTTTGATCGTTTCACCCCAAGTAAGGCGGTAACGCCACTAATGTTCAGGGGGTTACATAAGAGAAAATTATTAAATAGGAGGAGAGTAAAGAGAAAGACGAACTAGTTATAGGGGTTTCAGAGAAGGGAGCAAGAGAAGGATGGGAATACAGGGGTGATGACTGTTGCGAAGGTAGAGAGTAAGGAAAAGATATACAGGGTGATGTAGAAAGAACTGGAGTCAAGTGGTTAGGAGATGGGTATTGACATTGCATTTAACTTCCGAGAGGTTGTAGCCGTCAGGAAAGCAATAATACGGAAGAGAGTTCCATAGGTGGGGAGTGCGAGAAAAGAAGCTGTGGAGTAGAACTGTCGGCTGTATTTGGTTGATCTAACTGTGAATAGGTGGGACCCAGTTACCAGTCTTGTTGTACGAGTAAACTCATGTATCAGGGACACAAGAGGCTTAAGTTCATCTGAGCAGAGGCCATAAAAATACTTATAGAAAAGACAGAGGGAAGCCACATCCCGCGGGTAAGACAGTGGCTGGATTTGAGCCGACAAGTCGGTACCTATCACATTACTCATTCTCCTTTGGAGCCTGTCAAGAACACTGAGGTGACCAGCGGGGGCGCCTGATCATATATGACAGCAGTATTCCATGCACGGCCTGATGGTTGATTGGTATTTGTGCAAGATGGATTTAGGCGGAAAAATATCCTGGCACGACGCAGTGAATTTTTCTGTGAAAACCTCTACCTTTGTATTTTGAAAACGTTTCTTTTAATCCTTTTTAACGGATGCGTAATCAGGGATGTGCGTTGTGGTGCTGTGGATATCGACTAGGAACGAGAATGCAGAGCCGAGTTCGAATTCCAGTTGAATTCGTTGCATTCACTTACGCGCAAATACCCTTGGGAAAGGTATTAATCCGTCTGTTCTCTATGGGTCAAATAACAAGACAGATTGGGCTATATAGCTTTGGCTGGCAACCAGTAATTGCAACATATTACGGGATAATCTTCAGCCCAGTCATGTCTCTTTCAAGACATGATCGTCCAAGGCTGAATAACTGTCTACAGATATACGTGGTATACGTATATCTGTATACGTATACGTTTTCATCTCTCATACGAGAGATAAAAACCGAACTTTGGTCAGTCAGTCAAGTGCCATACGTGATTCACGCTTTGGGTGATCATGTCCCGAAAGAGACATGACTGACTGGGCAGAAGATTATCCCGCAGTAGGTTGCCATTGCATTCTGCGGTAGACTGGTTGCCGACCAAGGCTATAGAACCCAATCTGTCCTGCTATTTAACCCATAACTGGAAGGAAGAGACGAATTAATACCTTTCCCAAGGGTATTTGCGCGTAAGTGAATACAATTGATTCAACTGGAATTCGAACTCGGCTCCCCGTTCCTAGCCGATATCCACTGTACCACAACACACATCCTGCACCACATCGCACATCCAAATTCTTTAGTTTATACGATACAAGAGAAAAAATTTAATAAGACTGATGGAAATTTTTAAAAGTAGATAAAGATATATATATAAAGTAGGAGAAAATATAGAAAAATAACGTTCTACATTATCACAATAAGAAAAAGAAAAGGAAGATTATATAGCGATGACGGTATAGGAAAGTTTGAGAGGGAAAATAAAATCCTGAGGCTAGTAAGTGATAACAGAGACAATGGCGACAATAATGTCGGGCGGGTCTTGAAACAATCACCGGGTGTTTTTGAACCTATAGCATATAGAAACTAACGTGCGACAACATCGAAAAGACAGTAGCAGCCGCGGAAGAAACGCATCGTGGGAGTGGTCGAACTTTTGAGGGCTGCTAGAACAAGAAAGGGAAGTCAGAGGAGTAGTAGGAGAAGATAAGTGAAGAAGCAATTGCGAAGAGTCTGTTCATATAGTGGAAAATGGAAAGATGTTTAGAAATACAATGAGAGCGAACGGACAAGGGGAAAATATAATGCTTTCGAAAAAGTTAAAAAAAAAAAGACTAACAAAATTATATTGAATAGAAAGATCGAGATATTAGTGTGACGTTAACGTCAAAACAATGAGGACATGAATACGAGAGATTTCAAAGTCGTGTATATATATATATATATATATATATATATATATATATTTAATCATATCACCCCAAGCAAGGCGATAACGCCACTGATGCGCAGGGGGCTATGTAAGAGTAAAAAGATTGGGAAAGAGAAAGCCGGAAACCGCATCCTAAACAGGAAACAAGGGATGAGCCTCTTCACTTGTTCAATAGACGTGGGTGGAGTGTGAACCGGGCGATAGTTTAGTCTATCTACTCCAATATAGATGTGTAATATATATGTATATATTTATAATCGTGTCGCCCCCAAGCAATGCATTTTACTGCCAATGTTGAGCAAGGGTTACATAGGAGGTAAGTTGTGAGAAAGACTGACAGGTTACAGGGGGTGTCAGGAAGAGGGTAGACGAAGGATGAGAATAATGATGAGAGTGGACGAAGAAAGGAGCATGAAAGAGAGAGAGAGAGAGCGAGAGAGAGAGAGAAAGAGAGAGGATTCAAGTTAGTGAGATAAGAGATGAATATTGACTTTACGTTTGAAATCTTGAAGATTGTAGCTATCGGGAAAGCAAGTAAACGGAAGGGAATTCCACAGGCGAGAAGTGCGAGAAAAGAAGCTGATGAGATAGAATTTGCGTTTACAATTTATTGGTTTCACAGTAAAAGGGTGGAACCTAGTTGCTAATTTTGTGGCTCGAGTAAATTCATATATAAGGGTCACCAGGGAGCTAAGTTCATTGAAGCAGAAGCCGTGAAAGTATTTGTAGAGACACAGTGAATCCACATTCAGCCGGTGAGAAAGTTACTGTATCTCAACTGCCAAGTCGGGGTTGATCACATTACAGATTCTCCGTTGGATTTTATCAAGGACCCCTAGGTGGATAGCAGGAGCACCAGACCAGATACGGCAGCATTTTTCAATGCACGGGCGAATGGTAGATTTATATATGTGCAGGTTTGTTTCAGACGGGAAAAAACTTCATATATTTCCGTAGCATTATTCGGATTTGTGAATTCGGTACGTCGAATTTAACATTTCATGATTTCTTCTGTTTGGGTTCAAATTGTTTTGACTGTTTCCGTAATAATTAATTACTGGGTGTTTTCGGAATGGTAGACGAGTTTTGTTTTCTCTTTCGGAGTATTTTTTTTTTTTTTTTTGGTTTTGCAAAAGTGAATTTCAGAATGTTTTTCACAATTTTAATCTCAATTAATTTTTTGAAAAAATTGTAAACATTGTCAGTTGAAATTAAAGAAACTTGTTTGTATGTTTTCATATATATATATATATATATATGAATGATGCTAAATATAACAGACACTGAATGTCTACAAGTGCCGTTTTCAACATCGTATTTTAGATTTAATTTCAATTGTAATTAAAACCAAAATACGATGTTTAGAACGGCTCGTGATTATATATAATAGGCATTCAATGTCTGTTATATTTAACACTATATGTTTAAAAATTATCTGCCGCCGCGATACATTATATATATATATATATATATATATATATATATAATGTATCGAGATATAATGTATCGAGACTATATATATATATAGTCATCTGCAAACCGTCCTGTTTCGATGTATTACAATGTGCGTGGTGGTCCTGTGGATATCAGCTTGGAACGAGAAATCGGAGAGCCGTGTTCGAATTCCAGTTGAATTCATTGCATTCACTTACGCGCAAGTACCCTTGGGAAAGGTATTAATCCGTCTCTTCCTTCCAGTTATTGGTTAAATAACAGGATGGATTGGGTTCTATAGCCTTGGCAGGCAACCAGTCTACCGCAGAAAGCAATGGCAACCTACTGCGGAATAATCTTCTGCAGAGTCAGTCATGTCTCTTTCGAGACATGATCGCCCAAGCGTGTTTCACGTATGGCACTTAACTAACTGAGTACCACTAGAAATCCGAGTGCTTCCGACCGATTTGACATCTATGAGAGATTCTACTCCTAAGCTAACGGCACACGACGGAGGAAGGTTATATACACAATGTAAACAAACGCCAGAAACAAAGAGTGTTTATCTCATTGATGAATAACGATGCTTAAACAGCGGTAGCTACTATTTTTAAAATCTAGCATTTCCCCAGAGTGCTCAATTGACGACTGAGAGCGCATATATATATATATATATATATATATATATATATATATATGCGTGTGTGTGTGGGGGTGTAAATAACGTAGAATACTTGCAATATTATCCAGGTAAATTCTGATATAGACGAACTCAAAAGAGTTCAATGTCAAATTCATTTATTTAATTTAACAGAGTAATATAATTTTTAAAAAAATTTTGATATACTACAATTTCAATGGGTAATACATATTTCACCGCACAATGATGTCATTGCGGCTCGTCAGACCCAAATGATACAACAGTTGTTCCTCAAAATATTCCCCTCAAAAATAATTTTACACAGACGCTCACATGTCCATATTTAGAATAGACATTTGTAACGGCAATTTGCAGAAAATTCTCACTCATTTAAAAAGAAACCCAAAGATAGAAAAAATAAGAAAGAATAAAGAAAAAAAGAAAAAGTAAACGGTTGATAAATAGAAAGAATATATATATATATATATATATATAGTGAACAATAATAATTGTTAAAAATTAAGATACATTGGTTGTGTAACGCCACTGATGTGCAGGGTCTACATAAGAGTAAAAGGATTAGAGGCGAATGAGGAGAAGGACGGACCAGTTAGATTTTTTTTTTTTTTTAATTATATCACCCCAAGCAAGGCGATAACGCCACTGATGCTCAGGGGGCTACGTAAGGGTAAAAAGAATGGAAAAGAGAAAGCCGGAAACCACATCCTAAACAGGGAACAAGGGATGACCCTCTTCTTCTGTTCAATAGACGTGGGTGATGAGCAAGAGAAGGATGGGAATACAGGTGTGATGACGGTTGCGAAGGTGGAGAGAAAGGAAAGAATCTACAGGACAGTGTGGAAAGAAGTAGAGTCAAGTGGTTAAGAGATGAGTATTGACCTTGCATTTAAATACCTGGAGGTTGTAGCCTTCAGGAAAACAAAAATAAGGAAGCGAGTTCCACAGCGGGAAGTGCGGGAAAAGAAGCTGCAGGAGTAGAATTGTCGTCTGCATTTGGTTGATCTAACTGTGAATGGGTGAGAACCAGTTACCAGTTTGGTTGCACGAGTAAACACCTCTTGTGGAGGCACCAGTGACTCAAGCTCGTTGGAGCAGAAGCCATGGAAGTATTTATAAAAGAAACAAAGGGAAGTCACTTCTCGTCGGTGGGAAAGTGGCTGTAGTCGAGCCGCCAAGTCGGTAACTATCACATTACTGATTCACCTTTGGAACCTGTCAAGAACACGGAGATGAACAGCGGTAGCACCTTGACCATGTATGGCAGCAGTACTCCATGCACGGACGAATGGTTGATTTGTATATATGCAAGATGGCTTCAAGTGGGAAAAAATTCCTGGCCCGACACAATGACCCAACCTTCCTACCAGTGGATTTAGCTATTGACTCAATGTTGTGGTTTCACTTGAGATCAGAAGAGAGGGTAAGGCCGAGGAGGCGCAGAGTATTGCTTTCGGGGAGACTCGCTTGGTCCATGCTTATGGGAGGCAGGAGAGGTTGCCTGTGATGATCGACTTGGGCTTAGACGCATTGGAATTTACAAGCCACTTCTTACCCCACTTCACCACATAGTGTAGATCCCTCTCAAGATCAGCAGTAAGATTATGTTTGTCCGTCACGCCTGGATTCTTACTGATGCGGGAGTAAATTGGTTTCTAGTAGCAGTGAATTACAGGGATAGATAACCGTATCTGAGTGAAATGATCTTGGTCATTAATTTTCATTTGTTCTTGTATTCATGCTTCTTTTTATTATTATTTATTTATTGCCAATTCCGGGATTGGTCAAAAAGTTCTTTCTCATATTGTTTTAATAAGAAGGGTTGGTAGATCCATGACTCTTAAATTTATCTTTTTAAACATTTTGACAACTTTATTGGGTGCTGGTTAGGGGCTATATATGCCATGTGTATGTTATATTTAATTTCAAATTTGTGAGCGTGTGTATAATATATATAGTCTACCGCAAAAACAATAGCAACCTACTGCAGGATAATCTTCTGCCCAGTCGTGTCTCTTTCGAGACATGATCACCCAAAGCGTGTATCACGTATGGCAGTTAACTGTCTGACTGAATATAATAGTTCGAATCATGATTAAGGCATCTACTGGGCATAAAGTGGGGGATCATTATTTTATTGTCATGGAGTAACAAACTGATCCCCCACTAATAATACGTAAGAATATATTACATCGTTTCTCCCTCCAGCTATGAGACAAATAACAGGACAGATTGGTTTCTATAGCCTTGGCTGGCAACCAGTCTACCGCAGAAAGCAATGGCAACCTACTTCGGGATAATCTTCTGTCCAGTCACTCATGGCTCTTTCGAGACATGATCGCTCAAAGCGTGTATCACGTATGGCATTTAACTGACTAACTGAAACAGGCAGACATTATTTTTACTTTTTTTTTAGTTTCTATCAGATATTGTTTCTAGACTGAAGGTAGTTTAAGAGTGTAATAATCGGAAAGTATTCTCTTGGGAGTCAATTCCACATCACAGTAGTTCGTGAAAAAAGCTGATCAGGTGAAACTAATATCACACCAATGGAATACGAAAAGAATGGGCATGGTCTGCTATAATGTGCGTTGCATGGTGGGTTTTAACTCTGGAGATTCTGACTAATGGAACTAAGGAGCGTAGTTTCCATGGAAATAGTGATAGATCAGCGAGAGTTTTGGGACATTACATTTTTTTTAATCGTTTCGGCCAAGCCAGGCGGTACTACCACTGAAGCGCAGGGAGCTACATAAGAGTAGCAAGAGATGGATAGGAGCACAGGTGTGAAGACAGTTGCGAAGATAGAGAGAAGGGAAAAATACAGGGTGATGAAGAAAGAACTCCAGTCAAGTGGTTAAGAGATGGATATTGACATTGCATTAAAATTCTTGGAGTTTGTAGCCGTCAGGAAACAAGTATATAGAAGGGAGTTCCACAGGCAGCAAGTGCGAGAGAAGAAGCTGGTGGAGTAGAATTGTCGTCTGCATTTGGTTCATCTAGCTGTGAATGGGTGGGACCCAATTGCCAGTCTGGTTGCACGAATAAACACCTGTGGCAGGAGCACCAGTGACTTAAGTTCGTCGGAGCAGAAGCCATGAAAATATTTATAGAACAGAAAGAGGGAAGCCACATCCCGTCGGTGAGAAAGTGGCTGGAGTCGGGTCGCCAAGTCGGTATCTATCACATTACTGATTCTTCTTTGGAGCCGTTCGTGAACACTGAGATGAAAATGGGAGAAACCTTGTTGCCAGTCTGGTTGCACGAGTAAATTCTTGTGGAGGGAGCACCAGCAACTTAGGTTCGTAGGAGCAGAAGCCATGAATATATTTGTAGAACAGACAGAGGTAAGTAAGATCCCGCCGGCGAGAAAGTGCCTGAAGTCGAGCTGCTATGTCGGGACCTATCACATCCCGCTGGCGAGAAAGTGCCTGAAGTCGAGCTGCTATGTCGGGACCTATCACATCCCGCCGGCGAGAAAGTGCCTGAAGTCGAGCTGCTATGTCGGGACCTATCACATCCCGCCGGCGAGAAAGTGCCTGAAGTCGAGCTGCTATGTCGGGACCTATCACATCCCGCCGGCGAGAAAGTGCCTGAAGTCGAGCTGCTATGTCGGGACCTATCACATCCCGCCGGCGAGAAAGTGCCTGAAGTCTAGCTGCTATGTCGGGACCTATCACATCCCGCCGGCGAGAAAGTGCCTGAAGTCGAGCTGCTATGTCGGGACCTATCACATCCCGCCGGCGAGAAAGTGCCTGAAGTCGAGCTGCTATGTCGGGACCTATTACATCCCGCCGGCAAGAAAGTGCCTGAAGTCGAGCTGCTATGTCGGGACCTATTACATCCCGCCGGCGAGAAAGTGCCTGAAGTCTAGCTGCTATGTCGGGACCTATCACATTCCTCTGTGAAAAAGTGGCTGTAGAATGTAAAATAATTCATCACTCATGAGGACTCTTTTGGACTCTATCGAGAGTAGAAATTGAAGTCTAAGCAACTCTTGCCCATATATGACAGCTTTTCCAAACAGATATCGAGGAGTATGTTCCTAGGTTCTTTTTCTTTTTCCGTTTCAGATTATTTTAATTTCTTTTGATATAAACTTTTCATAAACGTAAAAAAATCAAAGCTAGATCTAATAAGAATAATCAAGTAATGGTTATCGAGTTTTGGATCATTACAAATGGCACATTTAACGCCTATATGTATTTCTGAAAACAGTGAAAATGTTACATTATTCGGTCTATTGTCTTCAACGTCTATATCCTTAAGGACACATGGACTAAGAGTTGTGAGTTCAATACCAGGCTACAGCAGTAGTGAACAAATAACTTGCAGGGTTAGAGGGAGATAACTCATGACTTCCAATCTAGGCTTTACGCAAGAATGACGATGACATGCCCCAGTGATTGTAATAAAGTGTTCGGTTCAAAATACCTAGCACCTGAAAAAGGCCTGAGCGAACAACGGCGAAAACGTCGTACAAATGGCAACAAAGATGAGAACAATAATGTAAATACTCTAAATACTACCTCATCTCAGAAAGATAGACAAGTGAAAATGTTGTCGATAACACAAGAGTTTTCGGAATATGGCCATATTATATATTGGTGTCTATTCAAATCTCCCAAATCATTTTAAATTAAAATGCCGATGCTGATCTAAAATAGAACGGTGAGATATAATATTTTGTCAAAAAAAGTAACAGAAGCGGGTTTTTTTTTTAAATGTTCAGCCAAGAGAATTTTGAATAAATGTAATATTTTTTATACTGGAATTTGATGAAGTCATCAAAATAATTTGTTACAAAAACTTACGATAAGGAAATACCATTGGATTTCCGAAAAGAATTTCCATGTTATATATTAATTGAATTTCTGATCTAAGATCATTTCAACTTCATAAAACTTCAGAAACTATTTTCTTAATTTCAATGTCCTCGTTTTTTTCTTAGTGCTTTTCGATTCTGTAAATTTTAAAAATACTAAACTTCCCGCGCCCATCATGATTTATCGAAATATATTTCAATATAATTGCTGATTGTTTTAACGGTATATCGACTCTATTGGAAATATTACCGATTTTTTTTTTAATATATGGCTTGTAAACAATCTTTTGGGTCCTTCGTTCCATCACTCTCCCGTTATAACATTAGAACGAAGTTATTTAGCGCTATAATCTCTTGTATGGAACCACCTCTTACAATTTGGTTAGGATAGTTATTATTTTTATGTTCTTGAAGATATCTTCTCGACGTATGTCGTAAAATAGTTGACGTATAGGTAACGTTACCACATAAATGTGTTTTACGATATAAGCCCTCTGGCATTCTGTGCTTTCAGGAGAAAGTTCATTTTTCTTAAAAATGTGTGATCCATGTGTATCTAATCCTGATTCTTGATAGGACGATATCGTTTTTCCGATAATGTCTGATATTCATATATATATATATAAGCGTTTCACCCCGAGCAAGGCATCTCACTGCCACTACTGCGCAGGGGACTACATAGAGTGGACAAAGGATGATTAAATATAGGAAATGTCAGAGGGTGGGTGATAGGCGGGTAAGGATACCGTGAATGAGGGTTGGGTAGATGAGAGTGTTCTGAGAATAATTGGGAGTTAGTGTGATAGGAGGTGTCTATTGACCCTACATTTAAACACCTGGAGATTGTAGCTGTCGGGAGGGAGAAAAGAAGCTGTTGGAGTAGAATTTACGGTTATATCTTATTTGTTTAACTGTAAAAGGGTGGGACCTAGTTGCTAATCTAGTATCTCGTGTGAATTCGTGCTTAGGCGGCCCAGTGATCTAAGCTCATCGGAGCAGTAGCCATGAAAGTACTTGTAGAAGAGGCACAGGGAAGCCACATCACGCCGGTGAGAGAGTAGTTGCAGCCGGTCTGCCAAGTCAGTATCAACCACGTTACAGATCCTCCTTTGTATTTTGTCAAGAAGCCCAAGGAGAGCAGCAGGGGCACCCGACCAGATATGGCAGCAATATTCAATACACGGGCGGATGGTAAATTTGTATATGTGCAGAATAGATTCAGGTGGGAAAAACTTCCGGGCCCTGCACAGGGAGCCGACTTTCATAGCAGCAGATTTGGCAATGGATTCGATATAGTCATTCCATTTGAGGTCCGCCGAAAGTGTAAGGCCAAGGAGGCGTAGTATTTTACTCTCTGGTGATGTTTGTGAAAACACAATGCTATTTTTCTAGAATATATGTTTAATTTCATAAAGTTTGTTGTTTCCGTTTGTATTCCATAATAAAGACTCGCGACTTGTTTTGAATATATGGCTTTATAATTATTTCGAGGTTTCTCTATGGGGTTTTCAAAATTAATGTGTTCATTTTTAAGGATTTCTTAGCTGCTATGAACGTTTTTTTCCATTTCCGTGGATGTTGATTTGGCTTAAGTATCCAGAGAAGATACTTTTTCTTCTTGTAGATGACATTGATCGTATTTAGTAATTTATCTATTAAAGTAAGGGCTCCTAAACTGGGATTCATTAACTCCGAGAGAATGACCACTACTGTATAATACTATACTGATATGTCCCAGAAAGGGATATATATATATCATTCGAGGTAGTTAAGCGATTTAGTGCAAATGTAACCGTGTAGGACAATCTAGTAAGTAGACGTAATGGACGGTACTCGTCGTATGCAGTATCCTGAGACGTAGGCGTCGTCAATAATCGTAGACCTCTAGTGAAAGATCTTTTGTGGGAGACCAATAGGTCTCTAGTAGTAGCTCTCTGGATCTCTGGACGCCTTAGTCTATATTTATGGCTGACACCAGCCAATCACATTCCAGTGAGGGGAAACCAAGGTGTATATATATTCATTATTCATTCATTACATCAAATACTAAACCTAATATTCGATCACTATTTTTTTTTTGCTTAGTTTTGTGTGTTTTTACTTAATAATGATCATTATAGATAAAAAAAAGAAAAATATGTACGAAAGGTTAATCTATTTTATAAAATATCTGCGTTTAATTCACTGATGTTGTAAGAAATTGCCCCTATCAAAAAAGACTTTATAATAAAATGACATTTTAAATTTTTTTTTTCATTCTCAGTTTTTAGCGGTATATAGGAATCTCTAAAAATACCAAGGAGTACAGAAGAGTTTGAGTTTTGTTTAACGTCATATCAACCTCTGTGGGTTATTCAATGCCAAAAAAGGTAGGATTTTAAAGTATTTTTTCAAAGTTCTGTTATAGTGAGAAGTTTGATTTAGTCACATTTTTGATGAATTTTTATTTTATTTTAGAAAACTGAAGATGTCTCCTAGTTTTTAATTAAAAATAAAATAATTTTTTTCCTTCAAAAACGTGTTATGGTAATTTTTTTTTTTCTAAAATGTATTATGGCAATAATTATTTTCCTTCGGAAAAGTATTGTTGGTAATATTTTTCTTTCAAAAATGTATATTTTTCTATAAAAGTGTGTTTTTATGCATATATTTCTATAAAGTTTTTAATAGGGTTTTGACCCTAGTTTGGGGGTTAACTATTTGCCCATAGGTGGAACGCTAACAGGTGCTACCACTCTATGTCAGGGTGGACCTGGGAACAACAGCAATTAAGAGGTAGTTTCATGCTCCTCACAACCTCTCAATCAGAGGCCTTACTGCCGGATTCAGTTTACCGTTATACCCAGGACCCGAGTACAAAATAACAAAAAGTTAACGAACCCCTGATTGTTTGTGCTTTTACTTCTTGCTGACGCATATGCAGATCTCTATCCGTACTTACATCACTGAGAAAAAAATCACATGAATATTTCTGGCTCATTATCTGCAATTATGTTCAAAGCTAAATCTATAACTATTGCTTCAGTTTTTAATACTGTCCTTCGTAAAATAAGTTTCAAACTATTGTGGAGTTGCGGGGAAACTTCGCCGCGAAGGTGTAGTGATCGGTCTGTGCTGGAAGTAAAACCCAGAACAAGAAGACAGGTTCGAAACAGTGGATTAGTATAACCAAAAAACAAGATACCCACAGAAGTGTTAATAATAAGTAGTGTAGAAATAACTTAGTCTGACGGTATTATTACGCTGCCTGACTAGTAGCTCTCGTTAACTGCTCTTGTTGACTGCTGTAATTGACTGCTCGCAACCGCCCTACTTGATTGCCCTTTAGAAGTCACGCAGGTAATTCATATATATATCAAGAGGAAGAGTTCATTCCTCGTTGGAGGGTACCATAACAAAATCTGAACGAGTTTCCCATCAACTGATTTGAAAATGCCTCCACAAATGTCTTACAGCAATACCGTCCTTTTTCCTATAACCTCACCTATTTTGTGCTCATTATGTATTAACGGATCTCTGTGCATCTTCAATAATGGTTCCGATTTCTACATCAACTGCAGTGTGTCTATTCGAAGCAAAAATCATCAACAATATCTTTATTAAACTGTTTTCTTAGCATTTTTTTCTATCGTAAATTTTTTAGTGGAATCCAACAGTTTGTTTTTATTTGGTTGGTTGTTTATTAAGGTTTTCCCAATGATATTTTAAGCACGTTGGATTTGTTATCAAATTTTTTTTTTTTTTATAAGCGTTTCACCCCGAGCAAGGCATGTCACTGCCACTACTGTGCAGGGGGCTACGTAGAGTGGAGAAAGGATGATTAAATATAGGAAATAACAGAGGGTGGGTGATAGGCGGGTGAGGATACCGAGAATGAGGGTTGGGTAGATGAGAGTGTTGTGAGAATAGTTGGGAGTTAGTGTGATAGGAGGTGTCTATTGACCCTACATTTAAACACCTGGAGATTGTAACTGTCGGGAAAGCAGAGTTGTGGAAGGGAGTTCCACAGGCGGGAAGCGCGAGAAATGCCGCTTTGACACATCAGAACCAAAACGAATTCACTTTTCTTTCATATCTTAACTAATTCTTCCTTATTTTAGAGGCGTTAACGTATTCATGGAGAAGTCGTGTTAAAAATCAATAAAAAGGATTCTTGTTTCATATAATGAACAAGCGACATCAGAGAACGAGAGACGACGAACTTTTACACATAGTACTAATCTACGACATTACAGAAACTAATAGACAGTTATTGATTATATCTGATAACTAGGACAATTTCTGATCTACGTAATTATGTTGGTTTACATACGGAAAAATGTGAATTCCATATTGAAAACATCACATATAATATCAAAAAGATAATCTTTAAGTTCATTTTAATGGATTAATGCACTGATAAATTAGTAAACAATTAGCAATATTGTTTGATTATTTATTTGATAAATATATTAAATAAAGCAATAGTAAGTTATGTTTTTTTTAACGATTGAGTTTTTTCCTCATTTGAGAAAAATGTATAGAGAAAAAGATATTTACGATCTTGTTTTTGATGTGAGTTTAATCCAGAATGAGTTTAATCTAGAATGAATTTAATCTAGAATGAATTTAATCTAGAATGAATTTAATCTAAAATGAGTTTAATCTAGAATGAATTTAATCTAGAATGAATTTAATCTAGAATGAATTTAATCTAAAATGAGTTTAATCTAGAATTAATTTAATCTAGAATGAGTTTAATCTAGAATGAGTTTAATCTAGAATGAATTTAATCTAGAATGAATTTAATCTAAAATGAGTTTAATCTAGAATGAATTTAATCTAGAATGAATTTAATCTAGAATGAATTTAATCTAGAATGAGTTTAATCTAGAATGAATTTAATCTAGAATGAATTTAATCTAGAATGAGTTTAATCTAGAATGAATTTAATCTAAAATGAGTTTAATCTAGAATGAATTTAATCTAGAATGAATTTAATCTAGAATGAATTTAATCTAAAATGAGTTTAATCTAGAATTAATTTAATCTAGAATGAGTTTAATCTAGAATGAGTTTAATCTAGAATGAATTTAATCTAGAATGAATTTAATCTAGAATGAATTTAATCTAGAATGAAGCAAAAGACAAAAATGAAATAGTGTAAAAAAACTAAAAATAAATTAACGAATTACAAACATTTAATATTGTCATTTTCACAAAAATTCATTGCATTCTTATGAATACAATTATTTGAAAAGATTTCTATAGTCAAGAAAAATATAATAAATTATCCCTCTTTTTACAAAATGTTCCTATTGGGATATGATTTACTTTTAATTTATTCACACCAACACACACAAGATTTATTTTTTAAATGCTCCCATTGGGACATGATTTATATTTAAATGGCCCCATTGGTACAAGATTTGTGTTAAAATGTCCCCATTAGCACATGATTTATTTTTAAATGCTCCCATTGCAATATGAATTAATTATAAATGCCCCCATTGGCACAAGATTTATTTTAAAGTGTTCCCATTGACACATGAACTATTTTTAAATACCCCCATTAGCACATGATTTATTTTTAAACGCCCCCACTGGAACATAAATTAATTTTAAATGCTCCCATTAGCACAAGATTTATTTTTAAATCTCCCTATTGATACAAAATTTATTTTAAAATGTCCCTATTAGCACAGGATTATTTTTAAATGCCGCCACTAAAACATGAATTAATTTTAAATGCCCCCATTGCCACAAGAATTATTTCTAAAATGTCCCGATTAGCACATGATTTATTTTTAAATGCTCCCATTGCAATATGAATTAATTATAAATGCCTCCATTGACACTAGATTTATTTTAAAGTGTTCCAATTGACACATGAACTATATTTAAATGTCCCCATAGCCACAATATTTATTTAAAATTCCCCCCATTAGCACAAGATTTATTTTAAAATGTCCCTATTAGCGCATGATTTATTTTTAAACACCCCCACTAGAACATGAATTAATTTTAAATGCCCCCATTGCCACAAGAATTATTTTAAATCCCTCCCATTAGCACAAGATTTATTTTAAAATGTCCCTATTAGCACATGATTTATTTTTAAACACCCCCACTGGAACATGAATTAATTTTAAATGCCCCCATTGCCACAAGATTTATTTAAAATCCCCCCTATTAGCACATGATTTATTTTTAAACGCTCCCACTGGAACATAAATTAATTTTAAATGCCCCCATTGGCACAAGATTTATTTTTAAAATGCCCCCATTAGCACATGAATAATTTTTAAATCTCCACATTGGCACATGTTTTATTTTAAATGTTTCCACTGGCAAAAATGTTTGAAGCTGTAATCAAATATCTAAACACATTTATAAATGGAACTTTGTGTGTGTGTGTGTGTGTATCCGTTACCTATAGACTCCGAAACGGCTGAACTGATTTTCTTGAAAATTTACACAGTTGTACTATAGGCGTCTGCGAATGTTCTTAACTAGGTTTTGTGTCGAGGTACCATCGATCAGTCAGTTAAGTGCCATACGTGAAACACGCTTGGGCGATCATGTCTTTTTCGAGACATGACTGACTGGGCAGAAGATTATCCCGCAGTAGGTTGCCATTGCTTTCTGCGGTAGACTGGTTGCCGACCAAGGCTATAGAACCCAATCTGTCCTGCTATTTAACCCATAAGTGGAGGGAAGAGACGGATTAATACCTTTCATTAATACCTTTCCCAAGGGTATTTGCGCGTAAGTGAATACAATGGATTCAACTGGAATTCGAACTCGGCTCCCCGGTTTTTCGTTCCGAGACGATATCCGCTGTACCACAACGCACAATTAGACTGAGTAGGTATCGCAATAATCTTCTACATATGTCTGAAAAATAAAAGATGAACAAAATACCCAAATGTAGATAAAATTGAGCATAGTAAAGAATAGTAAGAGATATTCAAGGATGGAAGAAAAAGTTTGCAAATTGTGTAAAGTGGATATGATGGCGATTTTGATGTTTCTGAATCCAGGCATTCGAATAAGTGCGAATGTTTTTCAGTGCAATCTAGTTGCTACCAAATGTTACACAAGGCCAGTTTAAAGTGAATTTATTGGCAATATCATGGAAAACTTGCCTAATCTCCTCCTCCGGCACATCCGTTTGAGGAACAGCTCAGGTACCGGGCAATAAATCCAGCGCCTTTTCGAAGGAGAGGTACCACCTATGAGGAAGTTCCCCGAGGGATTAGGCTTAATATTATTTGAATCTCCCCTAGTCAAAAGTCCCGAAGAGCTTATGATTTTTTTTAGCGTATCTTAGATGTGGCACCCAGTGGGGATCGAAATCACAATTGCATCATAACTGACCTATCGAGACAATCTTGCTAAATATTACACTCTGTTGAAGTGCTCCTATTGAATAAGAGAGCGGTATCAATGACGCGATGTTTGCATGCAAAAAATGATTGAACCTGATCTGACAACCCCTAAGGTAGAAAATTCAGTTATTTTTAATGTTATTTATTCTTGTATTGAGCAATTTTAATTCCCAACATGTTTCGCCACACACACACACACACTCTCTCTCTCTCTCTCTCTCTCTCTCTCTCTCTCTCTCTTTTCAGGACGTAGATGATTATGGCTATCCACAACCTTCCTTTCTTTATTATCGATGAATTGCATCGAATCCTTGAGAAATATAGTGAGGAGGAATTTATCCTGGCCTTTCCCCAATTTTAGGTCTTTGGTATGAAAATAAACTGCATCCGGCAGCAAGGCCTTTGATTGGGAGGTTGTGAAGAGCATGGAACCACCTCTTCATTGCTGTTGTTCCCAGATCCACCCTGACCCGGAGTGGTAACACCCGTTAGGGTCCCAGCTATGGGCAAATAGTTAACCCCTAAACTGGGGTCAAAACGCTATGAAAGTATATAAATGATTTATAGAAATGTATATACATAAAAATTGACTTTTATAGAAAAATATACATTTGTGAAGAAAAAATATTACCAACAATATTTTGAAGGAAAAAGATTACAATAACACATTTTTGAAGGATAAAATACATTTTGATTACAAAACTAGAGGACATTTTGATTACAAAGCTAGAGGACATCTTTAGTTTTCTAAAGAAAAATAAAATCTTCAAAATTTGACTCAACCAACCGTCTCACTATAACCGAACTTTAAAAATCACCTTAAAACACTGCTTATTTGGCATTAAAAAGAGGTGTTGATATGCCGTTAAACAAAACTCAAACTCTAACTCCACAATTTTGCCTTCAGAGAGTCCAGTCTGCCATGAGATATAACACCGAGAGGGAGGATGCGCCTTGTTAATTAAAAACAGCTGATTTGGCCTAAATTTTAACTTTATTCACCGGTTATATTTATCTTTGTGGAAAGAGTTCCCCGGGATTTTTGTCAGATGAACCATCAACTTCCGCGTTTGAACTTAGCATATTAAACCGGCCCTGCCTGTCATTGTTTGTTTATGTAACAAACTTTAAACAGGCAGGGCTTGTGCAAGAATCTTGTGCCTCCCCCATATTTCTTCATCTCAATTTTCATCAGTTAATATTCATATTAAAATACAAATGTTATTGCAACCTAAAAATGTCCAATAATGGATCATATACCATATCAGTCAGTCGGTGGGTAAGTGCAATACGTGATACACGCTTGGGCGATCATGACTCCCTGCAGTAGGTTGCCATTACCTTCTCCGGTAAACTAGTTGCCAACCAAGTTTATAGAAACCAATCTGTCCTGCTATTCAACCCATAGCTGGGGAGAAGCGACAGACCAATACCTTTCCGAAGGGTATTTACATGTAAGTGAATGCAACGTATTCAGCTGGAAGTCGAACTCGGCTCTCCGATTTCTCATTCCGGGGCGATGTCTACTGCACAATTTAACTAAAAAAATTGAAATAAAAATATAAGGTATGTAACTATAAATTAGAGACATGTCATAATAAATAATTCCATCTTAAATCAACAATGTTATGCAGCAATTTCTAAAATCAACTTGAGATTTTCCTTGTTGAAATATGAATATTTTTTAGTACATTGTTGCGGAGTAGGGCCGAGAGGTGTGAGTACCAATCGACCGTGCAACTAAGAAAGTAGACACAAAGGCAAGGAAAAGAGATGGCAATAGCAAAGAAGGATGACAAACGCAGTTGGTCAGTTGGAGACGATGTAAATCGAGTCTTAATTTTTTTCTTTATGGAAGGGTGAATGGTAAGGCGATGGAGGTCGTGTATCTGGAGCGGTATCCGGAAGTTGGCGGGCGCTGGAACCGGTCGCGGGACGTCAGAGGGCACTGGAACCATTAGTCAGTGAAACGCCACAGTAGGGAGCTGGTCGCTGGAATACCAATTCTTGGATCTGGACGAAAAAGAAGAAACGGCAAAGACGTCAAAATCCACAAAAAATATTCATTCTTTAATCGTCTGTTGCGCGTTGTAGTGCAGAATGTGCGTTGTGGTGCAGTGGATAGTTCGAGCCGAGTTCGAATTCCAGTTGAGTTCTTTGCATTCATTTACGCGCAAATACTCTTGGGAAAGGTATTAATTCCATCTCTTCCCTCCAGTTATGGGTTAAATAACAGGACAGATTGGGCTCTATAGCCTTAGCTGGCAACCAGTCCACCGCAGAAAGTAATGGCAACATTCTGCGGGATAATCTTCTGCCCAGTCAGTCATGTCTCTTTCGAGACATGATCGCCCAAAGTGTGTATCACGTATGGCACTTAACTGACTGAATGAATATAATAGTTGGAATTATAATTAAGGCTTCTATTGGTCATAAAGTGGGGGGTCGGTTTTATATTGTTATGAATTAATAAGCTGATCCCCCACTAATTATTACTATAAATATAATAAATCGCTTCTCATTCTGGCTATGAGTCAAATAACAGAACAGATTGGGTTTTATAGCCTTGGTTGGCAACCAGTTGGCAACCAGTCTACCGCAGAAAGTAATGGCAACCTACTGCGGGATTATCTTCTGCTCAGTCAGTCATGTGTCTTTCGAGACATGATCGCCCAAGCGTGTATCACGTATGGCACTTAACTGACTAAATGAATCATCTGTTGTGATTATTTTAATTCGTAATGTATATAAACGTCGTTAGAGAAAAAAAATTATTATTTATTAAAATTATTGCCGATAAGTTAGCGAGGGTCACAAACACTGACCATGAACCCTTATCATGCTTGCCCCCGCCGGTGGTTTGTGGGTAATAAGCACCGGCCCAAGATGACAAGACAAGACCTTGTTAAGAAATTTTTATCTAATTTTGATTTGCCTTCACCCGCACGCCAACAAGGAATTTTAGGTCTCAGTTTCTTTTTTCATCAGTTATATGAGAAATCTATTAACTGCTCGACGATGCTGAGTTGATCAGAAAGACAGGGATTTTATATTTGGTATGTGTTGTTTTACTCTATTGGACCTGCTACTACTTGAATTTGAATTGAATTTTTAATGGGGTTTTTCAAAATACTTTACGAAAAAATATATTTGTGCGACTCAAATAATTTCAGCTAGACAGCACGAAATATTTTGATTATTTATTCTTAGAGGATATATAATTTTTAGAGATGAAAGCAGATTTAAATTACACCGAAATTTAGAAATTGCGAGCATCAATAGCCTCGCATAAGAGGAAGAATGATTCGCATGAGAAAGCACTAATATCAATATCAATAGTTACATTTTGTTTGAATTTTCTTTTCTAATGTTCAATTAAACTGAACATTGGTATTTCTAGTTAGACTAATCTTACTCAGATATCAAAAAGAAAGGCTTGTTGTCAGACTAAATTAATCAAGTTTTTTTTTTCTTTTTTTTTTTGCATTTGTTATGAATCGTTTTGTGGTACGTAATTTTACCTAATTCTTTAGACTTGTTTGTTAGGTTCTAGCCAGTTAGTATTTTAGATATAAAAAATCCAATTCAGATTTTGGTATTTTGGTATTTTATGGATAAAAAACATTGAATGAAATAAATTTTCCCAATTCATTTTCAATTATTTTTCCTTTTTTTAAGATTATATATATATATATATATATATATATATATATATATATATATATATATATATATATAGGACAGATAAATATAAAACCTACTGTTCGTCACATTTACACTTATAAAAACTGTTCACTACAGAGTAAAGCTTAGTATCGTAATTTTAGCATTATAATGTTTTTAAAAAATTATAGCACTACACAAAAAATACATATTTCAGAAAATTTGTGTTCATCTTTCAAAAGAAATGTTAAACATGATTTGTTTTGGAAAATATAAAATGAATCCGTTTATTTAGAAAGTTAAGGAGGGGTCGTTGGAGAAAATTAAACAATATGATCATGGGTGTATTACTCAATCAAATGAAAGTATGAAGTTAAACTATAAAGTTTAACAATTAGGTCATGTGAAAGTGAGTTGTTAAACTATGTCATGATAAAATTTTATCTGTCTGGGGAAGATACATATTAGAAACACATTTTATTCAGATGTGTAGAAAGCGGTTTTGGACATCAGTTCAGATTTTAATTTTCTGGAGAAATTAATTTTTATACTACAAAATTTGTTCAAGATCCTAAAATCCTTTAGTTAAAATTCAAATTAAGTAACTATGGTATACTAAGGTGTATCGAAATTATAAAAAACAAATAAGTATTTTGTGGGTGATTAATTTTTAATAAAGAAATTGTTATATGGTATTAAAGCATAAGTCATAAATAAACATTATAATTAATTTGAACGTAAAATGTTTACGTTGTTTACATAATACTATATATATATATATATATATATATATATATATATATATATTCCATTTGTAAACGAGTTATTACGCGACCTAGGTTTCTACCATGAGTGGTGTCTTCAGGCGATTTTCAAAAGGTCGCTTAATAACTAGTTTACAAATAGAAAATATTCAAAAGTTCTACAATAAAATTTGTATTGAACACCTTTTAATACAAATGTGCAATGGTCTAATCTTATTATGACAAGAAACAGTAATTAAACAATATATATATATAATACGCCGGAATTTTGACATTCTTATGGGTTTATATTTTTAAATCTACGGATCAGCAGTCTAACTGACTTACGGAATGTATCATTAGATTTAATTTGACACCCGCTCTTACGCGTGCTTTTTGATAATATGTTGCGTATATATATGCTTATGTATGAATATGTGTGTGAATTCGCCGAACTGATGTAATGATGTATTTTTTCTGAAATTTTCTCTTTTAAGAGAGCGATCTTTATTTTTATTGGTTTTTTTTAGGCCTTTGTGAATTACATTCGTGTAAAATGTTCTGTACAATAAAGACGGAAGCTGATGATGGTTCGCCTGAAATAGGCCTAGACTTCCGATTTAGCATGAAATAACGTGCCTGCCTTAATTTTTCTTATATTTGCTCTATATGTATTTATATACATATATATTTAGAGCTCTCTTAGAGATGTATCATACCAGTGTATGTACAGGATACTCCTTTGGATTCTTCTATATCTACACCGCATGCTGATATATATACATATATATAATGATGATGCAATAGTATATGGGTTGACCTCCAAAACTCGGCATTCGATCCATTTTTCAACCTAACTTTAGCAGCTCAGTCGAAGATAAACTGGCTGGTTGCATTATTTACCTCGAAAATCAAACTAGTGACGTTCTATCTTTACCGAGCGGATCATAGATTTTCACCTGTCACGATGAACAGTTTTTCTCTCAGAGAAGGGTCTGTCAATTGAAATTGAAATTCAACCCACCCAGTCCTCATGTGGAAGATGCGATTCATCACTAAAGATACAGTAAAAATGGTAGGTTCTCTTCGCGCTCCATTTATTAACTTATTCCTACAAACTTTACAAGAACCAGATCAACCCCAAAACGGTGTCAGTCAGTCAGTTAAGGGCCATAGGTGTTACACGCTTGGGCGATCATGTCTAGAAAGAGAAATAACCCACTGGGCAGAAGAGTATCAAGCAGTAGGTTGCCATTACTTCCTGCGGTAGATTGGTTGCTTGCCAGGGCTATAGAACCCAATCTGTCCTGTTATTTGACCAATAACTGGAGGGAAGAGACGGCTTAATACATTTCCCTTAATAATTTCAGCCATGTCCCTAGGGGATGATATATTATACATCTATGATTACACTAGCAGTATAGCCCGGCGTTGCTCGGGTATAATGAAAGCTCTAAAACTAATCCATGGTCCTGGAGCTCAGACTCTTTGGACGTTGGCATGAAAGACTAAAAAGTAATAGTTGTTTCCAGTTAAAGCGAAATCGTAGACTGAAAGAAAAATGAATGGATGTAAGTCAAATTTTGATTTCCTGGTATCGATATAAAATTTTCTGCACTACTGTAAGAACTGCAACCTTGAAACTTCTAAATATCGTTTCTTATGTCTTTGTCTATGAGTGTATCAAATTTGATTAAAATCCGACCACTCCTTCTATAACCCGATTTTTTCGATTATCGATTTTCGATATTTATCGGGGGTACCTCAACACAAAACCTAAGAATATTCGCAGAAGCTTATCGTACAACTGTGTACATTTTCAAGAAAATCGGTTCAGCCGTTTCGGAGTCTATAGGTAACGGACACACACACACACACACAGACAAATTTTCATTTATAAATAAGTTTAGATGTGGAAAGCATTGTGTAGTAATAGTGTGGCTGGGTATCGGCAAGGTTATTTTTTTAATATTGAAGTATGAGGCAGCCAAGGTGACTTGGAAGTCACATTTGAATAGGTCAGACAACTTGGAACAAAAAGCTGTTTGAGTCAACATGGTCAATTTTCTTGAATGTACACTAACGGCCATAATTATTAGGCCACCCCAGTTTTTTTTAATGATGTATTTTATATTATTTTTAGAATTTATTGCCAAATGGATAATGCTATCTGAAAATAGAACTGATATTTTGTTATTATTCAGTCAATTAAGTGCCTTACGTGATACACGCTTGGGCGATCATATCTCGGAAGAGACATGACTGACTGGGCAGAAGAGTATCCCGCAGTAGGTTGTCATTACTTTCTGCGGTAAAGTGGTTGCCAGCCAAGACTATAGAACCCAATTTGTCTTATTATTTAACCCATAGCTAGAGGGAAGAGACGGATTAATACCTTTCTTAAGAGTATTTGTGCGTAAGTGAATGCAAGGAATTCAACTGGAATTCGAACTCGGCTCCACCGATTTGTCGTTCTGAGTAGCTATCCAATGCACCACAACGCACATCCAGTTATTATTTATTTGAAAAATTTTCCAACGCAGCCAGGAAGCCTTTGCCTCGGCCAGTCATTAAGAAGAAGAGACTAGCATGTGGAAGAGAGCACAAAAACTGGACACCATAACAGTTTATTTGATGCACATGTTATTGTTTAGTATTAACAAAAGAACCACTGATGGCAATAAATACAAAAATAGTATGAAATGCATCATTACTTAAAAAAAAAAACTTGGGTTGCCTAATAATTATGGCTGGTAGTGTATTTCTAACAGCCACGTTATGCATTGTTTTTAAGAACCCAGCGTCATATTTTCACATTGTTTTGCTCTTTCACTCACTAATAATTGTACTTTTCATTTCCAAAATGAATTTTAAACAAATCAATAGTGAAAATAAAAATATATATTAACATAAATAAAAAATATTTTGTTAATTCTTGAAATTATTATGTGAACAAAAACACAAAAAAGAAAAAGAAAAGCAAGTGTAAAAATAATCAATAAAAATATCGATCATTTTTTTAATTTGTACATTATATTATCATGTAACGTGTTGATAAAAGTAAATCACTTCTTTCAATTGATTAAAAGACATTTATACAATGCATCATAAACATAGTAATCAGCAAACATGTATATTGATTTTAATTCTATCAGTAGAAATATTAACAATAGGTTATGTATTTGTTGTTCATTATGGCGACGCTGAAACAAAGTTTCAATGAAAACAAGAGACATCATTCATGACGAAATAATTTTATTCATGAATTTTACAAATAAGAAATGAATAACTCAACGTGTTTTATTTCTGTTCTAGTTATAATAATTTCAGAATTGTTTATAGTCATTTACAAATAAACTCTGTATGTATGTTGTGGTATAATATATATCGGAGACTACCGCAGAAAGTAATGGCAAACTACTGCGGGAAAATCAGTCAAGTCTCGAAAGAAACATATTCGCCAAAGCGTGTATCACATATGGCCTTTAACTGAGTAACTGAGTAAATATAATAGTTGGAATCTTGATTAAAGCTTCTACTGGTCATGAAGTGGGGGATTGTTTTTATATGGTTATGAAGTAATAAACTGATCCCCAACTAATTACTACGTAATAATATAAGACATTGCTTCTACCTCTAGCTATGAGTCAAATAACAGGACAGATTGGGTTCTATAGCCTTGGCTGGCAACCAGCCTACCGCAGAAAGCAATGACAACCTACCGCGGGAAAATCTTCTACCTAATCAGTCATGTCTGAAAGAGACATATTCGCCAAAGCGTGTATCGCATATGGCCTTTAACTGACTGAGTAAATATAATAGTTGGAATCTTGATTAAAGCTTCTACTGGTCATAAAATGGGGGATCGTTTTTCTATTGTTATGAAGTAATAGACTGATCCCCAACTAATTATTACGTAATAATATAAGACATTGCTTCTACCTCTAGCTATGAGTCAAATAACAGGACAGATTGGGTTCTATAGCCTTGGCTGGCAACCAGCCTACCGCAGAAAGCAATGACAACCTACCGCGGGAAAATCTTCTACCTAATCAGTCATGTCTGAAAGAGACATATTCGCCAAAGCGTGTATCACATATGGCCTTTAACTGACTGAGTAAATATAATAGTTGGAATCTTGATTAAAGCTTCTACTGGTCATGAAGTGGGGGATTGTTTTTATATGGTTATGAAGTAATAAACTGATCCCCAACTAATTACTACGTAATAATATAAGACATTGCTTCTACCTCTAGCTATGAGTCAAATAACAGGACAGATTGGGTTCTATAGCCTTGGCTGGCAACCAGCCTACCGCAGAAAGCAATGACAACCTACCGCGGGAAAATCTTCTACCTAATCAGTCATGTCTCGATAGAGACATATTCGCCAAAGCGTGTATCACATATGGCCTTTAACTGACTGAGTAAATATAATAGTTGGAATCTTGATTAAAGCTTCTACTGGTCATAAAGTGGGGGATCGTTTTTATATGGTTATGAAGTAATAAACTGATCCCCAACTAATTACTACGTAATAATATAAGAGATTGCTTCTACCTCTAGCTATGAGTCAAATAACAGGACAGATTGGGTTCTATAGCCTTGGCTGGCAACCAGCCTACCGCAGAAAGCAATGACAACCTACCGCGGGAAAATCTTCTACCTAATCAGTCATGTCTGAAAGAGACATATTCGCCAAAGCGTGTATCAAATATGGCCTTTAACTGACTGAGTAAATATAATAGTTGGAATCTTGATTAAAGCTTCTACTGGTCATAAAGTGGGGGATCGTTTTTCTATTGTTATGAAGTAATAAACTGATCCCCAACTAATTACTACGTAATAATATAAGACATTGCTTCTACCTCTAGCTGTAAGTTAAATAACAGGACAGATTGGGTTCTATAGCCTTGGCTGGCAACCAGCCTACCGCAGAAAGCAATGACAACCTACCGCGGGAAAATCTTCTACCTAATCAGTCATGTCTGAAAGAGACATATTCGCCAAAGCGTGTATCACATATGGCCTTTAACTGACTGAGTAAATATAATAGTTGGAATCTTGATTAAAGCTTCTACTGGTCATAAAGTGGGGGATCGTTTTTCTATTGTTATGAAGTAATAAACTGATCCCCAACTAATTACTACGTAATAATATAAGACATTGCTTCTACCTCTAGCTATGAGTCAAATAACAGGACAGATTGGGTTCTATAGCCTTGGCTGGCAACCAGCCTACCGCAGAAAGCAATGACAACCTACCGCGGGAAAATCTTCTACCTAATCAGTCATGTCTGAAAGAGACATATTCGCCAAAGCGTGTATCAGGTATAGCAATTAACTGATATATAAACACTTTTTCATAAATATCAACAGTACAAACTCCAGAGCCCTCAAGTTAGAGGGTTAGTTAAAATCGTAATGGCGATACGAATAAAATAGATTGGTTGATTGATTGATTGATTTGGTTTTATAGATTTTGGTGTTTATAGATTAACACTATGTGGGCTATTTAAAGCCGAAAAATATTGTTTTGGGATTTGGGGTGAATATTGGTTTCACATTTATTTTTTAGAATAACATTGATTTTTTTCTGGTACATATCGTACTATTTAATCCACAGATTAATGATGAGTTAGATTCATACCTTTAACAAGTGTATTTTCGCCTAGTGTAAGGAACTCGAACTTGGTAGGAAAGAGAGTTGGTTGGTTGGTTGGTTGGTTGGTTGGGTTTTATGGCATATCAACCACTATGGGTTTTTTAATGCCAAATCTAGTTTTTATTGAATATATATAATTTGTAAACATAATTTAAGGATGTCCTTAAGACACAGCTCGTTTACCGTTACTCGAGTAAATGGTTTCAAATATTTCTATCTTACATTAGTTGGTTTATTTAATATAAATAAATAATCCTTTTACATAGGCTATTGATGTAAGTATTTCTCACTACCAGATTTACTTGTAGTGATTAAAGACCCAACGTAGTTTGATTGTTTGGATTTTTATGACATATCAACATTCATCGGTTGAATATTCTGGGTTTTGACGGGGGTATTCTATTTTTGAGTTTGAGTTTTGTTTAACGGCATATCATCACCTCTGTGGGTTATTTAATGCCAGAAAGGTGGGATTTTAAAGTATTTTTTTAATAGTGAGAAGATTGATTTAGTCCGATTTTAATGAAAATTTTTTGTTTATACTCTTTTTTACTTTAGAAAACTGAAGATGTCTTCTAGTTTGTATTCAACAATGTTTTGTTGAGAATAACGTTTCCTTCCAAAATGTGTAATGGCAGTAATTTTTCTTCAAAAATGTATATTTTTCTACAAAACTCTATTATATGTATACATTTCTAAAATAGTCTATTTTTATACTTTCATAGTGTTTTGACCCCAGTTTGCGAGTTAACTATTTGCCCATAGCTGGGATCCTAACAAGTGCTACCACTCCGGGTAAGAGTTGACCTGAGAACAACAGCAATTAAGAGGTGGTTTCATACTCTTCACTACTTTCCAATCAGTGGCCTTGCTGCAGGATGCAGTTTATCGTCTTGCCCAGGAAGTAGAGAAGTGTAACAATTAGCTTTTAAATTGAAGAGATCTAGATTCGTCTTCAGTGAAGTGAGGGGATGTGCGTTATGGTGCAGTGGATATAGTCTTAGAACGAGAGATCGGTGTGCAGAGTTCGAATTCCAGTTGAATTCCTTGTATTCACTTGCGTACAAATACCCCTGGGAAAGGTATAAAAGCATATCTTCCCTCTTATTATGGATTCAATAATAAGACAGATTGGGATGGCAACCAGTCTACCGCAGAAAGTAATGGGAACCTCCTGCGGGATAATCGTCTACCCTGTTGTGAACCGACGCTCGGCCGCCTGGTCGACATAGGGGACGCCACCAATTGATCTGGTGTGTCTTAGACCACTCGACCACGAATGATAACATAGACTAAACGAAATTTAATCCAGCATATATATATATATATATATATATATATATATATATGTTGATAGGGGTCGCAGGTTCGAATCCTGCCGAATGACACACATTTTCGTAACAAAATATATCGTAAATAATCAGAAATATATATATAAATATGTTTGATTAAAAACGGATTATCTTCTCAAATACGAGTATCGATTAAAAAAAATGTTCAGATAAATAATTTCAATATGTCGGATGTTACACAATTTCGGGATTTTCCGTAACTATATATATATATATATATATATATATATATATATATATATATATATTGTAATTTTGTTATTACAATGGTTTATAAAAGCATAATATCACTACACAAAAATTTTTATATTTCAGAACACAACTGTTCCACTTCAGGTGATATGTTAAAACATGTGTAGTGATATTATGCTTTTATAAACCATTGTAATAACAAAATTACAATATTAAGCTCTACTCTGTATCGAGCACACTTTATAAAAGTAAATGCTTGAACAGTGGGTTTTTAATCTCCGTGTTCTTTCACTTTTCTTTAATATATATATATATATATTGTCATCCGCAGACAGATCTGTTTCGCTCATCAGTACGGTTAGACACCGATTACTTTTAACCCAGGATTGAATCTCGACCGAATTGGAGTCAGTCGGCGATTCTACCTCTGAGCTATGGGCGCTCGGTAGAAGGAAATAGACTTTTAGAGTGTATATTATCATTATACACGCCCATTAGCCAGAGTGCTCTAATTCATTTCTAAATGAGCGATGCGTACATGCTCGAGTAGCTACTGTTTTTCAAAGTCTACCATTCTTCCAGAGTGCTCAATCAGGGTGTGAGATCGTAAATAGTCATCCGCAGACAGAGCTGTATCACAACGCATCAGTACGGTTAGACATCCGATTGCTTTTTACCCAGAACTGAAACCCGACCGAATATATATAGTCATCCACAGACAGATCTGTTTGGCTGTATCACAGATCATCAGTACGGTTAGACTCCGATTGCTTTTAACCCAGGATTGAAACCCAACCGAATTGGCGTCAGTCGGCGATTCTATCCCTGGGCTATGGGCGCTCGGTAGAAGAAGGCAGACTTTTTAGCGTATATATTATCATTATACACGCCCAATATCCAGAGTGCTCTAATTCATTATTGAATGAGCGATGCGTACATGCCAGTGTAGCTACTGTTTTTCAAATTCTACCATTCTTCCAGAGTGCTCAATCAGAGTGTGAGAGCGTAAATACACACACACACACACACACACACACACACACACATATACATATATATATATATATATATATATATATATATATATAGACCCATGCAGGATTATGTCCTACAAATTGGTAGTTTTTCGGGAAAAGTGGTTATTCTGGGTGGAAATTTCACTTTACTCTTAATCCTGCCGTGTTCCAAATGTGTTTCAATTCTGTGTAAGTATATATATATATATATATATATATATATACACAGAATCGTAATTTGTGTATATATATATATATATATATATATATATATATATATATATATATACACACAAATTACGACGTCTGGAACAACAGCGATGCTGCCAATAAATCAGTCAGTTAATGACTTAAAATCTCGGGTTCACCACATCAAAACCTAGGACGCTACAGTGATACGACCAGTTTTGTTTTTTTTTTGTTCTTTGTGTAATTCCGCAATTACTATATTCAAATAGATGCAGTTTCTTTGCTAATTTTAAGGCATTACGATGTTGTTGTTCTTTTTTTTTTATTTTTATAAATTCATCCCAAATAAGACAATAATGCCACTAAGATGCAAAGCACTATGAGCGTAAAATAAAATTAGAAGGAACCGGAAACCGAATTCTAACCAGGAAGAATGGATAAACCTCTTCTCCTGTACATTGAGCGAGGAGGAGTATGAGCCGGGAGATAGGTGAACCAATCTACTCTGATTTTAATATCAACTGGAGATCACTCAGATATAACAAACTGACAGGCGGCATCTGATGACGACAGGATAAAGCGCGCCTGGTTTAAGGTGAATTCCCAGGTTAAAGTAAATGCCCGTTCGATTTATATCGTGGACAGAAGTCTTTGAATTACTGGACAAGTAGATGGTAATTTCAATGCTTAAAAAATGTACGTTCCTATATACTCGATAGAGTGCATGTTTTATGAGAAAAATGGGGTGTTGCACTAATCGTATATAATTTTTTGAAGAGGTTAAAAATCATGTATTTTCGGTTATTAGTTGCACTATACACAGGTATTTTTTTTCCTGAAGAGGATAAAATTCACGCCAAAAACATTCATGAGTCGCATGAAGTAAGTTTATACATGAATATTTTTTTAATCCTATCGCCCCAAGTGTGCAGAGGGTTACATAGGAGAAAAGTTATAAGAAAGAGTGACAGGTTATAGGGGGTGTCAAGAAGTGGGTAAGAGAAGGATGAGAATACTGATGAAAGTGGAGTGGATGGAGAAAGAAGCATGAGAGAAAGGATGCAAGTTAGTGAGAGAGGAGATGATTATTGACTTTACATTTAAATTCTTGGAGATTGTAGCTGTCGGGGAAGCAAGTAAATGGAAGGGAATTCCACAAGTGGGAGGTGCGAGAAAAGAAGCTGGTGGAGTAGAATTCGCGTTTACATTTTATATTGGTTTCACAGTAATTGGGTGGGAGTTAGTTGCTAGTCTTGTGGCTCTAGTGAATTCATACATAGGAGGCACCAGTGAGCTAAGTTGATTGGAACTGAAGCCGTGAAAGTATTTGTAGAAGAGATACAGAGAAGTCACATTGCACCGGTGAGAAAGTTACTGTATCTGAGCTGTCAAGTCGGGATCGATGAAATAACAGATTCTCCGTTGGATTTTGTCAAGGACACCCAGGTGGATAGCAGAGGCACCTGACCAGATATGGCAGCAGTATTCAATAACGAGCGAATAGTAGATTTATGTATGTGCAGGATTGTTTCAGATTTTTCGTATATTTCTGTAGTCTCATTCCGATTTCTAAATTCGGTACGTTCATCGGAGCAGAATATGTATATTTTAAATACTTCTTTTTATATCCTGGTTTAAGATATATAGTCACCAGTTTTATCAGTTTTAGGAATTTGTGTGTTTATGCGTGAATTGCAAAAATAATAACAACGTTAATACAATAAAGGTCAATTCCTCCGCTTGAAAATATTAATCCTTGTCAGAAATTATGAAAGAACTTCCAATAATGATTATGACTCATCAAATAACAATGAACTATAAAACAAGGATCAACTGATCAAATAACAATTGCCCCTATCAGTCAAATCGTAGCAATAATTACAGTGAAAATTAGGAGCATTGAAAGAAAACGATGTATACGACTACACTGCAAGTTGCGCCGAATGAATGTAACAATCTTCACGATAGCGTGGGGAAATTCTCCTTCAAAAGTTTAAACTAAAGTCTGCTTACTTTATGTAGCAACATAAACTACCGGTTGGCTTTGCGGATATTGAAACACAAATCAGCCTGAACAAGTGTCGGCCACGGTGATTAGCTAGCACTGTTATATAGGCGCAAACACTGGTAAAATCTAATATTTGTACCCTCCAGCCTTCTTGAGGTGCTAGAAATTTATTTAATCTGACATGTTTAAAAGAAAATTTGCTGCCTAAATACGCAAATATATATATATATATATATATATATATATATATATATATATATATATATATATACTGTCATTTATGCAAGTCAATGTTTTCACAGTAAAATTAGTATTTGTTATGTGATTCTACCACTTGATGGCTGATCGTGTTATATAATCAGGAAGTTATATAAATATCAAAAGTCAAAAGGATATATATATATATATATATATATATATATATATATATATATATCCGTCTACCGAGCGCCCGTAGCTCAGAGGTAGAATCGCCGACTGACGCCAATTCGGTAGGCTTTCAATCTTTGGTTAAAAGCAATCTGACTGTCTAACCGTACTGATGAGCTGTGATACAGCGAGACAGATCTGTCTGCAGATGACTACATATGACTATATATATATATATTCGGCCATATATAAGCTATTTTTGTGCCATATTAAGCGCATGCTTAGCAGTCAATGACTACACAAGCAGACACACACACACACACACACACACACATACACACACACACACACACACACACACACATATATATATATATATATATATATATATATATACACGACTTCCTTACAGGAATTTCATATTCATCACAAACACGCATCGATAAGTAGAATAATATCGACAGAGAGAATGGAAAAGGTTTAACAAATTCCTGGTTTTAATAATCTTTCATAAACAAGAATTGTAGCTGTATTTATTTGTGTAAGTTGCTTAGTGTTTATGAACACGTGTTCCTGAGACATTCAAACATCATTAATCTGTTCGTTAAATTTCCGAACTGCTGTTTTTTGACAATTTTAATTTTAATTTTT
This sequence comes from Ascarosepion bandense, assembly GCA_037127315.1. NCBI lineage: Eukaryota > Metazoa > Mollusca > Cephalopoda > Sepiida > Sepiidae > Ascarosepion > Ascarosepion bandense. Next base: position 2,947,418 of record JBBBDQ010000391.1, read on the forward strand.
TTTTAATTGAGTAGTTTCTCAAATCCTAGCACAGAACTGGAAGCACCGATTTAATATTTAGCCTTTATTAACAAGCACTGAACACCATTAATTATTCATAACTGCAAGTTATAACGTATGCGTTTCGGCATGTACCTTAATCTCGACACTGGTGAGACTCCCAATTGTTAGCCAAACAAGGACTACACACGTAAATGTGCATCTCTTTCTAGGCTTGAATGAACTTGGTATGTTGATTATAAAATTACATCAGGTTTCTTATATTTGAAAAATACCGATTACTTCGTTTGAATTTTAGCCTTGGCTATTGCCAGTTTAAACAGTACTGCCATCGAAGCAATTTTTATTTAGCAATAAAAAAGCTTTCCTGGTATTTCAGACACTTTAGAAATACGCAGATACTTGAATAGTAGTGTACATGAATACATAAAATGAACATCTCTCTCATATATATATATATAAATATAAATATATATAGAGAGAGGCAGTCATCTGCAGACAGATCTGTTTCTCTGTATCACAGCTCATCAGTACGGTTAGACTCCGATTCCTTCTAACCCGACCGAATTGGCGTCCGTCGGCGATTCTAACTCTGGGCTATGGGCATTCGGTAGAAGAAGGCAGAATTTTTAGCATGTATATTGTCATTATACACGCCCAATAGCCAGAGTGCTCTAATTCATTAGTGAATGAGCGATGCGTGTATGCAAGAGTAGCTACTGTTTTTTAATAACATACAAACAGTCCTGGATTTACATATGGAATGAAACCCAAGGGGTCTCTAGTCTTGTGTCCCTGATATTTCAGACACTTTAGAAATACGCATGTAGTTGAATAGTAGTTTAAATGAATATATATAATTAACATATTTCCCTCATTTATATATATACCCACAGTCCTGGATTTACATATGGAATGACACCCAAGGGGTCTCTAGTCTTGGGTCCCTGAAAAACTTTAACAAAAATACAAACAGATTTCATTTAATTTCAGTTGAAGTGTTTCTTATTTTTACGCCAAATAGAAATCATGAAATTTTTTTATTGACACAGAAGTTTATGTATGTGTGTAGGGGGGAGCTAACATACGTAATAAAAGAATCATCAAAATTCTATTAGACTTCTTCTTCTATGTGCCCTGTCCTTTCAGGACATAGGCGAGCATGGCTTTCAACGTCTCCCTATCTCTGGTGGCTCTTAGAACGGCTTCTCCTGTTACACATCTCAACTCCCGTTCTGATGTCATCCACTTGATCAGGCCCTTCAAATATGTTAACCGCTGCCTTCCTCTGTTTCTTTTTCCTTCTATCTAGCCTGTAAATATCAAGTTCTCCAAGCCCTCCTTCCTCATGGTATGTCCTAGGAACTTCAGTTGTCTCTTTCTGATGCTCAGTATTAATTTTCTTTTCGTTGCCATTCTTTCCAAAACCTCATCATTGCTCACAGGCTCGATCCATGATATCCGCAGCATCCTTATGTAGAACCACATTTCCGCTGCTTCAAGTTTTTCCTTCATCTTTGATGATATTGTCCAACATTCACTGCCATATCGAAGAACTGACAACACATAGCAATCTAGCACCCTCTTCTTTGTTTCAAGTGAAATTTTCCTGTGTCTTAGTACTTTACTCAAGTTCTGGAACGCGTCCTTCGCCGTGCCAATTCGCCTTTGGATCTCGACAAATAAAAAATCTGCACGACCAAAATGAAATATGATTCAGACACTCATTTTTTACTTTCATATGTATGTATATGACTGTGATGCTTTATGATATCTATATCTATCTATCTGTCTATATATATATATATATATAATTTCTTCTGTTTCCGATATCGATAATAGATGCACGTACTTGAGTAAACATTGCTGTTTTTAAGGATTAAAATTAATGTTTACCCGCATACAGATAAAAAGTTTATTGAAATCTTATTTCTGTTAGGAGGTACATTTTCTTAATGTATGTGTGTTTATTTATTTATTTTTTACACCATGGTTGAGACTATACAAATCCCTGTGACCACTCGAGGTAGAAGGTTACGTTAAGGGGTAGTTTATATGGATATGAGGAAAAGAGAAAAGTTGACTTGAACAGGTCAAGATTGTAGTAATCGGGAAAACATCTTCTTGGGAGTCTGTTCCATAGGGACGTTGTACTCGGGAAGAAGCTGTTTAAGTGAAACTTATTTCTCGCGGATGGAATACAGAGGGTGTGTGGGTGGCTTGCTACTATATAAGTGGCATAACTGGCCTTAATCATAATGGTCAGGCCTGGTGGAATCAGGAGATACAGTTCGCGTGAACACTTTCCACGATAGTAGCCTTAAAGCCGTGAGAGACTCGCCACATGCCGCCTCTGACAAGGAGATTGGAGTTTGGAAAATAATTTTTCTCCAAAAAGGACTCGGACGCTTTTGAACGCTATCAAGCTTGGAAACTGAAGTCTGGGAAGCTCCTGCTCAAATATGGCAACAGTACTACATTTTCGGCCAGATCTGGCTTTTATGAAGATAGAGGATAGCATGAAGAGTCAGGTACTTACTGGAGTGGTATAAGAAAAAATCGTTTAACCTGCAATGGATCGTATATAGCAATTGAGGTCGGGTGTAAGTTTGAGGCCCACTATCCTCTCAAGACACGGGGCCTCGACTAGGAGACATCCATTCATCATGACTGGTAGTAATTTAGGTTCTGATCGCAGATGATGGAATATAAGACACTAGCAGTATAGCCCGGCGTTGTACGGGTGTAATGAAAGCTTTAAAACTAATCCATGGTCCTGGAGCTCAGACACTTTGGACGTTGGCACGAAAGACTAAAAAGCAAGTGTTGTTTCCAGTTAAAGCAAAACCGTAGACTGAAAGAAAAATGAATGGATGTAAACCAAATTTTGATTTTCTGGTATCAATATCAAATAAGTTTTTTCGTCGTAAACTGAATTTTGAAGGTTAAATAGGTCCTATGAATAAATAGTATCATGGCGGAGACTAAGAACTACAATTATACCTACTTAGAGCCAAACTCGAAGCAAAAACTAAAATAAAAGGGCTGAAAAAAATACAGACATACAGCCAGATAAACAGATACACACACAAACGTCTTGCCTTTTATATATATATATATATATATATATATATATATATATATATATATATATATATATATATATATATATATATATATATATATATATATTATCGATTTTCTGCACTATTGCAAGAACTGCAACCTTGAAACTTCTGAATATTGTTTCTTGTGTCTTCTATAACCCGATTTTTCGATTATAGATTTTCGATATTTATCGGGGGTATCTCGACACAAAACCTAGCTAAGAACACTCGCAGACGCTTATAGTACAACTGTGTAAATTTTCAAGAAAATCGGTTCAGCCGTTTCGGAGTCTATAGGTAACGGACACACACACACACACACACACACACAAGTTCTATGTATAAATAAGTTTAGATTAGATAGGTTTAGATTTGATCTCTAGACCGGTGTATATTAAGTTAATTGTTTAAAACAGGTATCGCTACCCAAACTCATGTAATCACTAAATAAAACGTTTATAGTCATAAGAAATAATGTGTTAAAATATAAATTAATTCCTACCCAATCTCGCTCACACCCCCCTACACACATATTCTGTGGATTTGATAGTCAAAAGCTAGAGTTTAATGTTCAAATACAAATAATCTGCGAGTATTTCTAATACTGACTTTCAAAACGGTCTCATTTACCATTTTGTAGCATTGTCTACACATTTCATACCACCTGTTTTAGATACACTTACTGTTAATCTCCTTGCATTCACTTTCGCACAAACACCCTTTGGAAAGGTATTAATCCGTTTCTTACCTCAAGTTATGGGTTAAATAATATTACAGACTGGTTCTGTAGCCTTGTACAATAAAGCTCTATATCATTAGTAAGTCATTTAATATTATCATATGTTAAATAAAATGATAATGCATTTCTTATGAAAAATTGCCAAGTTGAGTGCTACTGAGAATTAATCAGGAAAAGGTGTTTTTACACATGAATAAACAATAGTTTTATCCTTTTATATTCAAACCGAGTTCGAATTCCAGTTGAATTCATTACATTCACTTACACACAAATACCCTTGGGAAAGGTATTAATTCGTTTATTCCCTCCAGTTATGGGTTAAATAATAGGACAGATTGGGTTATGTAGCCTTGGCTGTCAATCAGTCTACCACAGAAAGCAATGGTAACCTACTGCGGAATAATCTTCTGCCCAGTCAGTCGTGACTCTTTCGAGACATGATCGCTCAAAGCGTGTATCACGTATGGCACCTAACTGACTAACTGTATAATAAAGCACTATATCATTAGTAAGTCACTTAATATTAAACTTAATGATAATGAGTTTCTTGTGAAAAATTGGCAAGTTGACTGCTACTGATAATTAATCAGGAAAAGGTGTTTATACACATAAATAAACAATAGTTTTATCCTTCTATATTCAAGATAGTAAAGTTACATTTCAGCTGAGATGGTTGATAACAACTTAATTCAGAAGAATTATCGAGCCTTGCGAAAGTCTACGCGCACACGCACACAGTTCGTGCAATGCATCCCAGCGATATTTGCTGCTACAATTTTTAACCACGCGTCTTCCAATGATAATCTACCTTTTCTGTTGGCCACATGTTGTATCATTAACTCCTTTTTTTTGTTTTTAACCAATGGTTACTCATATCTTTGGTTTAATCTTAAACCTTTGTGATTGTTCTTACTCATAGTGGATTCAACGATTCTGCAAATGTCTGAATCCTAAATAACGGTTTAAAATAAAAAGTATACACGCAAAATGATTTTCATTGTACTTTAACGTTAGTAAATTTTAGTTAAGGTCAAGTGACAGCAAGTACCGTAATTTGCTTTGTTTTTTATTTGTTTTTTTTTTCATGGCAAATCGGAATAACCAGTTAAAAATACTATACTTTTAATAAACAAAACTGACTGTCAGTGATACACGGTTGGGCGATCATGTCTCTTTTGAGATATGACTGACTGGGCAGAAGATTCTCTCGCAGTAGGTTGCCATTACTTTCTGCGGTAGACTGGTTGCCAACAAAGGCTATAGAACCCAATCTGTCCTGCCATTTAACCCATAACTGGAGGGAAGAGACGGATTAATACCTTTCCCAAGGGTATTTGTGTGTAAGTGAATGCAATGGATTCAGCTGGAATTCGAACTCGCCTCTCCGATTTCTCGTTCCGAGTCGATATCCACTGAACCACAACGCTATCCATAAATTACATTTTTAATAAAGGGTGCAGCAAAAGTAACGCCCCTTTTATTTATTAAATTTTATTGAATAAAAATAAATTACAGATGGCTTAAGATTATCTATGACTTAAGATGGCTTAAGATTATCTATGACTAACGGGTTCGGGAATGGTTAAATCTTAATTTCGAGATGAGGTGGATAAGATGACATAATGCGACCATCAAGACCATCAGAAAAATACCACCTGAATTTTTTTTTTTTCTGGGGATTACCAAAAATAATGTTTACAGGCTCAAACTGAAAACAATTTTTGAATTAAAGTAAGCAATTTCTGATAAACCATTTGAAATTAATGTAAAAATGTGTCAAATGGTTTTTAGAAGCCGAGCTAATATTGTAATAAACGTGAAGAGGTGTATTTTGAACCTGTTAAATAGTTTGTTAATCATGACAAATCCTGTTGCTCTCATGTGACAATACTTATAAATTTTCTTAAACTACTGTGATTTACTTTTGTTCAATATATAATTTGATAAATAAAAAGGGGCGTTACTTTGGCCGCACGCTGTGAATGTGAATTGTCATGGAAAGCGAAATAGTTTTCCAGATTGAAATTCTTGGATTTTTCTTTCCTAGACTGACTTTCCGATAGAGTTCAGAGATGAGGGAGCAAGATAAGACAAGCCGTGCCTTTCTCAAGGTTGTTAGTGTGAAGAAAAGAGCAACAGACAAAACTAGAATTTGTACTCTGCTCATCAATTCAATTTGAACTGTTATTCTTCTCTGGCATCTTCCGTACAACACATAGCTTCTTTTTTTTTTTATAATCGTTTCACCCCATGCAAGGCAGTACGGCCACTGATGCGCAGGAGGTTACATAAAAGTAAAAGTTTAGTCAGCACGAGAGTGAAGAGAAAGACCAACCAGTTACAGGGGGTGTCAGAGAAAGGAGCAAGAAAAGGATGAAAACACAGGTGTGAAGACAGTTGCGAAGGTAGAGAGAAAGGTATAGAACAAGATACACGGGGTGCTGTAGAAAGGACTGGGGTCAAGTGGATAAGAGATGGGTATTGACATTGTATTTAAATTCCTGGATGTTGCAGCCGTCAGGAAATCAAGTATATGGGAGGGAGTTCCACAGGCGGGAAGTGCAAGAAAAGAAGCTAATGGAGTAGAATAATCGGCTGCATCTGGTTGATTTAACTGTAAATGCGTGGGACATTGTTGCTAGTCTGGTTGCACGACTAAATTCTTATGGCAGGGGTACCAGTGACTTAAGTTCGTCGGAGCAGATGCCATGATTATATTTGTAGAATAGACAGAGGGAAGCCACATCCCGCCGGTGCGAAAGTGGCTGGAGTCGAGCCGATCACGTAATATGTCTCATATTTTATTTTCATGAATTCTTATTAGCATGAGTGTTGCTATTTTGCTCATGATTTAGCCACAATAGGAATAAAACATGCTTGTAATTTTTTATAACCGATTACATTTGTAATATAACAATCTGGCCCCACCCGAGGAAGTGATGCAAGCGATGGTGTTTCCTGTCGGTGAAGGGGGCGGCGAAGCGACAAGACAGGTGTTTGTGAAATACATCCTGTCGAGGCCGGAGCGGATGTCATTTGACCTTATTTCCGACAGCGGCGGAAATGGCCACAGAGGCAAACAGATCAGGTGTCTCTTAGAATTACGTGAGCGTTGCGTGGGCGAGGCAAAACCGGAAGGAAAGTCCCGGTTCTAGAAGACTATATAAAGACCTCGACACACGGATTCGCCAGCAGAGAACGGCCAGTGGAAGCAGAGAAACACCACGGCAAGAATACACTCCCGTCAACCCATTCTATGTGCCTCTCACCCTTCCGTTCTCTATTCCACACGGTTCGTCGTCACTAATAAAAATATAACCTTATATTTTTATATATGCGTGTTTGTTGTTTTGTCGTCGTACGGCGATATATAACACATTTACAATGAATACGATTTTAGTCATAATTTAATTGGAGTAGATAGACTAAACTATCGCCCGGTTCACACTCCACCCACGTCTATTGAACAGGTGAAGAGGCTCATCCCTTGTTTCCTGTTTAGGATGTGGTTTCTGGTTTTTCTCTTTTCCAATCTTTTCACTCTTACGTAGTCCCCTGCGCATCAGTAGTGTTTTCGCCTTGCTCGGGGTGATATGATTAAAAAAAAAAAAGAAAATCTTAATAGAAACCTAGTTTTTGTTGTTTGTGTATATTCTTGAGATGAGGTAGTATTTACACTATTTACATTGTTCGGACTATTGTCCTCATCTTTACTGGCATGTTTGCGACGTTTCGGTCGTTATACGCTTCTTCGGGTGCTAGAAATACTGACTTAGAAAGTTAAGTGAAAGAGAGATAACTACATGGCTACCAGAAGTGACATCGCACATAGATTGAGATTGATATACCCCTGCAATTGTAATAAAGGGTTCTGTTCGAAATTCCTAGCACCTGAAGAAGGTCGGAGCGTACAACAACCGAAACGTCGTAAATATGGCAGTAAAGATGAAGGCAATAGTTCGGACAATGTAAATAAGTTTTAGTATTTGTTAATTTCTAAAATATACATATTACAATATAAAAAAACACTCGCAACATTCATTGTTATATAATTGTTACAAACATAAAATGTTAAATCAAGTAGAATATTCACTTACCGCACAAATCATATTCGACGAAAGCCGTGGTTCTCAAACGGAGCGGTGCACACCATAGGTGCAGCGGAAGAAAATAGCAGGTGAGCCGGGAGGATTGAAAGCCAATCAGAGATTTAGAAACCGTTTAAAAAATTAATACGCCAAAAATAAATATTTCAAAGTTTAAAATATTATTATGGATTACTTGCAATTGTATGCATGAATTCCAGTATAAATAGTTTTAAATAATTATTGAATTACTGAGAGTTAAGTGAAAGGGAGATAACTACATGGCTACCAGAAGAGACATTGCACATAGAAGGAAAATGGTATACCTCAGGATCCTGTTCGAAATTCTTAGCACCTGAAGAAGGCCGGAGCGTACAGCGACTGAAATGTCGTATATATGCAAGTAAAGATGCGAACAATAGTCCGAACAATGTAAATAGTTTTAGTATTTGTTAATTTCTAAAATATATATATTACAATAAAAAATAACAGTCGCTACATTCATTGTTATATAATTGTTACTAACATAAAATGTTAAATCAAGTAGAATATTCACTTAATGCACTAATCGTATTAGACTAGAGCAGTGGTTCCGAAACAGAGTGGTACGCAATATAGGCTCGGCGGAAGAAGATAGCAGGTGAGGCGGGAGGATTGAAAGACAATCAGAGATTTAGAAACCGTTTAAAAAATTCATACGCCAAAAATATATTTCAAAGTTTAAAATATTATTATGGATTACTTGCAATTGTGTGCATGAATTCCAGTATAAATAGTTATAAATAATTATTAACCGATTTTTTTCTTGTGATATTCTTGCATTATGTCTAGTGTTATATGAATATACGAAGAATATAGTAAGGTCCGCATATTAAAGGACATATGATAATGTTCTGATTTCGAATCCGTAGTTATCTCACTATGACCCACCCGTTGTTTTGTTTAGTTTTGTTTTGTTTTTTTGCTTTTGTTTTTTTGTTTTTATATCTGATTTTTTATTATTATTTTATTGTTAAATGTACATTTTATCAAATAAAATTTGGTGAGGTGTGAGCAAGTTTTTATTCAGAATATAAGGCTCAGAGAAAAAAAGATTAGGAACCACTGAATTAGAGAATATATTTTATATTAGTGTATATTGTCGAATAAAGTATTTTTTTTTTTTCAGTTTTTAATATGATAAATTTTAATATTAAATTCATCCACCCATGTCTATTGAACAGGTTAAGAGGCTCATCCCTTGTTCCCTGTTTAGGATGTGGTTTCCGGCTTTTTCTTTTTCGTTTCCAATCTTTTCACTCTTACGTAGCCCCCTGCACATCAGTGGTGTTAGTGACTTGCTTGGGGTGATACGATTAAAAAAAAAATGAACCTCAAACATTGTTGTATATTTTTATTTAATCATCTCACCCCAAACAAGGCATTCTACAGCCACATTTGCGCAGAGGGTTGCATAGGGAAAAGTGATGGGAAAGAGGGGTTAGTTAAAGGAAATGTCAGGAGGAGGATAATAGACGGATGCGGATAACGAGGGTGGGGGTTGGGTAGATGGGAAAAGAGCTTGAGAGAATGGATGCGAGTTAGTGAGATAGGAGATGTTTATTGACCTTACATTTAAATTCCTGGAGATTGTAGCTGTCGGGGAAGCAAGTATGTGGAAGGGAATTCCACAGGTGGGAAATGCGTGAAAAGAAGCTGTTAGAGTAGAAACTGCGGTTACATTTTATCTGTTTCACTGTAAATGAGTGGAACCTAGTTGCTAATCTAGTAGCTCGTGTAAATTCATACCTATATATTTATGGAACAATTTAATTTGTTCTTTAATACGGTATTCATATTTTGATCAAGTCTGGAAAGACAAAACAATGTCATTTGGTATTATGATTGTTCTTACTGCTGCTATTGATGCATTGTTTGATATTATCAGAATTCACTCGGAACATAAAACTTCTGCAAGCCAGACTCGATATCATTGAAATGAAATTAGAATAGATTAGAAGCAAAAAAACAACAACAAAGCAATTAAATAAGAAGGTCGGTTCACTGTGCAGGGCCAGGAAGTGTCCCGCACATATATAAATCTACCATCCGCACGTGTATTGAATACTGCTGCCACATCTGTCGGGTGCCCCTGCTGTTCACCTCGGGGTTCTTGAGAGAATCCTACGTAGGATCTGTAATGTGATAGATACCGTCTTGGCAGCTCGGCTGCAGTCGCTATCTTACCGGCGTGACATGGCTTCCTGTGCCTCTTCTAAAAACGGCTTCTGCTCCAATGAACTTAGATCCTAGGTATGAATTTACACGAGCAACTAGATTAGCAACTAGGTCCCACCCTTTCACAGTGAAACCGATAAAGTGTAACCACAATTTCTACTCTCATGGCTTCTCTTATCGCACCTCCCATCTGTGGAATTCCCTTCCGTATACTTGCTTCCCCGATAGCTACAATCTCCAGGAATTTAAATGTAAAGTCAATAGACATCTCCTGTCTCACTAACTCGCATCCATTCTCTCAATCTCTTTTTCCCCTCTACTCCACCCCTATTCTCGGTATTCTCATCCGTCTAATATTATCCTCCTGACATTTACCATAACTAACCCCCATTTCTCATCAATCAGTCAGTTAAGTGCTATACGTGAAACACGCTTGGGCAATCATGTCTCGAAAGAGTCATGACTGACTGGGCAGAAGATCATCCCGCAGTAGGTTGCCATTGCTTTCTTCGGTAGACTGGTTGCCGACCAAGGCTATAGAACCCAATCTGTCCTGTTATTTGACTCATAGCTAGAGAGAGAAGTGATGTATTATATTATTACGTAATAATTAGTGGGGGATCAGCTTATTACTTCATAACAATAGAAAACGGATCCCCCACTTTATGACCAATAGAAGCCGTAATCATGATTCCAACTATTATATTCAGTCAGTTAGTTAAGTGCCATACGTGATACACGCTTGGGAGATCATGTCTCGAATGAGACATGATTGGATTGGAAGAACATTATCCCACAGTAGGTTGCCATTGCTTTCTGCGGTAGACTGGTTGCCGACCAAGGCTATAGAACCCAATCTGTCCTGCTATTTAACCCATAACTGGAAGGAAGAGACGGATTAATACCTTTCCCAAGGGTATTTGCGCGTAAGTGAATACAATGGATTCAGCTGGAATTCGAACTCGGCTCCCCGGTTTCTCATTCCGAGCCGATATCCACTGTACCACAACGCACATCCTCATCACTTTTCCCTATGTAACACCCTGCGCAACAGTGGCAGTAGAATGCCTTGCTTGGGGTGAGATGATTAAAAATAAATTTGTTCTTTAATATGGTATTTATATTTTGATCAAGTCTGGAAAGACAATCCATGATATTCGCAGCATCCTTCTGTAGAACCATATTTCAGTTGCTTCAATATTTTCCTTCATCTTTGAGGGTATTGTCCAGCATTCACTGCCATATTGAAGGACGGACATCACGTAACAATCCAGTACTCTCTTCCTAGAACAGAATTGCTCAATTACAAACGCAGTGTTCCATTCCTATCATTCAGCACCCTCCCCTCTCTCTGACACACATTATATATATATTATAGACTCTTCCGTCGATTTCTACGTATGAGTGCCTAACTCAGTTAGACTGCCACACAAAGAATTGTTTTGAGGGGTGAAGGCTTGTGTAGCACCATCCACACTTTTTGGAATCGCTGATAACAAACAATCAGTGCAGAAGTTTGCCACAGATCGCATGATAATACTGACCAGCCTCAGCGTTGCTTAACTTCGGTGGTCGAGCGAGAACCGGTGCATTCAACGTGATATGGCCGTAAGCCTTTATGACTATGAAGATTAGAGTGTGTGCATAATTTATATGCGTATATGCAATCAATGGAAATCATAATTTCATCTAAAGTGAAGACGTGAGTATGCGTACTATGTGAGCACATTTGTGAGTGTGACTATGTATGCGTACTATGTGAGCACATTTGTGAGTGTGACTATGTATGCGTACTATGTGAGCACATTTGTGAGTGTGACTATGTATGCGTACTATGTGAGCACATTTGTGAGTGTGACTATGTATGCGTACTATGTGAGCACATTTTATATATGATTCTGAGAAGAAGACAATATGGGAAAGCTTTTAAACGATGCATCTCGTCGAATTTACGTGTGTTCGGAGATGCCTCAGTTATTCTCAGGTTTCAACCGGAACTAAAACTATTTAAGTTTATACACAAAGAAAAACTCGGGAAAAGCAAATAACTTAACCAATATAAAAGGCAATTATTATTTAACAAAAAATGATTAAATCATGGATAGTAAACAAATTAGAGAAAATTTAATATGTACATGAATATATATATATATATATATTTATATATATATATATTTATATATATATATATATATATATGAATATATATTTAAGTATATATATGTATATATATATATATATATTCACATATTGTATATGTGTATATATATGAATGTATATGCATATGTATATATATATATATATATTTATAGAAGTAAGTATATATATATATATATATATATATATATATATATATATATTGTATATCTATGTATATATAAATGCAAAGAAACAAACACCCAACCTATCAACTATCCTCAATTCTAACAAATATTTAAATAATACAAACCTATCAGGGAATTTAAAATGTGAGAAGCCTCGCTGTTTAATTTGTAAACATTTACTAACAGACAAAACATTCTCTGTACCCAACACCAAAATAATATTACACCCACCAAACCTCACTTGTGACAGCGAAAACATCATATACTTTCTCTTCTGCTCAATTTGGCCCCAACAGTGGATATATCGGCGAATCCGGTAATAGCTTTAGATTTCGTTTCAATAATCACAAACTAAATATACGACAAAAAAATGTATACTCCCCAATTGCAGCCCATTTTAATCAACCTGATTTTGCTTTAGATAATTGCAAATGTTTACTAATAGACTCCAATTTTAGTTCTACACACACGCGCAGAAAGAAAGAAAAATACTGGATTTTAAAATTAAATACACACAAGCTAGGGTTAAATAGGGACTTAGGCGTGTTGAATCTTTACAAATATTTCAATAGCTAAAAAAAATTTTTCAGGTATTCCAAGAAATTTTTATCTAAAACAAACAGACTTTCTCTACGGACGTGCCGCATGTTGTGAACAAACACACCACGTGATGTAAACACAAAAAAATATTCGGATGCTATCGTGAAATACGTTTCTGATTCAAATTTAAAAATCACTTGTTTCTGATGAAGAGCCGACGGCGGTCTGAAATATAAATACAATAATAAAAATAAACAAATACTGTCCAAAAAAAGTACATTTTTAAATTCAAAAAATTTTAATATTCTTTCCTATATATATATATATATATATATATATATATATATATATATATGCGGAAATATATATGTGTGCATATATATGTATATATATGCATGTAAATATATGCATATATATGTTTATATGTATATGTAAGTATATATGTATATGTGTGTATATATGCGTGTGTATGTATTTATTTGTAAGTATATATATATATATTTATATGTATACGATTATATATGCGTACGTAAACATATAAGTGCTTTTATATAGGTATATTTATATATATGTGTGTGTATATATATATATATATATATATATATATATGTTTACGTAAGTATAAGTATGTATATATATACATGTGTGTGCGCGCATTTATATGTATATGCACGTATATATATGTGTATGTATAAGCATATATGCATACATGGATATATACACACGTATATACATATATATGCTTATCTATGTATGTATGTAAATATATACATATATATATACATAAACATATATACAAACACTTATATACATATATAAATGTACATATATATGTGCATATATCTATGTATCGATATAAGTTTGTATACGTGTATATACATGTGTATATATATATATATATATATATATATACATATATATATATATATTATGTCTACTCACACACGTATATATATATATATATATATACGAGAATAATATATAGATGTGCATATATATGAATATATCTATAAATTTATATATGTATATCTATATATGAATTTATATATATATATATATATATATATATATATATATATCTTAGAAAAATTAAGGCAGACACGTTATTTCATGGTAAATCGGAGGTATAGGCGTATTTCAGGCAAACCATCATCATCATCTGTCTTTATGTCCAAAGAATTTTACACGAGTTAGATTCACAAAGACCTAAAAAAAAAAAACGAATAAAAATAACGGTCGCTCCCTTAAAATTTCTTAAATTTTCTCTTTTAAGGGAGCGACCCTTATTTTTATTCATTTTTTGTAGTTCTTTGTGAATCTCATTTGTGTAAAATTCCTTTGTACAATAAAGACGGATGCTGATGATGGTTCGCCGGAATAGGCCATATATTTCCGATTTACCCTGAAATAACGTGTCTGACTTAATTTTTCTTATATTTGCTCTATATGTATATATATATATATATATTTAGGGCACTCTTAGAGAGTTATCCTGCCACTGTATGCACAGGATACTCCTTTGAATTTTTCTTTATCACACCACTTGCTTATATATATATATATATATATATATATATATATATATATGTGTGTGTTGTTTAAGGAGAAACAAATGTTGAAATTGTCAGACTTGATGAAAAATATATTCGCGGCCGGGCGAACATACAGACACAAAACCAGCAACAGTTTAGAGAAAATTGAGAGAAACAATTTGTCTAGCGAGTAGCTAACAGGTGTGACATTTCTACTTGTAAACAGACACCTACACACATACACACGCAGCCATTTTTTCACCTAGAATTTTTATCATTACTCGATTTAGGGACAAATATACATAAAAATACGAAGGTGTGTGATTACGTGCACATCAGGGGTGTAAGACCAAAAGATGACCGATATCTCAGGTGATATACTTTTCAAATTGTATTTTCAAAACTTCTGAATTGCAATAACTACGCTTGCATGTTTACATCTATAGTGTGTATGCAAATTCGTTCGTAAATCGTTCGTTAGTGTGTATGCATATTCGTTCGTGATTCGTTCGTATTCGAGAATATATCTGTTGTCTTCT
>JBBBDQ010000391.1:2967500-2975000 GCA_037127315.1 Ascarosepion bandense
GGTTAGACATCCGATTGCTTTTAACCCAGGATTGAAACCCGACCGAATTCACGTCATTCGGCGATTCTACCTTTGAGCTATGGGCGCTTGGTAGAAGGACGCAAACTTTTAGCGTATCATGTATCAAACGCCAGGAGCCAGAGTGCTCTAATTCATTACTGAATGAGCGATGCGTAGAGTAGTTACTGTTTTTTCAATGTCTACCATTCTTCCAGAGTGTTCAATCAAGGTGTGAGAGTATATATATATATATATATATATATATATGAGGACTTTGAACAAGTTAATGCTGCTTTTACGTGAAAAGTAACATTAAATATACAAAAATTAGTAAGAAACATGTCACTGAAACTATTGTCCGTCGCTAGCCACTCTTTTTCCCATATTTAGGTAGCTTTTGTATTCCAAAATAGAAAAACGACGTGTCTCTCGAGGCCAACCACGAGTCAACCCACTTTTGACATCTTCATAAGAATAAGTTTGTTCTTTATTCAGGCTCTATGTTATCGTTTGGGACAGGTGATAATCAGACGGTAGATGGGGTAAATGTTCTCATTTAAAAGTTTTCAAGTAGGTTTTTACTCGTTTTCAAACGTGTGTCCACGCAAAAAACATGTGTCATGTTGAAAAATTTTGTCTCTGCTCGCATAGCAGTCGTTTTTCTTCAACAAGTCAGTTAAGTGCTAAACCTGATACACGCTTTGGGCGATCATGTCTCCTTCGAGACATGACTGACTTGGCAGAAGATTATCCCGCAGTAGGTTGCCATTGCTTTCTGCGGTTGACTGGTTGCCGTCCAAGGCTATAGAACCCAATCTGTTCTGTTATTTGACTCATAGCTAGAGGGAGAAGTGATGCATTATATTATTACGCAGTAATTAGTGTGGGATCAGTTTATTACTTCATAATAGAAAATAATATAGAAAACCGATCCACAATTTTATGACTAGTTGAAGCCTTAATTCCAACTAATATATTCAGTCAGTCAGTTAAGTTAGTTAAGTACCCTATGTGATACACGCTTTGGGCGATCATGTCTCGAAAACGACATGACTGACTGGGCAGAAGATTATCCAGTAGTAGGTTGCCATTGCTTTCTGCGGTAGACTGGTAAGGTTATAGAAACCCGTCTGTCCTATTATTTAATCCATAACTGGAGGGAAAAGACGGATTAATACCTTTCCCAAGTGTATTTGTGCGTAAGTAAATGCAGGGATTTCAAATACCACTCTCTTGTCTTGGTGGAGCGCCCAACAAAGACTAAAGTCGAAGAGATCGGCGTACCACACGTTGGCGTGATCGGACGTGTGTCGGACGGGTAGCCGCTGTCGACTAGTCAGGCAGTAACCGAGATTCAAAATTTTTGTAAAAATTCGGAATAATTAAGTTCGAAAATGGAATTAAAGTGCTTTATTCTTAATTTCGTAACGTTCGCCATCTATGCAAACAATTTTTGTATGGTTTTAGTATGAATTTAAAGAAAAAAAACAAAAGTTGTTACACGAATGCAGGGATTTCAGGGATTTCAATTTGAACTCGGCTCCCTGCATCACAACGCTCAATACGCGGCTGAATTGCATGAACTGTAGGCGATAGCGATCTCCCGTAATGATTTCCAACGGTTTGAACAGCTCATAATGAACTACATTTAGTTGATCTTACTAAATGCTGAGCAGTATCTTCGAACTATCGTTATTTGGCTTTGACGCCGATGATTATACATAGCCGGGCTTACCAGACGATCTAATACACTTATTGGTACCGTAGTGTATCCACTTTTCATTCCCGTTTACAATACAATGCAAACTATTTTCTTTCCTTTTCTAGCGTTGAACCAGCTGTTCACACGTAACAAGACGTTGTTCGGCTTCAAATTGTACGATAATGTTATGACCGAAGGGCCATAGAAAGATAACACGGACTCGGATATAATGTTGAATAGTATATTCTCGGAAAGCGTAGTCCAAAGTTAAACGTGGAGTGGAGAGTACTTTCATTTGCAGGCGTCCTGACCCACTCATTCACTTACTCTGTGGATATTACTCAGTCACTCCCACACAGAGTTGTTAACCATATTATATAGGTGTGGACAAGTCCATTTGTAGCTTGGTCCACACAATAGATACCCAATTCCCTTGCTTTTAAGTAATTTATAATGCTTTTTTTATAATGTTGTGTAATCAACTCTAAATGATTCTGTAAGTTCAGCTTGTGCTTGACGTAAGTCTTCATGAAGTAATGCCTCCAATTCTTCATCTTCAAACTATTTCAGTGCATAAGTGTGTATCTTCAAAATCAAAATCATTATTTTTGATGTGGCTAAACTAATCTTTGCATGTCGATTGCGACTGTGCACGGTCACTGTCACCTTCAACAAAAAATTTGGTGTATTTCCCAGCAAGAAACCCGACATGTTTAACGCTATGAAAAACAAAGTTATTTAAATTTCTGCAAAGTGACATACACTTAATTTCAGGCTTGCTTATAGCACTTCCGTATAGATGCATTACCATCTGATGTAATAGGTCCTGATATATGTGTGTCTAACCGTACTTTGAGCTGTGATACAGCGAAACAGATCTGCCTGCGGATGACTATATATATATATATATATATATATAGTCATCCGCAGACAGATCTGTTTATATATATATATATATATATATATATATATATATATATATATATAGCTGTGTCTTTATGTATATATATAAATATTTAAAACATTTCACCCCAAGCAAGACATTCCACTGCCACTATTGCGCAGGGGGTTACATAGAGGAAGGTGATGAAAGAGTGATTAGATACAAGAAATGTCAGAAGGAGGGTGATAGACGTGTAAAGATATACATAGGAAGAGTGTTTAAGAAACTGGGTGCGAGTTAGTGTGTTAGGAGGTGTCTATTAATCTTACATTTAAACTCCTGGAGATTGTAGCTCTCGGGGAGGCAAGTATGTGGAAGGGAATTCCACAGGCGGGAAGTGCGAGAAAAGAAGCTGTTGGTGTAGAAATATATATGCGTGTGTGTGTGTTTTTTTATATATGTATAGGTGCGTGTATGTAGATATATATATATATATGTATAAATATGTGTGCATGAATATATATATATATATATATATATATATATATCAACTTTCTGTTATGTTTATGTGTGTGGGCGTGTAAAGTGTGTGATATATAAGTTCTCGCCATTTCATATTTTTGCATGCGAAACGGCTACGACATCCAAGGAATGCAGCAAATTACCCACTTCCGGCACGGGGAGGTACTAACGAAAATAACGACCCGGGATTCTGTCAAGGCTCCTCGATCGTAATGAGTACACTTCAAATCCGTTAACAATGATTTAATTTTGCGCCTTTGCATTGTTTGTTTTTGATTTCATCTCCTACACTAAACTATTGCCCAGTTCACACTCCACCCACGTCTATTGAACAGTTGAAGAGGCTCATCCCTTGTTCCCTGTTTAGGATGTGGTTTCCGGCTTTCTCTTTTCCAGTCTTTTCACTTTTTTTTCGTTTTTTCAATTGGAGTAGATAGACTAAACTATCACCCGGTTCACACTCCATCCACGTCTATTTGAACAGGTGAAGAGGCTCATCCCTTGTTTTCTGTTTAGGATGTGGTTTCCGGCTTTCTCTTTTCCAGTCGTTTCACTTTTTTTTCGT
Source organism: Ascarosepion bandense (assembly GCA_037127315.1). Classification (NCBI taxonomy): domain Eukaryota; kingdom Metazoa; phylum Mollusca; class Cephalopoda; order Sepiida; family Sepiidae; genus Ascarosepion; species Ascarosepion bandense. The sequence goes on from JBBBDQ010000391.1 coordinate 2,971,173, forward strand.
TTTTTCAATTGGAGTAGATAGACTAAACTATCGCCCGGTTCACACTCCACCCTCGTCTATTTGAACAGGTGAAGAGGCTCATCCCTTGTTTTCTGTTTAGGATGCGGTTTCCGGTTTTCTCTTTTCCAATCTTCTCACTCTTACTGCGCATCAGTGGCGTTACCGCCTTGCTCGGTGTGATATGATTTTTAAAAAAAATTCTATGATATGGTTAGTTGGTCTACGAGAAAAATAGCAATTCACATCGCCAGTCTTTTGGATACTGCTAACATTTCTTCTTGGAATTTTCAATTCTCAACGTTCCAGTTATATTGTGAACGAATCTGCAGAGAATGCAAGAGATTTCGAAAGAGTTAGATGTGTCTATTGGTGACTGCGATGGTGTTTGGAGTGATTAATGAAAGCGGCATTATGTCTACATTGGCACTTGGCTTCAGACTCAACACAGGTGCATTGTGCAGGTCATGCTCCACTGTATCAAGTGTGTGGTTGCTGCAAAACGCTATATATGGCAACCGGACTGTGCACGATGCCACACAGAAGAATCCTGTAATGGCTTTCAGATAATTTCTGCGACAACGTCAGCCCTTACATCTGGCCACCTAACATAGATTATTGTGTGTAGAGCGCCGTTGCGAGTGACACCAAGAAATCAAAGTTGAACTGAAGCCGTGAATTATGCCAGTATTCAATAATTTAAACAAAGACAAAATCCATAAGAGGCGTTAGTTAAAACCAATGCGAATATTTTTAATTAAATTACATTTTTTTCATTTCGAGAAACTTGTTCAAATTTTTAAAAAAATGTTAATGTCACTGTTATTTTTTTTAAATTTGCTTAATTTAGACGACAATTTATTCATATATATATAAGAAAAATTAAGGCAGTCAAGTTATCTCATGGTGAATGGAAGTTTGGGCCTATTTCAGGCGAGCAATCATCAGTTTCTGTCTTTATTTAACAAAGGATTTTACACAAATGAGATTCACAAAGACCTAAAAAACACGAATGGAAATAACGGTCGCTTCCTTAAAAGAGAAAATTTGAGAAAATATACATCCGTCCGGAGAGTTATCCTACCACTGTATGTACAGGATACTCCTTTGGATTCTTCTATACCCACACTGCATGCTGATATATATATATATATATATATATATATATTGATTGATTGATCGTTCAATACTTAGTTTCTGAACATAATAGGGTTAGACCAGTACACATTTGTATTAAAAAGTGTTCGATACAATTATATTGTAGAACTTTTGAATATTATAGGCGATTTTTGATAAAAAAAATTAAAAATCGTTTGAAGACACCACTTATGGTAGAAACCTGGGTAGCGAAATAAATCGTTTAAAAATGAAAAAAAAAATATATATATATATATATATCTATATATCTATATATATATATATATATATATATATATATATATTTGTGTGCGTATCTCTCTATGTGTGTGTATCTATATAAATATATAAATGTGTGTGTGTCATATCTCCGTGTGTGGGTCTAAAAATCTGCTGTTACTCTTTGCCATGCTTGACTGCATTGTATTCATTGAGGCATTTTTTTAACTGATCGTTCATTCAGTAATGAATTATAACACTCTCAGATATTGGCGTTTGTATACATGATACATCACACACTATAAGCCTGGCTCCTTCTACCGAGCGCCCATAGCTCAGCGGTAGAATGGCCGACTGACGGTCGGGTTTCAATCCTGAGTTAAAAGCAATCGGGTGTCTAACATACTGATAAGTTGTGATACAGCAAAACAGATCTGTCATTAATATATATTAATGTCTACAATTTCATGGGTAATACATATTTCGATGATTGGCATTTATAAAGACAAAATTGTCGCTGGATTTGTTACAGTGCGTTTAAAATGCCTTCTCGCTGCGATATATTCACGGTAACACTTTGAAATCACTCATATATATATATATATATATATATATATATATATATATTAGAAAAATTTTTTTCATGGGTAATTCATATTTCACAGGCATACCAAAAAGTGTCGGTCTGGCGAGCACCAGGTTTGGCTGCGAAATATGTATTACCCATGAAAAAAAATTCTAATATATATATATATATATATATATATATATATATATATATATGGCTGCGAAATATGTATTACCCATGAAATTATAGAATATGTAAAAAAGTTTTCTAGATTATGTTCCTCTGTTAAATTAAATAATTAAATTTAGCATTGAGGTCTTTTGAGTTCGTCTCTATCGAAATTTATCTGATTTAAATACCAAATATTCTACGTTATATATTTATATGGCACAGTTCCCCTGATTTTATTTTTTCTATCCGTATAAGCACACGAGAAAACTTGAAAAATATGCGCAATACGACAGGTTTCGAAACTTGGTTTAACATTTCTTTAGTGCACATATTTGTAGACGAAAATCTGTTAAAGACTAGGCAGCGTCTATTCAAATATGGAATCTACTAAAAATGGCGCTTGTATAGATATATTGCTGAAAAGGTTATATATATATATATATATATATATATATATTTGTGTGTGTGTGTGTGTGTGTGTGTGTGTGCATAAATTTATATCTATCTAAACTTATTTATAAATGGAAATTTGTCTGTGTGTGTTTGTGTTTGTGTCTGCGTGTCCGTTACCTACAGACTCCGAAACGGCTGAACCGATTTTCTTGAAAATTTACACAATTGTACTATAAGCACCTGCAAGTGTTCTTAGCTAGGTTTTGTGTCCAGATACCCCCGATAAATATCGAAAATCGATAATCGAAAAAATCGGGTTATATAAGGAGTGGTCCGATTTTAATCAAATTTGATACACTCATAGACAAAGATAAAAGAAACGATATTCAGAAGTTTCAAGGTTGCAGTTCTTACAATAGTGTAGAAAATCGATAATATATATATACATTTTGAGCACTCTAGCTATTGGGCGCGTAATATGATATGCGCTAAAAAGACTGCCTTCTACCACCGAACACCCCGTGGCCCAGGGGTAGAGTCGCCGACTGACGCCAACGCCTGGGTTATGTAGCAATCAGAGTCTAACCTGATGAGCTGTAATACAGCAAAACAGATCTGTCTGCGGATGACAATGTATATATACATATATATATATATATATATATATATATATATATATATATATCAGGAAATCAAAGTCTGACTTCCATTCGTTCTTTCAGTCTACGGTTTCGCTTTGACTGGAAACTTTTTAGTCTTTCGTGCCAACGTCCAAAGAGTCTGAGATCTAGGACCATAAATTATTTTAAAGTTTTCATTGCACCCGATCAATGCCGGACTATACTGCTGGTATATATATATATATATATATATATATATATATATATACATAGTATCCTACATCTAAGGCAAACCTCAGGGTTTTATGCGTTATGCAATCATCAGTTTAAAATATGCACCTGATGATTGCATAACGCATGAAACCCCGAGTCGTGTCATAGATGTTGGATAATATATATATATATATATATATATATATATATATATATATATATTTATAATACATCTTTGTTCATACATTGAGCACTGTTTTATTAACACCTGAATAATACTACTATACATATGTGCAGCACTATAAGTTTATTTATTAATTTACGTCACTAAATAATGATATATATATATTTAGATACAAATAACTTTAGAAATATGCCAGAAATGACCTGTAACTTTGACAGATTTTATTATCATTCATTTCTCTATGTGCCCAAGTACTTTCAATCTCTTTCCGAGATCATCTTCAGATGTATGAGTTATGGTAACAAAATATAACCGCAAACTGTGTT
>JBBBDQ010000391.1:2980000-2982500 GCA_037127315.1 Ascarosepion bandense
TCCATTTTCCCCCCTTCCCTCCCGTTCCTTAATTTCTTTCTTTCCTCCTTCCCCTCACTAATACTGTCATTTATTTATTTGTTTGTAATCTTATGTTTATTATTATTATCTTTATTATGTTCCCTCCTCAATTTAAGAAAACGTTCATTCCGGCAGAAATTTTATGCCAGATGGAGGAAATATTGTAAACGAGTCTGAAGAGATGAGCTCTTTAAGCTCATTGAAATGAACTATAGTTTATAACTAATATGACGTGTTAAGTTTTCCTTTATAAACTCTCTCTCTCTCTCTCGCTCTCTCTCTCTCTCTATATATATATATATATATAAATATTGTGTGTATTTTGGCAGCATTTTTTCATTAATACAGGTTTCATTGAATAATATAGACAAGTTCTGTCTATTTATTTTGTGTAAGATCCGTTCGTATGATCTGATTAGCTTGATAGTGTTGTCATGGAAAGACGACAAGAAATCGCAATAATTGTTGATTTTTTTATCAGGTCTGAGCTTTCGGCTTACATAAGCCATCATCAGAGGATGAACATTTAATATATATATATAAATATATATATATATATATATATATATATCTTAGAGAGTTATTCTACCACTATATATATATATATATATATATATATATATATATTAAAATAAAATGTATATATTTCATTCTCATACCCACATACACACAAATGTGCACTTGGAAAGCAGTCCTACTCTAATAGATGATTCATTAAAAATGAGAGACAGGCTCCGTGACCATATTTTGTGTCAAGCACTTGCGGCTTACGCTATGTTCACCCACAAGTAAAAAGATTTTAAAAAACCTTCAAGAAGGAACGTATTTGTCAGTAATATCCCATACATATAAAGAACGTATTTGTCAGTAATATATATATATATATATATATATATATATATATATATATATATATATATATTTTATTAAATATATGTATATAATTTACTAAACCTAGGGTAGATGTGGCCCGTTTGAAGTACCCAGTGAGAATTGAACTCAAAATTCGTTCATAAATGTTCTAGCAAGATAATCCTGATAACAATTACACCACGTCTAAGAGTGCATACAACACACACACACACACACACACACACACACACACACGTGTGTGTGTGTGTGTGTGTTAATATATATATACTAGTGTTCCCCCAATCCAAGGCCCAAGAGCCGACTCAAAGTAGTCGTAACTGTGTGGACTTATTTAAGCGTAGAAAAGAACGAGTGTTAGGAGTATGTAACTGAAGCAGGCTTTTAGAAGAAACCAGAAACCCAATTTTAAACTGGAAACTCTAAGCCTCTATTACTGTTCAAGAAGAAATGTGAAACGGACGATAGGCGAAACTATTTTACTTTCGTTGTAACTTTCTGTGTCAAAATAATAGAAACGAATTCTGATTTATATGTTAACTTATGTATCGTATTATACTTTGAAATCTACCACGCACGATTCTTTTCTAAACTGTAAAAAAATCAATTTAGATTATTGGTTTGTTTAACGGCATATCAACTCTCTATGGGTCATTTAATGCCAAATTTTTAATTTTCTTGGGAGCTTTGATAGTATTAAAAATATGATGTTATTATGCTTTCACAATTGATTAAATGGTAGACGATACTCTACTTTTACGCATGTACATGCTTGTGTGGGCATAATTACAGGGGGCGCTGATATGTGTGTTTATGCTGTAGTTTTGTTGAAGTTATACTTAGCAATGCGGTTTGATTTCTATTTACGCTATTTACATTGTTCGGACTACCGTCCTCGTCTTCGCTACCATATTCACTTTCGGTCGTTGTACGCTCCGCCCCGCATCAAGTGATTACGAACCGAACTCCTTTTTTCGTGCACCGGTCATGCTTCTTTCGGATGTTTCCGTCGTAAAGCCCGTAACCTCAGGGAAAATAAAAAATCATATAAAGGGAACCTCCACCTCCCCGTTGGATGAAGTTGAAATCATAGACAGAGAACATCACTGGAAAGTTAGTAAACTTAAAGAATCAGGGCATATGCTAGGCCACAAAAATCTCTTAAACCGGACAAGCAAAGAAATGAATACAATATGGAACCAGTAATACGGAGTTATAGAGAAAAACAATAATAACAACAAAATATTGTAATAAGAGCTATGGTAAAAAGATTACGTTTACAAGTCACTAAAATTCATGCACTCAAGGACACGTGGCCTAGTGGATAAAATCGTTGGTTGAATCTCATGACTTAAAGAGTTGCGAGTTTAATACCTGGCTACAGTAGTATATACGTGGAAGGAAAAAATGGTTGTAAAAAAAGAAAGAGTTAAGCACATGAACATCAGCTAAAGCGATTTGGACCGAGCCAGTACTTAGCCCAAAGAAAAACCCGAGACGAGTAATCAATAACAAAAAAGCGCTCAATTTGCTTATTCTGCAAAGCAGAATAAGCAAATTATCACAGTAAGCCAACAAACCTACCAAGGTTTCACCTAAACGGATCTTC
>JBBBDQ010000391.1:2987500-2990000 GCA_037127315.1 Ascarosepion bandense
ACACACACACACACACACACACACACACACACACACACACACACACACTAACACAACACACTTATATATATTATTTAACATGCATCGGGAATGTAATATGGAGGAAGAGAATTCTGGTGCTTATTTTTGTAATTGTTTCAACAGACATCGTGTATATTTTTGACAGGCAATGTGCGTGATTGTATATCAATAATCTAGATGATATATGTGCATAGAAACCAAAGCCCAGAAAAAGTTACCAGAATTTTCATTTTTCCTCCATATTATATTTTTGATAAAGCGTAAATAAAAGCGAAACATGTTACATCGTTAAGCGTTTCCTATTTGTTCCTTATCATATATATATATATATATATATATATATATATATATATATTATTTTTAAATAGTATCGACATGAATAAGTTATATATATATATTATTTTTAAATTGTATCGACATGAATAAGATATATATATATACATTATTTTTAAATTGTATCGACATGAATAAGATATATATATATATTATTTTTAAATTGTATCGACATAAATAAGATATATATATATGTATTATTTTTAAATTGTATCGACATGAATAAGATATATATATATATATATTATTTTTAAATTGTATCGACATGAATAAGCTATATATATATATATATATATATATATATATTATAAATTTATATATATATATATTATTTTTAAATTGTATCAACATAAATAAGATATATATATATGTATTATTTTTAAATTGTATCGACATGAATAAGATATATATATATATATATTATTTTTAAATTGTATCGACATGAATAAGCTATATATATATATATATATATATATATATATATATATTATAAATTTATATATATATACATTATTTTTAAATTGTATCGACATGAATATATATATATATATATATATATATTATAAATTTATATATATATAAATATATATATATGTGAATGTGTATGTATATAATTATAAATATCAATATATATATATATACAATTTGTTATATATATTATATTATTTATATATTATATATGGGTGGTACCTATTTGATAGAGCTGACATATTCATATTCATATATGAATAAATATATATATATATCTATATGAATATATCTATATGAATATATATATATATATATATATATATATATATATATATATTTATAATTTTTTATATTAATTTTGACAGATGCCTTTCCATCTGCAGATTTGCTTGTATGTATAAATAACATTTTGCACTCACGCTAGCATAGATATATATGTGTGTGTATATGTGTGTGTGTGTGTGTGAGAGAGAGAGAGAGAGAGAGAAAGGATGTAAATTTTCTAACATTTAAACTTTCTGTTTTATTTTTACATACTTTACTTTATTTAATTTACTTACCTTTTCTATTGCAAGCATCTTTGTCAGAATTATTTTATGATCTAGAATTGCCTGTTTTCCTAGATAATATTAAATTCAGTTTGTATTACTTGAAAACTATTTACTCATAATTTACTTTAAATTACTTTTATTTTATATTTTATCAAAATTTATGTATACTTTCATATATATATATATTTGTGTGTGTGTGTGTGTATTATGTGTGTGCGAGTGCTTATTTGTTCCTTTCGACGATTTCATAGATGACATGCTTACCTCCAGAAAATTACCTACTTCTGATGACACCCACCACCAGATATACGGTATTTGTGACAACGACTCGAAAAGATGTTTCTTAGCATCGGATGACCGAATTGGAAAGTGTTCGAACCTCACTTTAGACTATTCTGCTCATTGCGCAAATTAACAAATGAGAAATTAGTTACTTTTATCGATATCTTCTCCGATGCATAGGATCGATCTTTTTACCTCTCACCACAAAATTTGCGCATGAACATGAAGATATTTTCCTTAATTGTAATTTGCAGTTCTCTCATATAAAAGAAGTGAAATCAAGAATAAAATTGGTCTCCTAAATGACGATGTACAATGAAAGATGGTTCTATTTAGAACAGACAAACATGCTTTTTCAGCAGTTTTGGATTACCCAAAATCCAATCATTAAATATTTTTTCTATGTGTTGGTGTGCTGAAAAAAAACCAAAAAAAAACAAATTTAACTTCATATATACACTACCGGCCATAATTATTAGATCACACCATTTTTTTAAAGTAATTATGTATTTCATACTATTTTTTGTATTTATTGCCAAGTGGATAATTCTAAATGAAAATAGAATGATTCTTTTGTTAATATTGCACAATAACATGTGCATCAAATGTTCTGGTGTCCAGTTTTTGTACTCTCTTCCCCATGCTAGTCTCTTTTTATTGGCTGGCCGAAGCAAAGGCTTCCTGGTTGCTTTGTAAAATTTTGCAAAATAATAACAAAAGTTCCAGTCGATTTTCATTTAGAATTATCCACTTGGCAATAAACAACAAAAACAGTATGAAATACGTCATTTTTTAAAGAATTGGGGTGGCCTAATAATTATAGCCAGTAGCATATATATATA
>JBBBDQ010000391.1:2992500-3017500 GCA_037127315.1 Ascarosepion bandense
GCGTACGGACGGGCTCAGGGACAAATATTCCCCAGGCCCCTCAACCGCCGGTTGAGCTGGTCCCAGTGACGAGCACCTGGTCCACCCCTCTGCTGCAATGGGGTGGTGCAGCCGCGGGACACTTTTCCTGGGACCGGGCATCTATTCTGTGTAATTTTCCTCACTTACGACCCTGCCCTCGCGGACGGAGCCACAACTGACAACTTCGAGGACAGAGACGCAATTGAGAAATAATTCGGTACCCATCCGACACAAAAATGACTTTATCCGACATTAAAGATTTTTATCGTATATTGTAAATATCAGCTCTATATAGCATTTGCAGATACACATGTGAAATTTAGTCATCTCTTATTTTTACATTTAAGTAAAACGTGGTTGCGAAGTGTTTGCATCTCTCCCAGCAGCCCCGAGAATAGGTGTATATAAATATTTGAAAAATAATTTAAAATGTTTGAAAGAATTTTTTATGATTAAAATGAGTGCTCAATTAGAACAGACAGCGTGTGTTCTGCGTTCGTAACGAGGTTTTAATTGCAACACGCGTGTCATTTGATCTGAAGGCAAGATTTTAGTTTTTAGAAATTAGTTACTGCATTTTCTGTAAAAACAGCGTACGGATCCTCATAGTGTGACATTTTGATATTGGCAAATGAAGGTCCTGGATGATCGAAATTTACGATATTCGTTAGCATCTTTCGTGTACTATTCGATTTCAATACTAGATTTTACGCTGCGACTATAAAGTCCTCTTCTCACGATTTATATTCGACATATTGTCTGCGGAAAGAAATAAAATAATTCATATTTCGTCACACACACTTATGTGTACGAGTAAACACATACATACTTTAAAACTTCAAATACACGGTTCAGTTTTAAGTGTAGAGATTAAATTCATTTTTTTTTAATGTAACCATTTATTTATATAGTGATTACATTTTTATCGCATCTACGATTTTCTTGTCATAAATTTAATCTAATTAAACACTATTTTTGTAAAACTATTTTGAAAAAAAATAGATTCATAAATAATTTTCTCCAGAAAGACGAAATAATATACTTATATTTGACTCTCTATGTGCCTATCTTGCTAGCTATCAAACAATATGTACTGATTAAATATAAACTATGTGACTTTATCCCACAATCGAGCAATAAATAGCTATCTATCTAGATATTCAGTAATAATCATGAATTAAACAATAAAATTATGATGCATGCCTGTCTGTCTTCTAGTCTACCTGACTGGCTGGCTATCTATCTATCTATCTATCTATCTATCTATCTATCTATCTATCTATCTATCCCAGTCTTTTCATATCTACCTATCTATCTATCTATCTATCTACCTATCTATCTATCCCAGTCTTTTCATATCTATCTATCTATCTATCTATCTATCTATCTATCTATCTATCTACCTATCTATCTATCCCAGTCTTTTCATATCTATCTATCTATCTATCTATCTATCTATCTATCTATCTATCCCAGTCTTTTCATATCTATCTATCTATCTATCTATCTATCTATCTATCCCAGTCTTTTCATATCTATCTATCTATCTATCTATCTATCTATCTATCTATCCCAGTCTTTTCATATCTATCTATCTATCTATCTATCTATCTATCTATCTATCTATCTATCTATCTATCTATCTATCTATCCCAGTCTTTTCATATCTATCTATCTATCTATCTATCTATCTAATCTATCTATCTATCTATCTATCCCAGTCTTTTCATATCTATCTATCTATCTATCTATCTATCTATCTATCTATCCCAGTCTTTTCATATCTATCTATCTATCTATCTATCTATCTATCTATCTATCTATCTATCCCAGTCTTTTCATATCTATCTATCTATCTATCTATCTATCTATCTATCTATCTATCTATCTATCTATCCCAGTCTTTTCATATCTATCTATCTATCTATCTATCTATCTATCTATCCCAGTCTTTTCATATCTATCTATCTATCCCAGTCTTTTCATATCTATCTATCCCAGTCTTTTCATATCTATCTATCTATCTATCTATCTATCTATCTATCTATCTATCTATCTATCTATCCCAGTCTTTTCATATCTATCTATCTATCTATCTATCCCAGTCTTTTTCATATCTATCTATCTATCTATCTATCTATCTATCTATCTATCTATCTATCCCAGTCTTTTTCATATCTATCTATCTATCTATCTATCTATCTATCTATCTATCCCAGTCTTTTCATATCTATCTATCTATCTATCTATCTATCTATCTATCTATCTATCCCAGTCTTTTCATATCTATCTATCTATCTATCTATCTATCTATCTATCTATCCCAGTCTTTTCATATCTATCTATCTATCTATCTATCTATCTATCTATCTATCTATCTATCTATCCCAGTCTTTTCATATCTATCTATCTATCTATCTATCTATCTATCTATCTATCTACCTATCCCAGTCTTTTCATATCTATCTATCTATCTCAGTCTTTTCATATCTATCTATCTATCTATCTATCTATCTATCTATCCCAGTCTTTTCATATCTATCTATCTATCCCAGTCTTTTCATATCTATCTATCTATCTCAGTCTTTTCATATCTATCTATCTATCTCAGTCTTTTCATATCTATCTATCTATCTCAGTCTTTTCATATCTATCTATCTATCTATCTATCTATCTATCTATCTCAGTCTTTTCATATCTATCTATCTCAGTCTTTTCATATCTATCTATCTATGTATCTATCTATCTATCTATCTATCCCAGTCTTTTCATATCTATCTATCTCAGTCTTTTCATATCTATCTATCTATCTATCTATCTATCTATCTATCTATCTATCTATCCCAGTCTTTTCATATCTATCTATCTTTCTATCTATCTATCTATCTATCCAGTCTTTTCATATCTATCTATCTATCTATCTATCTATCTATCCCAGTCTTTTTCATATCTATCTATCTATCTATCTATCTATCTATCTATCTATCTATCTATCTATCTATCTATCTATCTAAACGTGCCTGCTCCATACATAAAATCATTTCCAAAATAAACACGTAAGCTATACCTTGTAAACAGTACTTCACATAATCAAAACTATTGGTATATTTTTTTCCTTTGACTGTTTCAATGAGCTTCCTTCTTTACTTTTTTTTTAGTGAGCTCTTTTAAGCGAATATTAATTTTACCCAAATATTTTTTGTTTGTTTACATTTTTTAATTCTATTATTTCTTCGAAAAACGGAAGAAATTCCCCCAATGAAATAAAAACTGAAGAAATACCCCCAATAAAATAAAAAAGAAGAAATACCCCAATAAAATAAAAAAGAAGAAATACCCCCAATAAAATGTCATAAACGATAATGACCTTATTTTAGTTTGCTTAACATTAATAACAGTTTGTTGTGCAAAGATTTGTCGTGCCAAAATGCAGTTCATATTGAAACGCACCTTCAACACAAAGAAAAACATCATGAGCAGATAATTAGCCTTCAACACATTTTTTAGCGTGTGTGTGTTGTTTTATGTGTGTGTGTGTGTGTGTGTGTGTGTGTGTGTGTGTGTGTGTCTTTTGTTTGTGCTTCTTGTTTTTTTGCTTGTATATGTGTGTGTGTGTTGCTTAGTGTGTCTGTTTTTAGTGCGCGTGTTGTTGTTGTGTGTGTGTGTGTGTGTGTGTGTGTGTTTTGTTTGTGCGTCTTGTTTTTTGCTTGTATATGTGTGTGTGTGTGCGTTGCTTAGTGTGTCTGGTTTTTGTGTGCGCGTGTTATTTTGTGTGGGTGTGTTTGTGAATGTGTGTGTGTGTGTGTGTGTGTGTGTGTGTGTGTGTGTGTGTGTGTGTGTGTGTGCTTAGTTTGTGCGTCTAGTTTTTTGCTTATATATGTGTGTGTGTGTGTTGTTTAGTGTGTCTGGTTTTTGTGTGCGCGTGTTGTTTTGTGTATGTGAGTTTTCTGTATACTGTTGATTTTTGTGTGTGCGTATTATTGATGTTTTGTGTGTGTGGGTTTAGTGCGTATTGTTGTTGTTATTTCGTGTGTGTGTGTGTGCGTGCGTGAGTGTGTTTGTTATTTTATGTGTGTGGACGTGTTCTTTTGTGTTGGTGTGTTCGTGAATTGCTTTTTGTATGTTGTTTTGTTTGTGTATGTGTCTTGTTTTTGTGTGCATTGTTAATTTGTGTGTGTGTGTGTGTGTGTGTGTGTGTGTGTGTGTGTGTGTGTGTGTGTGTGTGTGTGCATCAGTCCTGAGTCAATATTGCGAAGTTATGTATTCATATATTATTATATTTACCTGGTGGATGAATTAGCTTTCTCCTCCGCATTTTGATGATGAATATCAACAAGTGACTACTACTTCTAACGCTAGCACTCTTGAATATGACTTTTGGTATAAACCATAAGAATTCAGGTCCATAGCGTTGAGGTTCATAATTTTAGCTTGATGACGAAAATCATAGACTTCGAAATGTGACGAATTGCATTCATAAACTAAATCTAACAATATTCCAATATTTTTTTTTATCGCTTCGAGCTTATCGCAATTCGTTAAAAGTCAGTCAGTCAGTTAGTTAAGTGCCATACGTGATACACGCTTGGGTGATCATGTCTCGAAAGAGACATGACTGACTGGGCAGAAGATTATCTCGCTGTAGGTTGCCATTGCTTTCTGCGGTAGACTGGTTGCCGACCAAGGCTATAGAACCTAATCTGTCCTATTATTTAACACATAACTGGAGGGAAGAGAGGGATTAATACCTTTCCCAAGGGTATTTGCGCGTAAGTGAATGCAATGAATTTGGCTGGAATTCGAACTCGGCTCCCCGATTTCTCGTTCCGAGCCGATATCCAATGCACCACAACGCAATTAGTTAAAAGTAATCGGTTTAAATAAGTTGACTCTGGTTCGAACTAGCTTTCAACTGCATAGAGGTGCTATGAAAGTTCCCCACCTCTACTTATTCATAATTGTCGTAGTTAATATCTCTAACAGTTAAAAAAAAAACTGTCATGTGGTTGAACCTCATTAAACCGAAATTCATTGATTCGAAATTAAATTTTTGATTCTCATGCAAACGATAAATATTCAGTCAAATTTGCATTTTATTAAAATGTAGGCTTCGATACTTGTGTAATTGTCAGTCATTAGATTCAGATATGTTTCTCAGATATTCCGGATTAGTGAATTAACAGTTATTCCGGATTAATGAGATATAACTTCTACAAGGATTGCCATGAAGTGTTTCCGATGAGATGGTCGGCCAGCAGTGGCTGCTGCATTTTCTAAAGCTTATAACGCCGAGCTGACCGAGATGAACGAAGGCTGATTTCAAAGGCGTTTAAGAGCTTTCCGAGTAAGTTATGTCAGTTTCTGTCTTCTTGGTGACAGAATTAGATATTTTGATCTGTTGTTTTTGATCTGCTTGAAAATTAGATGAAGTAAATAATTATTTTATTGATTTCTTTCATAACAAATCTGGTGCAAGGCCAATCAAATCATCGATCTTTCCGAAAAAAAAAAATAATCTTATGGTTTTGTTAAGTAAGTACTTATGGGTACATCTGAAATATATTAACTTACTTGTTGGGATTTTTTTTTTTCTGTATAATTCTGTTTCCTAATTTTGCACATCATGAGTAAAAACTGTTCAGTTTTTATACTGGGCCATTTGTTTTAATGAATTTTATGTATTTGAATTTTTACTTGTGGTTTCTTTATACTTTTTATAATTTTGCACAAACATTTCCACAGAATTTTAAATATCACACAATTTTGTGAGAAAAAAATGCGTTTATGTAAAACGTACAAAAATGTATGAACAAAATTCAACTATGCATTCTAAAATAGGTATTTATATACAATATCTCTCTATATCATTGCATATTATGCGATTGTATCATTGTAGATTATTTTCACAAAGTCGGTTATTTTAGTTTCAGCTTTGTATTGATAATTCTAGCGATTAAATTTTGATTACTTCAATAGACATTTACTTAACGTATGGACAACTTTAACTTTAGTTTTTAACGTAGAAAGACTGACAAGTGCTTTCATTCTATTTCAACTATGCACAGCAATATATATATATATATATATATATATATATTCTTACATTGTCAAAATTGTTCTTGTAGAAACAGATTATATACGAGTCTCTTTTTACTTTAGCTTGTGCGCGCAGGTTTGCGTGTGTGTGTGTGAATTAGAACCCAAGACACTTGTATATGTTCTTTCTAATATCGACGTATTTTTTTAAAAAATGTCTTAATTGCATAGAAGTGTCGCCTGACGAACATAAATTTAATGTAATTTACGATTCTGACTGGAATTTATTCACACTCGCTCTCTCCATTACATCTTAAAAAATACACTGAAGCGTTTACATAATTTAATTTAAATGGATACCTTTAAATTGGCAATCATATTCTTGTATATAAGCCGAGAAGTAATTAAACTAATACATATTATATATTATGCAGTAACCCTTTGATAACGAAGACATAATAACATTGTTATATCATTTTACATACGTCTTTTATATCTCAGATATTTATTTTCCTCATATTTTTCGAAAATTGTATTAAAGCCTGAAACTATCACTATGAAAATTTTAACCCTATGTCAAAACAGCCTGTATCTATAAACACTCTCTTTCAGATATTGAGCAAATTTCTGCTATAGCTCATTTCATTTTGCGATGGTTAAATTATGACCATTTTATATTTTTAATTTTACACAGTATAGTAGAGTCAGTTGGGTACCGTCTGTGAGAAAAATAGCACCATGACGCAATTCCCTTCACTAAAAATTTGGAAACACTATGCAGTACTGCTTGGCATTCGCACTGGAAGCTCCAATACGAACATTTCAGAGTGTTTGGGTATCAATCTAAAAACAGTGCAAAGGATTCGGAATGAGTTGGATGAGTCTCATCGTGATTACGAAGGTGTTTGGAGTGATCACTAGTGATGACGACGTTATCTCTCCATTCATCTTCCCACGGGGCTTTAGACTTAACACGGAAGACTACATCAAGTACCTTGAGAAAGTTACAGCTGCCCTAATCAAGAGGGTGACTACTGGAAGACCCAACAGGACTCTGCAACAGGACTCTGCACAAGCATGGAAACCCAGTCATCGCTGTCAGACCATATCACCCCTTACAGCAAGACACTTAACCCCTCCAGACTGCAATTCCCTTAATTATTATGGGTGGGGCGCAGTTGAGCGAGGGACCAGAAAAAAGAAAACCTCCTGGTAGCACCAAAGATGAACTAAAGACAAAAATTATGGTAGTAGTCACCAGTTTAAACAAGGAGACTGTCCATAAGAGTTATAGGAGATTCCAACGTCGTCTAGAGGCTGTGGTTGAAGTTAATGGAAATTTTATTGAATAAATTTAGTCTTTAGTATTTAAAAATATTTTTGTGTTATAATTTGGTAATATATCTATTAAAATGAGATGTCAGTGTTATTTTCATTTGCGTAGTTTAAACGGCACTTATTCCATCGCATTTGATAATATATATATATGTGTGTGTGTTTAATGTTTGTTGTATTTATAGGTAAAAAAGATCAATAACAGAAATAGTATATAAATATAAATGCGATCACTAAGATCAACACCGTGTAGCTTATACACTACCGGCCATAATTATTAGGCCACCTCTGTTTAAAAAAAAAAGAAGCTATATTTCATACTATTTTTTAATATCTATTGCGAAGTGAATATTTGTAAAGGAAAACAGAATGGTGCTTTTTTTTAATACTGCACAATAACATGTGCATCAAAGGAATTTATAAATATTTAATAATTACCTATTATTGCAGTTTCATCAATGAAAGAATGAAGAAAATTTAGGGTGATTCGGACGAGTTCATCTTTGCTTTCTTCCCTTGTAATATTTTGAAAAAAAATTAAAACAAAAGAACCATTCTATTTTCATTTAGAATTATCCACTTGGCAATAAATACAAACAATAGTATGAAATAATCATTTCTTTTAAAAAACTGTGGTGACCTTATAATTATGGCCGGTAGTATATACATATATATATATATAACTTTTAGCACTTTATACGTTATATGTGGAAAAGGAGGAAAGAGACTGATTTTGATAAAACCCGAAACACTTGTGGCTATGAGAAATGAATGTCAGTCAAGGCCCGTTAATGTTGATTCATAAATGCCATTTGCTAAGTAGGTAACAATTATTGATTTCAACTGATGAGAAGACGGATTTATTTTAACCTCGTACATTCTCTTGCTTGTAAATTTATTCTTACAAAACGGATCAAATAACCGCCATAAAAAGACTATGAAGAAAACTAAGTATAATGAATTTACAAACAATTTTTAAAAAATTTGGTTTTATTTTTAATGTTTTTTTTTTAATTTGACTTCAAATTTGTTACAGTATTACAAGAAATATTCCATGTACTTCTTTGCTTCAGAATTTGAAAACAAACTATAAAATAGATTTAATATTAGTATAATTTTTTCATCACTGTTTCTAAAATACTTTCTCCATGCTTCTACAAAGGATTTTAATATCGTCACGCTTAATTTCTGTTCTACTAAAATTGATAAAAACATTTTATGGCTGTTTAATTATTTATATATTGTTTGGAGTTATCAGTCATTTTTATTTTTCTGGCTTTTTCACAGAAATAAACAAAATGTCTATTCTTTTCATTCACTTATTTTAGAATAATCTCCAAATTGTTTCACGGTAATGGCTTGCTGTGAAAGCTTTGAAAAAAATATTGTTCTCTGTTGACTTCCACCTTCTGATGCAGCAATGTTCCTGTAGACGAATGTATGTGTGTATGAGTATACCCATTCCTATACACCTGTGATACAGGTAGATAGGCTAATCAAAGAAATAGACAAAGAGGTGACAAAGATTTTGAAAGAAACTTACCTAAGAAATAGAAACAAACCTTAATAATAAAGCAGGTAATGTCAGAATATACGGAAATTCAAGTTACGTTTACACACACACACACACACACACACACACACACACACACACACACACACACTATAGATAGATAGATAGATAGATTGTGGAAATTTCTACGGAATGGCAAATATACAAGACATGTCAAAAAAAATTTCGTTATCATTCTCTTGCTCGCTCGCTCTTTCTATCTCCCTCTCTCTCTCTCCCTCTCTCTCTCTCTCTCTCTCTCTATATATATATATATATATAAGCACACGAGCAACCATCTTTTTTTTTTCTCTATTTTCTGTGTATAGGCGTCTTCAATTAATTAAAAAGGTTTCAAATAACGTTTCTTCTCTGAAGAAATGCAATGGAATCATACCTGTCGAAGAATTAAAGAATAAAAGTCGGCTGTTTTTCAAATGAAAATCATTTTTTTTTTCAGTAAGCGATTCCTTACTTTTGCATAAATAACGACCGCTTTCATTTTTTCTTCAAAAAATAAAATGACGCTTGGTAAATAAAGAGGAATTTACATATCGCCGTGTAGACATTCCAATCATTCAGTCAGTAATTTTTCTTGTGTTTTTAATACACAAAAAACTAAGCATCAAGCGTGCGTATATCCACCTCCATGATATCTAGTTTTCTTTCAGAAGTTCTCGGTGTAAAATACACGATTTTGTGCACCCAGATAGAAACATGACATAGATATAATCGACGAAATAATTAAAATGTTTTTATGAAGTTTGTGAAACTGAATTTGCATTTACTTATAAATAAGAAAATTAAATTCTCAAGATGTATTGTATGTAGAAAATATAATTTTTGCGTTTGTGCGAGACTTGTAAGTAAACGTGATATCATGTAAATGACAGAGAAATAAGTATCCTAAATAACTGAAATGCATATTGATTGACCAACCAATTTTACTTTCTGCTGTAATTGTGACAAGTTATACAACCATAAAAATACATCCCATAATATTATCAGAAGCACTTTCAGTTTGAAAATACGTTTTGTTTGTTTACGTTGTGACAAATACAAACATTAAGATACAATAATTTATATATCATTATACTTCAGTTTCCCCAATATTATATATATATATATATATATATATATATATATAAAGAGAATGTTGAAAAAGTTTTCAGTTCAACCAAGTCGACACAAGGTAAGGATGTTTGAGTAATTGCTCAAGTGTTGGAAAATGTGTCCAGACGATAATTACTCAGCATCCCCTTATTATATATATATATATATATATATATATATATATATATATATGAATACCTTTAATGCACAAGCGTGCGTATATAATACGGTCATTTCTATGTAGGTGCATCACGACAGATTTCTAAATATGTATGTGCGCGCATCTAACTCTCTCTAGCAATTATGAAATTATTATGTCATTTTAAAAAATTTTCTAGCCCTCTTAGCCTCTATAATACATACAGTAAAACGCCTTACACATGCATAGACCCAACCACACACACACAATATATATATATATATATATATATATATATATATGGGGGGGGGGATTCGGCTGTGTGTCTGTATCTGTGTGCATATAAGTTTTGTGAACTTACATTAGCTTTTTCCAAACTACTATGCTACTACTTCGAGTTGAGCAGTGTTCGTTATTTTTTTTTTACAACAAGAATTGAAGAACTCCAAAACTCAGAGGGGCGTTCTTAACCCTCACTACGTTGTTTTACCTCCTACTGTCACCAAGCGGGCTGCTACTGCTACTACGACCACGCTTTAATCCTCTACTCCTACTCCCACTATCAGAGACAGCAGCAGCAACCACACCACGATTCATTCAGTTTTACTCCTCCTCCTCCTCCTGTTTTTTTTTTCTCTCCTCCTGTTGTCGTCAAAACTCCTATTACCACCACCCTTTACTACTACGACTATTACCAGCGAGCGACAGACAGACAGTCTTTACAGAATCGGACAGAACAGACAAAAACGCACACATACATACACGTTTAACCAAAGTCGCCCTGCCTGACTGGCTTCGGGTAACAACTCGTCGTCAGAAACCTAGGCCCCCCCCATTATACACACACACACAACTTTTTTTGTGCCGAACACCGTTACATTTCTACGAGACCGGGAACATTCGGAGATTTTTACTCTACCATAGTTAATCTACCACCGATTGTAATTTATTTATTCAAACAAAAAAAAAAAAAAATTCAACTTTATTCTTTTTTTTTTTTTTTTTAAATGAAAAACAAGAAGGGGAAAAGCGCCTAAAGGACGCAAAACCAATGTTTCTTTACTTTTTTTCTTTTTTTTTTTTCAAAGAAATCCTGATGTTCGCTTGGTAAGAATTGATCATTAATTATAAGATCTTTCTTCGTTTGTCTTTCAAAAAAAAAAAAAAAGAAAAAAAAAGAAAAAAAGAGGAACAACACAAAAAGGAAAAAAAAAAGATAAAATTACAAACCCATCAAAATTGGGCTTGGTAGTGAATCACGGCGATACTATCACCAAACAGGCACCCTGGCTATAGCCAAGAAAAGTATGGTGCAATGTGCTGGGTGCGATCGGCCCATACTTGATCGCTTCCTACTCAATGTATTGGACCGGGCTTGGCACGCCAAGTGCGTACAGTGCTACGATTGTAAATGTAACCTCACAGAAAAATGTTTCTCTCGTGAAGGGAGGCTATACTGCAGGACGGATTTCTTTAGGTAAGTAACGTAAAAAAAATAAATAATAAACACAAACATACTGTGAAATTTGTCTACATACACACGTGAGAAAACGCTAGTCGCAAACACACTTTCCTGCAACCTCTCATTGATCCAACAAATGTTTTAATGTATATTCGCAAAGTGGCTGAAAGTATTTGTTTCTAAAAAAAAAAAAAAAAAAAAAAAAAAATATCGCGTGGTATATATATATATTTTCCGCAATTAATATTCCAACAGTTTGTTGCATTGCAGGCATTATGAATTTGTAATGTTTAACTCTGTTCATTGCTGTTAAACGTTCTTAAAAAATAAGCGTAAATTAATTACTACTGCCTTTTAAACTTCTCTACGCATTCTGTTTATTTTTTATTCAATCGCTATATTTCATTTACATATTATATTACAACCTATTAACAATTTTAGTTCGAGCTTACTGCTACATTTTTTTCTTCAAATCATTTTTTGTTTATTCTGGTTTCATATAGATGAATTTATAAAAAGTGTATAAATATCTAAAAGTATTTAAAATCCTTTTAAAATTCCATACTATGTATGAATTCATAAACTTGTTACCATACCCCGCGTGTTTTCAAACATATTTACGAATGCTTAGCAGCGTATTCATAAATGCGTTCTAAAATGTTTTATTTTGTTTTTAGTACAAAATTATCATATATACCGGAAAGTTTGTTATTAAAATCAAGCCTGGTTTCTAGTAGCAGAATAATGATTATTTGAAGTGAAGGTTTTAGATACACATTTTTAATGTGTTTTTCCATCACACAACCTAAATAAACAAAAATTTTGTAGATTTCAAGTCTCCTTTTATTTTTCTAGCATTTTAAAAACTCCTCCAAGAACAAATATTAATGTTCAAAGACTAATAATAACGAATTAAGTTTCCATTTAAATTCAGAGTAGCCTGTGCTTTTCAATACTAATTTAATCAAGTGATTGTATATTAATAATTGCGTGATTTTTTTTTTAGGAGACATTGTTGAAACGATTTTCCAATTTATCGACTTCTTCAGCTCGAGTCGGCTAATGTTTTTCTCGGTCATTATCATGCTGTTGACATTTTGACTAAAAAAAAACTTATGAATCTTTAAACACTCGTGAACAGCAATCATATTTATAAACTCAACCGGAATTTTGTGTGTTAAATTAGATGTGTATTTATATAAGAATTTAAACGTTTTTGTAGCTTCAAGCGAAAAAACGAAATGACTATATAAGTGTTTTTTTATTTTATGATATGCGTATATACGTATATAAACAGAAGCATATTTTATAGTTTTTCATATTTATTTCCTTCTTAATAGTTTCTTATCCACCCCACCATTTCTGTTGTAAACAAATAAAATCATAAACAAAAACATTAACACTGAAAAAAGTCCGTAGGTGTTCATTCTTTGCCTAAAGAAATGACCTTATTTTTAAACACATCAAATTTACTTGCCTTTTTTCTTTTAGCTATACTCGCAAGTTGCGATTACAAACCTTTAATTTGGACGGGGAACTTTCCCACGTGCATTCATTTTTATCCTCAACTGAATTTGATAGACTACACATGTAAATAAGAAATTCATAGTAACGTTGATCACATGATCAGTTTGTTGATCGTGATATTTCTTGCATAGGTCTGTATGTTTTTATTTGTGAATACATAATCACCACAGAATTAATTACATTAATTTATTTAAAAAAGACAAATTACTCAATTATACTTATTTATTAGAAATATATCTCTTTCGATAATATTCTTATTCACAGATAACAATAAACTTAACTGCGGAAAAGACGACGCATACAAATTAAATCAAACAATTGTTTCACAATAATAAATTATGACAAGTTTTTAGAGAAAATTGGCATTTTTTTTATGTTTTTTAATTTCTCAGATAGGAATTTCTGTAATTTCTCGGATATCTATTTAAAAATATACATTTTACAACGCAGGCCATTGCTTGTTTTATTTTTTACGATATTTTTAAGTATGTAAAAATAATATCTAAATCTTAAATAAAGTTTAAAAACATTTCCAAAGAACAATATACACACACATGTATATATATATATAAATATAAGTTTGTGTGCGTCCTTCTTATGAACACTATTGCGTCAGGGTGTAATTTTTCTGTTATGTCTTTTGATCTGATTTCTTATATGTTCTTACTAAGGTTATGTTTCTGTTCTTGGTGTCCTTAGTCACCAGTATTTTCAAAAAAATTTACTCAAATCTATTTAGGTAGAAACGTTACAATCTTAAATTTGATAATTTCACATTTGTCGGCATCAGGTGTAATGAATTAAAATTAATTTTTATAAAACACTTGACACAAAGCTACTGAAATTTACCTTGAATGATAGATAATAGCAAAATGTGATTTAAATCTGAATGTGCAAAAATTTTAAGTTTTCTTTAGTTAGTATTTTGATCATCATATTGAGTTGATTTAGAAAACTCGAAGGTATCCAAAGGACAAGAGAAATTAGTTTAATATTTGTAAAAAATATTCTTTTTTAGTATTTAGTACAATAAATAAACAGAAACGAA
The DNA here is from genome assembly GCA_037127315.1 of Ascarosepion bandense. NCBI lineage: Eukaryota > Metazoa > Mollusca > Cephalopoda > Sepiida > Sepiidae > Ascarosepion > Ascarosepion bandense. The sequence goes on from JBBBDQ010000391.1 coordinate 3,006,734, forward strand.
ATGCAGTCCTCATTGTTTCAGCATGATTTGTGAATTAATTTTTTATTTCAAATTTTGGAGAAATAAAACAAAAATGTTTTATAAAAGAAATGATTAGATATTATTCATCAAACAATGTTTTCATACCTGTTACTTAAAAATAAGAAAACAATCACTTCACATATCTATACACACACACACACACCGTATATATATATATATATATATATATATATATATATATATTTTATTTCATTTTGAAATGTGGTAGTTGCCGAAGAGATGTGAAATCTCTCTTAGGGATTATGTTGAAATGATCATTCAACAGTTTTGTTTGAACATCGAAATATATTTTATATATATATATATATATATATATATATATATATTGCAATAGGTTATCCAGAATGTTATTAAAAATACCTTATTCGAAAATCAATAAAATATTGTCGATTCGTTTTAATCAAACTTCTTTGGATGAATACTTGCTTCATATATATATATATATATATATATATATAATCTTTTTTCTCTTAATATCTGACGAAGCTTTAATAAAAGTGAAAAATGTGAGACTGATGTACGTTTCCTTTGCGTTCTTTAATTTACCATCCTGTCAGATTCTGATGCATATTTGATTTGCATTTGAGATTGGAATGTTATTTAAGAGTAATTCTATAAATGTTGACATGAACGAGACGTTTATAAATGAATATAGATTAGTGTAAATGTAAAAAAATTAACATAGTATTATAGATAAGGCTTGTCATTTTTGCATATCTTCAGTAATGTATTAACATTTAAAATTGGCTCATAAGGGCATGCTAAATAACTTATAAAATGTCTCTGAGAAGCGATAAGGGAATATTAAATTAGCATATATAGATAAGTTGAAGCAATTGTGTGGGCACCCAGGTATTCTTATAACTATTTTTTAAATAATTAAAGAAAACAGTACATCTGTTTTTTGAATAACAATTTCTATGATGAATAGGCTTGTTCAAAGATTAGAATGGTTAAAACGTTTTACAATATCATCATTGCTCATTTTGAATGGTTTTATTTTGTGTAAGGTAAAATGTCTTTTGGAGATATTGCAATCCAGATGGTGAAGCTATATATATATATATATATATATATATATATATATATATATATATTCTTGTCTGCAAAAACAACAGAATATTTTTTTCTTTTCAAATAAAAATATATTGCAGGGGAATTATACGACTATTGCGCACGCACACAAACATACACATATATATATATATATATATATATATATATATATGATTTGAATAGGTAAGAAGGCATTTGGTTTTCTTAAGGAACCTTTCGGCCTAACACGTATTCAGAAAATACTGTGTTGACAAAGTTAACTGACGTAAAAAGAAGACTAACTACTCAAACATATTAAATAATGGGGGGGGGGGGTAAATTTATATATATATATATATATATATAGGTACACACTGATATATAAATATTTATCAGGTGTTTATCGAACAGTGTTCTAAAAAATAATATACACCTGATAACTGCGTAGTGCATGAAACTCTGAGTCGTGCTTTTGATGTAGGAAAATTACACACACACACACACATATATATATATATATATATATATATATTTATTTATAGTGTGAGATACTCATATTGAATGAATAGTTACATAGTCTAATATACAATCATAGATTGAATTTTTTCTTTTGAAATGATATTCAATCTGTGAGAAAGAGCCGAATTAGGGGCATGCCCAAGAGTGAAGAATATGCCTTACATAAATAGAAAAATAAAAATATATATTAACCACATGGATCACTTTAAAAGAGAAATATATTCTGTCTATAATCAAGCATATTTTTATGAAATCAAACGCATTTTGACGAAAGTAATAGCAACATGAGTCTATGAATACACAAGTATTACTTTAGTATGTCAGAAATATATTCTGATAAAAATTTCGATGCAATAGAAATTATTTTCTGCACAAAATCATTTCTATAAAGAGGACGAAACATTTCTTCTAAGCAAGAAGACCTCACACCAAATGTTTTTTGTATGACTAGATTTTTGGAAATGTTTAATTCTGAGAACTTTTCATCACCCACTCAAAAAATGTAATTGCATATATAGGAATAAATATCTTGAAATTATTTTTTTTTTATTTTGTAGATAATTTCATAAAGTATTTATATTTTACTTAATGATTTTTTAAAAATTTGTCATAAATATTTAGGGAAATTATTGACTTTATATTTTATTTAGAAGAAAGAATGTATGGCTGTGCTTTTTTACCAAACTATTTTCCTTGAGTTTTTTTTAATCAAATGTAAAATAAAGTGCCTTCGTTCTATTCTTCAAAATAGGGTATCTAAAAAGGGTTGTTTAAAAAAGAAAAGAAACAGCTTTGAATTTATAAGTGTGTGTGTGTGTGTGTGTGAGTGAGTTTGTGTGAAGGAAAGAGAGAGTAACTTTTCGGTTCGAAATATTTCGTAAAATCGGACCAAATTTTGAAGTACAATCTTGGTTGTGTGGTGAATATTTCAGTACTCCGATTACATATATATATATATATAGAGAGAGAGAGAGAGAGAAGATATTCTTATCTGTTTTTTTTTTTTTTTTACTGTTAACCATGCATGAACCTGGAATGACTTCTTACTCGAGCGACTACACATATTCATTTAAATCGTGCATAGAGATTCAGGTTTTCTTTTATGGCAAAAACTTACATTTTAGACTCCAGCAATTTGTTCATTCGACCTTGCGAGTTTGTGCAGGGGTGAAAGCAAACTGACATTTGTCGTCAAAGTAAAAAGCAAAACCTAACTAGTGTCTCTCACGCTTTGCTCACACGTCTATCTACACAAACACGCGCACTGAACGCCTATTTGATGACCCTTACACTTTTTTTATTTGCTTTTCTATTACCCTCCGCAGCCGTTTATCCATATTTCAAAACCAATATATCCCTAATTTATTTCTATCACATATAAGTATGAGAAAAGAAAGGAGTCATCTAAGTGGTGTTTGTCTATTAAATAAAGACATATCTCGATCTATATATATATATATATATATATATATATTTGTGTGTGTGTGTGTGTATGAGAGAAAGAGAAGATAATATGTTGAAATGAATGAAAATGCTTCATTAGAAATGCAAATAGTACTGGCAAATTTTGTAAAATATCTTTCCATCTTTATTGAGGGAATTTTATAGTGTAGGTTACAAGCTCCTCATAATAAAAATAGTAAAAACATTAATTGCTACCAAATACTCAATCAAATTACGAATATATATATATATATATATATTTGTATAGTATTACATATATATATATATATTTGTATAGTATTACATATATATATATATATATTTGTATAGTATTACATATATATATATATATATTTGTATAGTATTACATATATATATATATATATTTGTATAGTATTACATATATATATATATATATTTGTATAGTATTACATATATATATATATATTTGTATAGTATTACATATATATATATATATTTGTATAGTATTACATATATATATATATATATTTGTATAGTATTACATATATATATATATATTTGTATAGTATTACATATATATATATATTTGTATAGTATTACATATATATATATATATTTGTATAGTATTACATATATATATATATATTTGTATAGTATTACATATATATATATATATTTGTATAGTATTACATATATATATATATATTTGTATAGTATTACATATATATATATATATATTTATTTATATATTACATATATATATATATATTTGTATAGTATTACATATATATATATATATATTTGTATAGTATTACATATATATATATGTAATTTAATTGAATATTCGGTAGCAATTAATGTTTTCTTACTTATTCTGACGAGCTTGTAACCTTTTTGAGGATCAACTGTTGTACCATTTGTGTCTGACGAGCCGCAATAATATCATTATGCGGTGAAATATGTATTACCCATTGTAATTGTAGTAAATCAAATATATTTTCTAAATTATATTACTCTGTTAAATTAAATAAATGTATTTAACATTGATTCCTTTTGAGTTCGTCTCTATCGGAATTTACCTGGATAGTATACCAAATGTGCTATGTTATATATATATATATATATATATATATATATATATATATACAATTTTTCTATAACAGCTACAAAATCAACGCTTGTGTATGTGAAACACATAATTCAAAATATTATTGCAGCATTAATCGAAACACTAGTCTCTAGATTACTTTAAAAATTAAAATAAAACTGCTTTTCCTCATTTTTTGTGGAGTATCTCATTTTCAGTTTTATATTTACCTATTCGCGTATCCCTTACAGAGTTTCACATATTTTGCACACATAAAAATTCACCATCAACTTCTACCCTAAAATCTGAACGAGTTTTAACATTAAAACAACTTGTTCACACATTACATAACACAATGACTATATTTCAAATTGTTGTTCGCACAGCAGATGAACTCTATCGAAACAAAACGACCTTCAGTTGTCTAAATAAAGCTTGGAATGTTAATGACACTTTCCGAAATTATAAACAATATGCTGGAAACTCATACATAAAAAACCTCCCTATTCGAAAGTCGTTTAAACCATTCTTTAGTTTACAAAATATGAATTTATTGTCTATATATGAATAGATACATGTGTTGTATATGGGCGTATCAGTTATCATTTCAATTCAAAATTATTGCTTTCAATTCTGTTTAAAAGTACATCGATAGCAATAATCCAGGGAAATATTGAAAGGATATTCACACCTGTGTACAGCTGTATGTCACCTCTTTGAACGATTATTATTTATTTGACACAAATGGTCTTCAAGGGATCAATACTTACTAATAAATGCTTTAGAATTTTTATGGGAAAAATAGTTTTTTACGTGTACACATCAATAATTTTTAAGCACTATGACAGTTCTTTTTTAATGATAATATTTTTTTTTTAAAAATTAACATTTAAAATGTACTTAACTATTACAAATGCTCTTGGCCGCAATTTAAGTCATATTGTCCAACTACACGTAAAGTTAAAACGACAGCATTTGCAAATATATATTTCTGGTTTGTTGCTTCAGGAAAGTCGGTAGGGTATTTACTTGAATAGTTTTCTTTTCAATTTGGCATGTCTGTCTCGTTACATTAAAGCAAGGGTTCCCAAACATTTTTCTGTCATTTCCCCCTACACCCAGTTCAACCATCCAGATTCCCCCCTTCATGTATATGAGAGAAAGAGCATTTAAAACACACTGAGACTATTTACTAATTTATTTTTCAAATGTACAAATATACTGATAAACTTATAGTTATAGAGTAAAGTGGATAGAGAGCAGTTAGTAACAACTAATCATAGCCAAAGAGAGCGGTTAGTAACAAATAAAAGGACTTTTGTTTGCTCTTCTACTTCAGAATTAAATTAGTGAGAAGGGTGATGCTACTTCTTGTGAACCATTGTATCAATATCAGGGTTAGTTTTGGCAAGCGCGCAACGTATGTCACATTCCACCTCCAGTCGGTTTCGTGCTTTGGGCTTGATTGTGAGTAAAGTAGAAAACCCTGACTCACAATGGTAGGTTGTGGAAAACAGAATGAGGATTTTCAATGCGTTGTTGCTCAGTTGTGGGTATGCTCCACGCATATTAACCCAGAATTCTTCAAGATCTTGTGCACGAAACTCATCCTTGGCAGAAGAGTCATGTTTGAGCTCCAAGAACCCATTTTGCATGTCCTCAGGGTCATCATCCACCTGACATATGGGTTCCTTGTCAGCCTCTCTCTCTCTCTCTCTCTCTCAGACATGAGAAAATTCATCTGAGATTTTTATTTATTTATTAGGTAGTGTAATTATTCCTCCCCCACCTCGGTAGCTTCAATTTTACCCCCAGGGGGGAAATTTCCCCCCCCAGTTTGGGAATTGTTACATTAAAGTAAATACAGCCAAAACGCTTACACGATTCTCAAGCAGCAAAATGCTCCCAAATATAAATCCTATTTAAATTTGCTCATTCTGACGTTTGCTTTTGTTCATGAATTTTTAGAAATCAACTAGCATATACAAACATTATGTGGTGTTTATTACTCACAGGTGTCGAGAATAGCGTAATTAATCGACAAACCAAAATGAAATTTCTTAAAAACCTCCCATAAAATAGTTCTTCATCTTTGAAACTAAGATTTGGACTAAAGTTTTCTAAATCTGTTAATATGAATATAAAGCCTTAATACTTGACATATGCGATCATAAAACTATTGTGAAACTTCCGTTGTCATCGAAATCATGTAATAATCACGCAATGTCCATATGAATACTATATTATTTTATATATAAAACTCTTGCATGCTTGCAATGGATAAAGTAATATATAATGTAACAACTTTAATATAATCCATATATAATTTATATATGTAGACTACCGGCCATATTTATTAACCCCCCACCTTTTAAAAAGAAATGATGTATTTCATACTATTTTTAGTATTTATTGCCAAGTGGATAATTTTAAATGAAAATAGAATGGTTCTTTTGTTATTATTACTTTGCAAAATTTTACAAGGCAGCCAGGAAGCCTTTGCTTTGGCCAGCCAGTAAAAAGAAGAGACTAGCATGGGGAAGTGATCACAGAATCTGGACACCAGAACAGTTCATTTGATGTACATGTTATTGTGCAGTTTTAAAAAAAGAACCATTCTATTTTCATTTAGAATTATCCACATGGCAATAAATACTAAAAATAGTATGAAATACATCATTTCTTTTAAAAAAACTTGCATGGCCTAATAATTATGGCCGGTATGAGTATATAATTAATTAGAATACATATTCTATTATTTTGATTCTTTATTGTATCATTTAATTTATATAAAAGCGATATATGGCAAATTCGTAAAAATAATTATGTTATTAATATCTTAAGTATCGTTATAGTTTAATATTGCTATTTGCTAGAGTACAGAATAATTTATTTAAAAGGGTTTTTAGATACTTTTATTTGTTTATTCAGTTAAGAACTGATTCATTCTATCTAGAAATGTGATTTAAAATTCTTCTGCGCCTTCATGGTAAACATACAATAATTCTAAAACTAAATCAACATCACCGTAAACAAGTGTAATTAATTCAGTGTCATCTTCAAAAAAAACATTTCATTCTCTTAAAAAGACATAATACGCAAAAAAAAACTAATTTCATGAATAACTTTTTTAAATAATAAAATATAAGTTAAATTTAAAATAATTTAATCAAGTGAAATGTCTTTTCCAAACTTGCGGAAAAAGTTAGTAATATTATACAAAATTATTTTACTTGGTATTGGTACTAAATTTGAGAGATACAATCTATCAATTAAAAGTAACTTTACATTGAATTTAGGATATTATTACAATATTTGCGTAAAATAAAAAAAATCTTATTCAGTAATTTATGGAAATATCGCTAATTTCGAGTGACTCTTCTCGGAGTCTATCTACAAATAAAACTAGTCAGCTTATTAGGAATAAGATAAATTCGTATATAGTTCTTATTGTAAACTATAGACTCAATTTTACTGAATACTAGAATTTTAGTTCGTATAAAAAAAACTAATGTGTTTTTGAAGAACATCTTTCAAAATCAGATAATAAAAATGAATGTTAAGATAACTAAAGATCACCGGTTTTCTCTAATGTTAAATAAACAGATTAATTTGGGAAAATGAACAATCAATAACTTCAGACAGTGTGTATTTTAAACACTTTATTAATGCAAGAAATACTTTTCAATTGTAAGTCTTCAGTTTTTAATTTAGAAATACGCACAGATTTAATAATTTCAATTTTATATATATATATATATATATATATATATATATAGTGTGCGCATGCGTGAAAGAGATAGTCAAAATTAATTTAATAACAGTATAAAGAGTAAATAAATAGAACCAAAAATATTTTTGTATAATTTTAATATATTCTCTCATCTATTTTACATGTCTGTTTTTATTGGTTTACTTTCCGAATTAACATTTCATTGAATTTATTTAATAAAATTAAATTGTTTAACTTTATTAAGTTTGTCAAGGTATTTAAGATTTCTACAGTGAAAATTTGAAAACGGCTTGTGATATGTGCAGTGAAAATCATGTGAATTTTTTCTATACCAAGAATAGACATTGCCCTTTCTATTTCCTCAAATTTGAACTGAGAATCGCTAACATTATAAAAACAAAGTGGCCTTTTTATTTTAAAAGTATACGTTTTACAGGTATATAATGCTTTGTAATGTAATAGAAATAAGATTTGTCCCTAATTTCATTCAATCTTTTTGTCATAAGGTTCTCGCCGCTCACTTAGTGATCCTTCAAATGTGTATGTATTTGTCTACGTGCGTGCGTCTTTGATTTAAATTCATTCTGTTTGAATTGACGCAGACAGTTTCTGTTTGAATTGAGGCGAATGCGCCAGTTTGTAGAAAGATAGGAGTTAATTAATGGAATTGCCATTCGTCGTTGGTTCATTCTTTAGTCTTAACTGACAGCTGAGAATTCATGCTTCAGTCCTGTAGACTTTAGTTTATAAAAATGTCACCCAAACACGCTTAAAATTTGTATTTGTTTTTAAAATAATCGACCATAAATAATCAAAATCAGTATTACTTGAGTCGAGAATAACACTTACAACGTTACATTTAGAATATAAAAATGTTTGTACAACCTGTTCTTCCTTTTTATACTTTATATATCAAGTGCCATACGCGATTCACGATTAGGCGATCATGTCTAGAAAGAGACATGACTGACTAGGCAGAACTTTTTCCCGCAGTAGGTTTCCATTACTTTCTGCGGTAGACTGGTTCTTGACCAAGGCTATAGAACCCTATCTGTCCTGTTATTTAACCTATAACTAGAGGGAACAGGCGGATTAATACCTTTCCCAAGGGTATTTGTGTGTAAGTGAATGCAATGGATTCAACTGGATTTCGAACTCGGCTCCCCGATTTCTCGTCCTGAATCGACATTGACGGCGCCACAACGCTACCAATTTACGTGAAGATTAGGGTCATTTACCTTTTGAAATTTTGCAACCCACCATTAGAAACCTTCATACCATTACTGACTCAGTTATGAGGAAAATATTTGTTATTTAGTGTTTTTACTTACATGGCTAGTTGGTAAATAAAATATAAAATCTAGTAAGATTGTTATACCAAAAGTGAAGTTCGTATAAATTCTAATAATATCTGGACTAATTTAATGCAAATTATTATTTATGGCCATAAGACTAGCTTAACTATTGCTCTCTGCTAGGCAGCCACTATAAGATGGAATACATAAAGTATTTGGAGCCATAACAAAACAGATACTCAATATTTTAAAGGCATCGAAATAGATGATATTGATATACTTCTTTCAAGCAGGATATATATATATATATATATATATATATATATATATATATATATTGATTGTTTAATTACTTAGTTTCTGGTCTTAATAAAATTAGACCAGTGCACATTTGTATTAATAAGTGTGTTCAGTACAATTATGTTATAGAACTTTTGAATATTATTCATTTGCAAACGAGTTATTATGACACCACTCATGGTAGAAACCTAGGTCGCGTAATAACTCGTTTACAATTGAAATATATATGGATACGAGGGGTGTCGAAATATTGTCGCCTCAAGGAAGGTATTTGAAATAAGTGTTCATTTTATCAGATTTTTTAAATGGATCGGATTGAAAACCTTTGTGTGCGTGTGTGTGAGTGAGAGACAGAGAAAGAATGCATTTGAATCCTTCAAGTCGAAAACATAATTAGACGATTCAATGTATGATAAGTGTTATTTTTACGACCGCCTGATTGGAAAACTTTTCTTATGGCTCATTAAATTATATGCAGTTGATGGTTGTTAAAAATATATAATTAATTTTATAGAAAGTATATTACGACTCCCGGAGCAGTATACGAAAACTAAAATCAACACTACCAAAAGAATCTTATGGGGGCCATGAAACATCAGCTAACTGATAACCATGAGACTTGACAGCATCTGACAGTATCTCCCTCACACACACACACACACAAACACACACACACACACAGTTGTTGAATAGAGAATAAAAATTAACCATTTTTAAGAAATCCTTTTTACTTTTTACATAAATCAAGAATTGAGAATATTATACCTCACAGACAAAGACTACGGAATATATGAGTGCCATCTTAGTTTTGTTTAGGAAAGAAACTAATAAATTATGACTTTATTCCCGACTACTTGCCTTCCAATCAATCAATTAAAGTGAAATCGATGCGCCCGTCATGAAGTCACATTGGGTATGTATTTAAATGCATATGCAGATTAATCGGCAATAATGAAGCCGCCGATAAAAGCAAGTCTGTAAAAACGCATACATAGATTTTCTTTTTTTTTTTTTTATTTAAATTTTTTTAACTGTACATTCCAAATAAAAGTTCACCATACATCTCTTCCTATCAAAAATGCATTTTCCATATATATATATATATATATATATATATATATATAGAATTGCCGACTGACGCCAATTCGGTCGGATTTCAATCCTGGGTAAAAAGCAAACGGATGTCTAACGGTACTGATGAGCTCTGGTACAGCGAAACAGATCTGTCTGCGGATGACTATATATATATATATATATATATATATATGTGTGTGTGTGTGTGTGTGTGCGCCATATGGACAAAGAAATCTACGCTGTATAGTGACTGACAA
>JBBBDQ010000391.1:3020000-3022500 GCA_037127315.1 Ascarosepion bandense
ACTTTAAGTTTATCCCGATATTATAAAGAGTACAGTTTTACAACTACTTTGCGCTGGATATGGCTTGAAATATAAAAGTAACTATTCCTAACATACGTATTCTTAGGAATTTGTATAAGTTTAAATGAATACAATAATATTGACTTGAATAGATTTATGAAGGCTCTCTTTTCGTGACACTGTGTGCGTGTGTAACCTAACCCAATTATTTAATATAGATTGTTTTGTAAAACCAAAAAATGAAACTCTCTGTAATGAATTCGATTTTTTTCTTTGATATTTTCACTTCAAACTATTTGGGACGGGAACTGGTGATATTCTAAAGTGTTTAAAGACCTCTTCTTTTCCGTTAACTATCAAATTATTAATAATGACAAATTATTGGCAGCCAACGTAGACGCATATATTAATAAACAAAATGATATTTGTTACATTTTTTAGCATAAAGGTCATACATCCGCATCACGTTAAAACACAGTTTCTCGTACAATTACCGAAAATAATCAGCATTGAGCCTGGGTATTATGGGTTACAGCTTGGGAACACCAGGTGCAGTAAGCTTGGATGTGCGGGTGGTGTAATGCATAACAGCTCGGATTTATAAATTGGAGAGCCGAGTTCCGTGTTTATCATATTCACTTACAAATACAAAATATTCTATTCTACCGATTCTCAGCTATTGGTTACCTGGTACGACTTCAAACGTTCTTACAAACTTTCCTGACTTTAAATAACATCCCATATGTTGATAAACTGTAAAAAAAAACAAAAAAAAAAAACTAAATCAAACCATTAAGTATATGCATATATTTTATAGAAGCATTGGATTTTTTTTATTTATTAATCAGACACATTGTTTTTAACTTTAAACGTTATTTTAGTGGTTATCCATATTTGAGTAGACGCTCCGTTAATTAAACTAAACCGTATTATATATATATATATATATATATATATATATATATAGGGAGAGAGAGAGAGAGAGATTAAGTGAAAGAAAAGAACACGTAGATTAATATATATATATATATATATATATATATATATATATATTGTGTGTGTGTGTGCATGGAATGACACTCGCTCGTTTGAAGCCCCTTTATTATTTCAGATCTTCTGGGCACTCTGGCTCATAAGTTTATCAACTAATTGCCTTAGACCTGTATTAACGACCGATCTTTTCACTTTTCTTTTTCCTTTTTTTTTTTCAATTGGAGTCGATAGACTAAGCTATCGCCCGGTTCACACTCCACCAACGTCTATTGAACAGGTGTAGAGGCTCATCCCTTGTTCCTTGTTTAGGATGTGTTTTCCGGCCTTATCTCTTCTAATCTTTTCACTCTTACGTAGCCCCCGGCACATCAGTAGCGTTACCGCCTTGCTCGGGGTGATAGGATTAAAAAAAAAACAACAACAAAAAGGTATCCAAAGCTTAGGGTTAATTCACCACGAATACTACAGGTTATCTCTTTGTATGTTTGTAAAATCATAGATGGATATATTTTCTTTCAATTATTTTGTTTCCTTTGCTTTTATTATGCGTCCATTCTGGCGCTGTTTGCGATAAATTTCTGTGAAATTCTTTTTAAAAAGAACCAAAACTGAGTTATAATATTTCTTTAAAAATTGCCGACCAGTGTAATACATGAGTTTAGTTAATTTTAATACTGTGCTGAGAAGGGTTGCCTATGTCGAACACACTATTTAAATTATTCAATACCGATTACATCTAGTGTAATAGAAATATAGTCTTTAATTTCCTATATATCTTTTTGATCGTCGATGAAATAAATACATTTCCATTTTGTGGACAAAGCAGGAAATATATATTTCGTTTATTTTATGTTGGCATTATAGATTTTATGTTAACATCTCAAAACATTCTCAAGCTTTTTTCCAAGCTAGTATCGAAAGCAAGACGTTTTAATTTTATCAAAACGCGAGGAAAGGGCGGGCAAAAATTTTACCTCTTTGGAGAATATTTCTGAACATTTATTTCGGAAAATCGGATTTAGAAATTTTCATGTTTCATCTATAATAATTTTAAAAGAATTTTATTTAAACTTTCATTATTCAACGCCAGATTTTATATATTTAAACTTAGCATTTTGCCTCTGTTTCTAGTTGTGTATGTTACCCGAATGCATTTATCAAGTAGCTAAACTAGTTTTGAAGTATTTCAGGAGGTAGCTACTGGTACCCCGTCAGGAGGAACTTAAGAGCAGTGTCTTCAATGTCGTTTCAGTATTATTTTCATCAAATGATAATATAATATCATCAGTCAGTTAAGTGTCATACGTGATACACGCTTTGGACAATTATGTCTCGAAAAAGACATGACTGACTGGGCAGATGATTATCCCGCAGTAAGTTGCCATTGCTTTCTGCGGTAGACAGGTTGCCAGCCAAGACTAGAGAACCCAATCTGCTCTATTATTTAACCCATAACTAAAGGGAAGAGACGGATTAATACCTTTCCCAAGTGTATTTGTGCATAAGT
>JBBBDQ010000391.1:3027500-3030000 GCA_037127315.1 Ascarosepion bandense
TATCATCAAACTCTTTCTGAATCCTCTGCAGTCTTTTCAGATTGACACACGAATAATCTAAAATGATGGTATTGGAGCTTCCGGCACGAATGCCAAGTAGTAAATCATGCAAATTCCAAATTTCTGGCGGAGGGAATAGTCATTCTGCTCTTTTTTCTCACAGACAGTACCCAACTGACCCTACTATACAGCACAGTCGACAAAATCGAAAATTCCGCGCATGCGTGAATTAAAAATAAAATGGTGTCAATTTACCCATTGCAACCTATACATTATATATATATATATATATATATATATATATACTCACACACACACCTCTAATATATATATATATATATATATATATATATATTAGATTGATATATATATATATATTAGATTGATATATATATATTAGATATGTGTGAGTGTGTGTATATATATATATATATATATATATATATTAGATATGTGTGAGTGTGTGTGAGTGTGTATATATATTAGATATGTGTGAGTGTGTATATATATTAGATATGTGTGAGTGTGTATATATATTAGATATGTGTGAGTGTGTATATATATTAGATATGTGTGAGTGTGTATATATATTAGATATGTGTGAGTGTGTATATATATTAGATATGTGTGAGTGTGTATATATATTAGATATGTGTGAGTGTGTATATATATTAGATTGTGTGAGTGTGTATATATATTAGATATGTGTGAGTGTGTGTGAGTGTGTATATATATTAGATATGTGTGAGTGTGTGTGAGTGTGTATATATATTAGATATGTGTGGTGTGTGTGAGTGTATATATATGTTAGATATGTGTGAGTGTGTGTATATATATATATATATATATATATATATATATATAAGTTCCTTCTAGAAGTAAAATGCGTTACAGATATATTTTTTTTTTATTCTAATACACAACTGAGCCTTTGCCGAAAAAAAATGACGGCAAATATTTATGTCGATATGACGGCAACATATGAATTGACGTATCTACTATTGAATATATTACATCATGACATAAGAAAAAAGTAATGCAAACCCCTGAGCGAGACAGGAGGGATGGATATATATATATATATATATATATATATATATATAATTTCAAAGGTCTTTATTATAATAGCGAGAATAATGTAAATTTAATTCTCATTGTGCAACAAAGGATACACTTAACTAATCTTTATTGCTATGAATACGTTGTTGGTTGGTTGGCTGTTTTGTTTTATGGCATATCAAACTCGGCGGGTCATTTATTGGCAACTAAATTTCTTTTTTTTTATTTATTACTGGTAATACCTTTTTCTTTCAATAATTTTTATTGTTGTTTTTATGTCTAGTAATATTTTTTTTTCTTTTCGAGTATCAAGATTCATTGGGATTTGTTATTAAGGGCAGGGTCCCCACGTCCTACCCTGTTATTTAACCCATAATTGGAGGGAAGGGACGGATTAATACCTTTCCCAAGTGTACCAGTGCTTAAGTGAATGCAGGGTATTCAACTGGAATTCGAACTCGGCTCACGGATTTCTCTTTCCGAGCCGATATCCACTGCACCACAACGCACATCAGTCACTAAACGCGTACAGCACCGTTGCTTAACTTCGGTGATCGAGCGAGAACCGGTGTATTTAACGTGATATGGCCGTAAGCCCATGAATATTTAATATTAACTTTAATTAGCGAGTCTGTAATTCGAAAATTGCCTAGTTTTCCACTAAAGGAGACGCGCAAATCTTTAATGTGATTTCACTTACACATGACCAAATAATTATGAGATATCAATGTTCGAAACACCTATATGTCATCATTATTCTTTGTTCGTCTTGTAATAAATATTTTTTCCTAAATTATATTTCACCTTTTAGAAGCGAACCACTGCGAGGAAAACTTCAGATATTTTTGTCTTATGATATCTTGAATTAGCTTAAATTAAATAAGCAGCCCACTGATTAGCAAAAGTGTTAGAGAAGCGATCAGGGAATGAAGATAAAAAACTGTCTGTGATCAGAAGATTACCAAGAAGCATTTTTTTTAAATTATTTATTTAATCATACCACCCCAAGCAAGGCGGTGACGCCACTGATTCGCAAGGGGCTACTTAAGAGTAGAATGATTGGAAAAGAGAAACCCGGGAACCACATCCTATACAGGAAACAAGGGATGAACCTCTTCACCTGTTCAATAGACGTGCGTGGAGTGTGAACCGGGCGATAGTTAAGTCTATCTACTCCAATTGAGAACAAAAAAAAAAAAAAGAGAAAAGAAAAAAAGTGAAAAAAGATTAGGAAAAATAAAAAATAAAAAAATAGCCGGGAACCACATCCTAAACAGGAAACAAGGGATGAACCTCTTCAATAGACGTGGGTGGAGTGTGAACCTGGCGATAGTTAAGTCTATCTACTCCAATTGAGAACAAAAAAAAAAAAGAGAAAAGAAAAAAAAGTGAAAAAAGATTAGGAAAAATAAAAAATTAAAAAATAGCCGGGAACCACATC
>JBBBDQ010000391.1:3035000-3040000 GCA_037127315.1 Ascarosepion bandense
TAGTTCTATGCAAATGAGTGCTGCCTTGTTGAAACAGAATTTTTTGTTTCCTCTCGAATTACAGTCTCATCTTTTCAAACAAAACATATATCAATAACATTTTATGTAGTTAAAAAAATATTTTATACCTGTTCAAAAATCTTAAATACTTCACCACGCTAAAGTGGCTTTTTCAGGTCATAACGATATTTTACGTCTGGTATCTATGTAAGGCAGTTTTACGCGCAATTATGTAGTCGCATACGCATACAAACATTGTGCAAATGCATGTGAATACACACATTGTACACATGCATGTAAGTACGCATTTTTAAAAATATCAGTATCACCCCAGGCAAGGGAGTAAAGCCACTAAAACGCAAGGGGATGGAGAGGAATTAGAAACTGAACTACTAATAGTGAGCAGAAAGAGAAGATATTAATTAAGTGGACATTAGATAGCGATTAACATGGCATTTAAAATTTTGCAGTGCGGGAGACGAAACGGTTAGCATAGATGTTACGGCTACATCTAGCAGGTTCAGTGGTAAATTCTTGAGATCACGACGCTAGCCTAGTCAGTTAAGTGCCATACACACGCTTGGGCGATCATGTCTCGTAAGAGACATGACTGACTGGGCAGAAGATTGCCATTGTTTTCTGTGATAGACTGGTTGCCAGCCAAGGCTATAGAACCCAGTCTGTCCTATTATTTAACCGATAACTGGAGGGAAGACCTTTCCCAAGGATATCTGTGCGTAAGTGAATGCAAGGAATTCAACTGGAATTCAAACCTAGTTCCCCGAATTGTCGTTCCGAGTCGATATCCACTGCAGCACAATGCCCATCTTACACCACAAAGCACACAAATTCATAAACTCTAGGTACTTGAGCGAAAAGCCCATCGGAACAATTAGCATGAAAGTATTTATAAAAAAAAAAAAACAAGAAACAGAGGCAATCTTACGACAGTGAGTAAGTGACTGAAGCCGATCAAGAACAAAAATATTGCTAAATCTTCTTTGAATCTTATCAAGAAGCTCAAGGTAACTTGAACCATATTCTAATCGTCGACGAATGGTGAGACTTATAGATATGCGATATGGATTCTGTAGAAAAAAAATCATAGTGAACCAACTTTCTTAACAGCTGACCTAGGAATGGATTCAATGTAGTCTTTCCACTTCATGTTAGCTGAGAACGTTGAACCGAGAAGGCTCTACGATCACTCTCTCGGAGGTTAGCATCAACCATGCTGATCGAAGGGAGAGAGGGGCCTCTCAGATGATTAATGGAGAGAAGTTTATTCTTGAAGACATTAAATACACATATTATACACATATCAATGTATTTCATAAAAAATATAAAATTAATAAAAATATAGTCCTCCTCAGACAGATCTGTTTCGCTGTTTCGCTCATCAGTTCGGTTAAACATCCGATTGCTTTTTACCCAGGATTGAAACCCGACCGAATTGGCGTCAGTCGGCAATTCTATCCCTGAGCTGTGGGCGCTCGATAGAAGGAGGCAGATTTTAGCGTGTGATATACTATGTATTTATACACCAGCAGTGAGAGAGTTCTAATTCATTACTGAATGAATGATGCGTAGCTGCTAGAGTAGATACTGCTTTTTCAAAGTCTACCATTCTTCCAGAGTACTCAATCAGGGTGTGAGAGCGTGAATAGTCATCCGCAGACAGATCTGTTTCGCTGTATCACAGCTCATCAGTACGGTTAGACATCCGATGTATGTCTTCTTCGAATAATCAATAATAATAAGAATAAAAATAAGTAATGCCGCACAAAAATATGCATGGCCAAACTTTATATTTTATATCAGTATAATATTAATATAATATCTATTCACTTACGCGCAAATACCCTTGGGAAAGGTATTAATCCGTCTCTTCCTTCCAGTTATGGGTTAAATAGCAGGACAGACTGGGTTCTATAGCCTTGGTCGGCAACCAGTCTACCGCAGAAAGCAATGGCAACCTACTGCGGGATAATCTTCTGCCCAGTCAGTCATGTCTCTTTCGAGACATGATCGCCCAAGCGTGTATCACGTATGCCACTTTGCTGACTGATAATATATATATATATATATATATATATATATATATATATATATATAATCGTATCACCCAGAGCAACTTCTTGTTTTTCAGTTAATTTTGATTTTTAAAAATTTATATTTAATGTTAGTCATTATATTCTGTTTAATTTCTGTTCATTTATTGTTCTGTCTCCTTAATAATGTTTTCCTTTCTCATTCTCTTACACTCTTGCATCACACTGGTTTTACTGTTTGGCAGAAAATGATTAAAAAAATATTAGGTCGAGTTTTTTTTTTTTTTGTAACTGTTGTCGTTGCTTAGCAGAGTTTTATGTCAACACAAGATAAAATCGTCGCTGATGGTGGATGTTATTGTGTTACCGTCCTTATAACCTCTCTGAAGATGGCTCATATAAGCCGAAAGCATGTTGGAGAATTTTTGTCTTTATTTCCAACTGAAATTAAAACCAAAATACGACGTTTAGAACGGCTCATCATTAAACATAATAGACATTCATTGTCTCTTATATTTAACAGTATATGTTTAGAAAATTATTTGCTGCCTCGATATACTAAATATATATTTTTTATTTTATTTTTTATTTTTATTTTTTTAAATCATATCACCCCGAGCAAGGCGGTAACGCCACTGATGTGCCGGGGGCTACGTAAGAGTGAAAAGATTGAAAAAGAGAAAGCCGGAAACCACATCCTAAACAGGGAACAAGGGATGAGCCTTTTCACCTGTTTAATAGACGTGGGTGGAGTGTGAACCGGGTGATAGTTTAGTCTGCCTACCTGTTATGGCGCCCTACCTGCAGGGAATATATATGTATATATATGTGTGAGAGAGAGAGAGAATATTTTCGTTTTTAGATTAGACATCAATGAAAAGAAATCTTACACAGATCGAATCAAGTATTCCGGTTTCCTCACTGCCATATATATATATATATATATATATATATATATTAGAATTGTTTTCTGAATACAACGTATTTCATCTTATTTCCTGTTTTGAAGGAAGTTGTATAGGAAATATGGAATACAACATAAAATTCCAATCAATAGTCACATACTTTTAACTCAGGCAGCCGATTTTCATTCGCGTTGAAGTGTAAAAATTTTGTTTAAGGACTACAAAGAAAATTCCGCTCGAAGCAGACAATTTCTTCCTCCATATTTGTTTTTTTGTTTTTTTTTTTGTTCTTTTTCTACATGCCACGGTCTTCGCCCTCCTATCTAGCACATTATGTGCCTGTATCATTAACATCTAAGCAACTGCTATTAAAATATGATGGACAACGTAAATAACATCAAATTATGTCCACTTCATATTTTTTTAGTTCTTTACTTTCATTTTTTTTTCTCGATAATTCCGCGTACGAATTTTTTCCTCCTCCTTTTTCCTTTTTCTTCTTCTTCATCTTCTCTCTTCCACTTTTCCTTTCTCTTCACCATCTCTTCTTTTCCTTTCTCTTCACCATCTCTTCTTTTCCTTTCTCTTCACCATCTCTTCTTTTCCTTTCTCTTCACCATCTCTTCTTTTCCTTTCTCTTCACCATCTTCTTTTCCTTTCTCTTCACCATCTCTTCTTTTCCTTTCTCTTCACCATCTCTTCTTTTCCTCTACTCGCACCTTCTCCTCCTTCTTCTTCATTCCTTCTCCTCCTTCTTCTTCATTCCTTCTCCTCCTTCTTCTTCATTCCTTCTCCTCCTTCTTCTTCATTCCTTCTCCTCTTCCTTCTTCCTCCTGTTAACTAATGTACAAGCGATGATCCTAATGATTTGATAGCCCTTCTATAATAAAGAAATATTAACGATCGTCCTGATTATTCATAATAAAAGATACTCAGACCGATACATTTTCTACTAAACACTGATGACCCACCCAAATAAATTCGACTCTCTTTCGCACTTTACGTTTCCATGTCACCTGTGTGTGTGTGTGCGTGTTTGTGTGCGCGCAAGGGAGAAAGATTACGCTGCCTACTGCATGATGCATATGTGGATGTGCGTTGTGGTGCAGTGGATATCAGCTCGGAACGAGAAATCGGTGAGCCGAGTTCGAATTCCAGTTGAATCCATTGCATTCACTTACGCACAAATACCCTTGGAAAAGGTATTAATCTGTCTCTTCCTTCCAGTTATGGATTAAATAACAGGACAGATTGGGTTTTATAGCAACCAGTCTACCGCAGAAAGCAATGGAAACATACTGCGGGATAATGTTCTGCCCGGTCAGTCATGTCTCGAAAGAGACATGATCGCCTAAGCGTGTTTCACATATGGCACTTGGCTGACTACTGGGACACGTGTGTGGATGGAAGCGAACGTGTGTGTGTGTGTGTGCGTGTGTGTTATGGTGAATTGCAGGTCCATGTGCAAGTATTTGTACTTATTAACGTATACAGTTATGAGAATAATTGTGTGTCACAGCTCACGGATTCAATAATTTGCTTTACAATGTATTAGTAACATAGTTATATCTCACGCAACCGATTTTCATTTGCGCTGAAGTGTAAAAAAATTATCTTAAAACTATAAAGAAAATTCTTTTCGAAGCAGACAATTTCCTCCTCCATATTTGTTTTTTCTTCTCTTTCTTTGTACCCACCATTTCTACATACCACAGTTTTCGTCCCTATCTCACACATTATTACGGTAACATTAAATTTGTACGAAAAGAATATTAAATTACTGCATTTTTGTCCTTGATCATTTTAGTTTTTTGATTTTTACGTGTTTTCTCATCTCATAAGCTAGGATTTTGTTTTTGTTTTTTTTTTTTTTCAATAATTTTCACCCCAAGCAAGGCAGTTTTACTGCCACTGTTGCGCAGGGGGTTACATAGGGTAAAGTGATGAGAAAGAGGAGTAAGTTATAGGGGATGTCAGGAGGAGGGTAATAGATGAGAATTGCCGGTGTAATGGAGGTGGAGTCGACGCAGAAAAGAGCTCGAGA